>MU223521.1:49337-89702 GCA_018584345.1 Thuja plicata | reverse complement strand
AACTGAGGGGGGGGGGGGTGAATCAGTTGTAGTATAGATTATTAAACTTTAAACTTTATAAACCATATCAGAAAAATTAAATGATAACACAGTAAATGCCAACACCATAACACAATATTTGTTTTCAAGGAAACCCTGTTAAAGGTAAAACTCCGGTGGGAATTAACACCCACAAATAATGTACTAAGAGTATAGTATCCCTGTTAAAAGATATTAGCCATGTTAGGAGCTTGTTACAACATTACAGTACACAATCCATGTTAGGAGACAGATCTTGTTAGGAGTCAAAGAAAATAGTAGGCTCACTTCGAAGGCACACTTCCCAAAGAAGGTTAAAGCCACCCTCAAGGATTTACAATCTGAATCAAGTGTATAAAGCAAATACACAATCTAGTAAATTGTCTGATAACAACTGTCTTTGTTTGATCAGTTCCAATGAAGTATAACAATCATCAACTCTGCTTCTACATCTAACAGTCAACAAGCTTCATAACTTTCACACATCTCTGCTCTTCTGATCTCTACCACATCTTTTCCACAAAAAAGATCTCTCATATATACCTTCTTCCATTAGGTCGACCAGTTAAGCTTTCCCAATACATAATTAACTAGGTCGGCCAATTAAGGCTTTCCATCATACAAATAATTATATAACCCCTTGCTAAGATACACATGGTACCTATAACAAGTAAACATCAATTACAATCCATCACATATACTTCCAAATCTGCAATCCATGCTCATAATTAATTTCACACGCTACATGTTTGAAGTCGGCCAGTAAATAGGTCTTCTCAAGAATACACGCCACAAATGACGTCACCAGTAACAAAAAAACAGTTGAACTCAACCCATTACTCAACCATATGTCAGCTATCCACCAATAAGCTTGCATCATCTGAAATATCTTCGCCAAAAAGATACACCAGAAACACAGAGACTTGCTCTGGCTAGAATCACAGTTACAGTCCAAAAAACCAGTTTTCACCAAATCAACTGTAATATCCACAATATGTAACATTAAGTCAAGTGACCTTAGGAATAAGGTCAACACACATCCTTTTGCTAAAGTCCAACTTCAATCATTCTAAATCATCCTTATAGTGTCTGTACACTTCTTCCAGTCAAGTAGCCAGTCTGTCTTCTCCACAAAAATATATGTTGACATCAGTGACAAAACATGAATATCAATAGTATGATCAGTAACCAAAACTGATATCATCCAACTGTAGAGCTTAATATATATCTTATGCATAAGATTATAAATTGACTGGGGTACAAAACAGATCACAGAGAAGTGCCAGGAAGATCTCAGAAATAATTGAGACTTAGACACAACATATGCCTTTCCTTTGCTAAACTCTAAAATAATTTTATCCCCATTAATAAAGACAGGGTTTTATTTATAACATCAATTTCAATGCAAACAGGGGCGTATGCATATCACCAAATAGGCCTGGTGTAGCTGGGGTTTTACACCTGTTGATTGCATTTGCTCAAAAGTTTCTGTAGCCTTTTCGGCAAGTCCATTTTTGTGAGTATCCTGCGGTTATAGCATTCCATGAAACCATAGTTCTTTGAAGCATTTTGTCAAACACTTCACTAGCCTTGTCTTTGCTTTCAGATTTCGCATACATGTCTAGCAAGGTAGTTGCAACATTTGAAAAATTTACCCTCCTTTATATTTTGATGGATGTTAATAGCCTGTTCCAAACCTCCCAGATTGGCTATACATATACCAATTGCATTGCTTGAGATGTTTTAGAATCTTTTCAAAAAAATTGACTCTGTGCATGTCCTACAATCATTGTAGTCCATGGTTGTCACTGCTGCTCAGGAGATCTTAAGAATATCTTTGGTTTCACCGCAACTTATTTTCAGCACCCTACTTAATCCACTTTATAGAATGCTTAGAGCTCTTAACCTATACATATACCAATTGCATTGCTTGAGATGTTTTAGAATCTTTTTAAAAAAATTGACTCTGTGCACGTCCTACAATCATTGCAGTCCATGGTTGTCATTGTTGCTCAGGAGATCTTAAGAATATCTTTGGTTTGACCACAACTTATTTTCAGCACCCCACTTAATCCACTTTATAGAATTCTTAGAGATCTTAACCTGGCCTGACTCTAATACTGTATTGAGCTTTTCATGAATCGGTTAGAATTCAAACCTAAGAAATTTTTATTTATATGAAAATTTCTCTCAACAGCCAACAAAGTTTACCATTTAAGAGAACAAAACATCAAACATTGAAGTTGAAATACCATAGGCTTTATATTAAATAGAGAAGAAAACAACTAATAGATGGTCTAAGTTCAAACAACTCTTGTAGACAGATCATACAATCCTAAACCAGACACAGAGATGCAGAGATTGCTCTGAACAAAGCAAAATCTAGGTATACAAAAGGGTGTTTGCAACTTTGCAAATATCTATCATCTCTTTAATGATATTTGGAAACAAGGTGAAACAAAATCTAGGTATACAAAAGGGTGTTTGCAACTTTGCAAATATCTATCATCTCTTTAATGATATTTGGAAACAAGGTGAAACAAAAATTTAGTGAACCGAGAACCTCATCCTACATCCAATTAAGATAGAAATATGAACACTTCATAACCTTAGATTTTCTTTTTTAAATCTTTCCCTTACAACACTACAAGTTTTCAATCAATTCCTTAAAATAGGTGTTCCCTGCTATGATACAGAAATTAAAGCCAAACATAATCAATATCCAAATGACTCACTTAAACAAGATCTACAGACTAATTTCATCTAGAAGTTGTCATAATCTGTTATCAGCAGCAAATATGAGGATTAATTGAAGAATAAAAGAAATTGAAATGATATTCTTATTCAGATGCTTTGGTAGTATTCAATTTTCTTCTTGCGACTGCAGGGATGGAATGAACAGCCATTCTTGGCAACTGTTTGCTGAGTTCCAGTTTCAGAGTTATTTTCCAGCTTTAAAGCATTCTGTCTGTAGCTATTGAAACTGAGGTTATGAAGTTTTTGTATGGATCAAGTATTGATTCATAATGGTAGTTCCAATATACTATTTCAGATGTAGAAATTTTAATTAACTTCCAAGACCAAACAGTCAAGGGACACAACATTTTAACCTCCTTTAATAACAGAACAATGTAAAACCTAAAAAGAATGTAGAACCCAAGAAACAAGTCACCATATGTTGTCATTCTTAGTTGAACCAATTGGGCTATGAGAAAGGGACGCTAGAGGAGCATCATGGATCTATCCACCCCAAGCACCAGAAACACGATAGCCATAGGCAAAATCCTCCCTGAAATTTCACCATGACCACTTCCCAGCGTACCAGTGCCATGAATCATAGGTTCTCGACGCAGGTGTGGAAGGCAAAATCTCCGTCCCTTGTTTGCAGCCAAGCACACTCCTATTCCCAAATGTTCATTCAACTATGCAGGAACAGTGACGTAGTGGTGAAGACTGCAGGGAGGCAGCTGGCACGCAGAACAGAATAGCTGGTGCGTTGGGGGAGTACAACTGGGAGCACTGCCACGAAACCCACTGTTTGCAAGCAGGGAGTCGGCCCGAAACTAGTGAGGGTCGATGACAAGCGCCGTTTGAAAACATGCAACCAGGCAAGAAGGATGACAAAACCGGTGAGATTTCCGAGAGCAAAAGCTCCCACAATAAGCCTATCGGCCAAAATAAAAGAGAGAAAAAACACATAAATATAACAGAATCAAAGTATTGACAAGAACTGAGTAGGTGCAGCTGGAGTTCCTGCCTATTGTTTAAAGTAGGCAAGTTGTGAGTGGGAAATGACATAGTTTAGGGGAAATCAGATTTGACATTCACATGAACTAAGCCTTGGACAGTGCATATATTGTACAATGCATTGTCATTGTAACTACACACAATTCAGTGCAAGAATGTAGAGAAGATGATTGAACAAATCTAAGAGCATTCATGGCTGCAATTTAAGTATAATGCATTGTCATTGTCAAAGTTCTGTTTGAGAGACTTATAGAAAAATATGGTGATACAAATACAAGTAGAGTAACTAAGTAAATAATTAATTGAAGATTTAACTCTATTTTTAATAAACAGTTTGTTGTGTTGAGAATTGATATTTTTATGGACATTCAAGTGCTAGAAGCAGCATAAACCATGAAGTTAATTCTATATCTGATTATGGCAGTATAAATAAGCTTCACAAGGCCAATCATGTAGCTTGGGAGGCTATCAGAACCCTGACATCTAAAGATGGAAGTATTGGAATAAACATTAGTTAATGCTAGAATAATTTAATTCTCTGTTTGTGGCATTTTTCGAATTCTCGAATTAGAAAACTAATCCCCATTTTGGGGCCAATGCTTGCATTAGTTAATTCTAAAAAAAAACTGGAATTCATTTCTTATTCGAGAATAAGCTATTTATAGATTCAAATTGTTTTTTTAATTACTTTTAAATTTTTTTTAATTTTTTTTTAAAGTGGGTATGTATATATATACACATGTGTGTATATATATGTGTGTATATATACACACATGTGTTTGTATACACACACATGTGTGTATATATACACATGTGCATATACATGTGTATACACACACATATATATACACATACATGTGTATACACACATGTGTATATATATGTGTGTATATATACACACGTGTATATATACACACGTGTATATATACACACGTGTGTATATGTGTATGTGTATATGTGTACACAAGTTAAAAATACATATTGTTCAAATTAATTTAAAAAATAAAAAATAATCTTTATTCTAATTCTACATTATTCTAATTCTACAATATGGGATCCAAACGCAAAATAGCTTATTCCAGCTTTCATTTTTAGGAATAATTAATCTGAGAATAGATCCTTATTCTAGAATAGGCCTATTCTAGATAAGTTAATGCCATGCACCAAACGGGCGCTCTTGGCTACATTAGTTAGTGTGGACATTCGGGCGCTCTTGGCTACATTAGTTAGTGTGGACATTGGGAATGTGTATTTGTGTCAGCTGAGAAGTGATGGTAGTAATAACAATCGATCATATGGAGGGGGTCTTTATACTATGAAGGTGGTGGATAAGGCCGCGTTGGCTTACAGAGATAAGCTGCAAAGAGCTAAGATGGAGATTCAAGAATTTCATCACTCTCTTCTTAATAATGACCACTAAATATGTTTCGAACACATTGCACTCAACATTTCATGATCACTCTCGTCTTTTTGATAAAGACTCGCTGAATGTGTTCTGAAATGTAGAAACAAAAACCTACTCAACTAATTCCAATGAAAACAATCTTGTGAATGGTTAAAATTCTTTCTTACTGAAAAGATATTTGTTATTGCATTCCATTTACGGTGTGATCATTCTACAACCGTTTCATCTATCGGTGAAAATTGAGTCATCTGTAGTAGAAAACCATGCCTAATTGAAAATACCTTTAAACAGATTCTTATACGCTCTTAAAGTCAATTTGTAGAGAAATTCAAATAGAACCTAGAATTAATCTAAACAAAATTTCTTGCAATGTAGTCATCGAATATTAATACTGTCTGGGATATGGCATTCTTGGATAAGAGATTAGTAAAATAATTCTTCTCACACATACATCGGATTGGTGGAATGAACACATCAAAAGTCTCTAACAAGTCACCTCCACAAAACATTTGCTGGTCCCCTGAGAATTCAATGCTCAAGACAATAAGGGTATGAAGCCTCTGCATCGCTTGGATCTTTGCCAAAAAGCCTGAAAATAGTTCTACTTGTCTGTTGCTGGTTATTAAATGAAAAACATGAAACTTCGCAAATTTATTCCGTTTCACATACCCACAAAGATAAGAAGGCATGGTTAAGAGGTTAAGAAAACATACCTGTGTATCTGAATCGAAATTTATTGGAGACTGATCCAAGCCTGATTAAGTGTAGCCACTAATTTTGAGATCTGATCCTGTACGTACAGAACATAAACGAAAATGACTCTGATCACTAATCATGCCACAATCAGTAAATTGGAGGCTTCCATTTACTAAAAGCAAAATGTGAAACCAACTGCATGCAAGAGAAATGTAGAAGCACAACACGTACTTTGTGTATTAAATGCCATCTGCACTCTAAACAAGCATGCAAACCACGTGTCTCTGCATGTAATCAACAGAACGCAGCAGACACAATCATGCCTACATGTCAAAGAAAATTAGTTACCTGTTAAACAATTCCCTTGATTTCGAAAGAAACATTAAATTACTTACCCAAAAGCCAAGGGGATATCTGGATATCGTTTGCGAAATAAGTTAAGCATGTCAGAAACAGTCACAGGATCAGAACAACACACATATCGACCTGATGCAGATGGGTGCTCCATCAGATAAATATGAGCACTGCATACATCTTCCACGTGAACCAATGGCACCGATCCTAACAGAGATGAGTTGAAACTGTGGCTTCATAATGTGCTCTGTTTCCTGAGAAATTTGGGGGTTTGTATTCTCATTTTATAGATCTGAAGATAAGAGATTAGAATTACAGGTGGATGAAAAGTAGAGAAGAGGATAAAATTAATTACCAGTGAGTGGTGTTGTCATCATTAAACAGGTAGCGGGAATTGTGTGTGTGAGAGGACCTTCCACCATTCCTACCAACACTGTTACCACTTCAATCTCTTCCTCCGCTCCGTATCGTAGAGTTGCCTGCTCCGCCAAAGTTTTCGATTCTTCATACATCTGAGCACAAAATCTCATATAAGTTGGGCCCTTAATTCTTATGATTGCTATTGAATAAAAACTAAAACACTTACTCCATAATCGACACCTTTGCTTCTGATATAATCAATAGGAGTCCAGCAGGATTCATCGACGAACTCCTTAAATTGCCCGTCTTCGGTGAGAGGATGAGCTGCAGCGATGGAAGATGTATTGATTACTCACTTCACAGTTTTTGATTTCTTGCAAGATCTGAGCATTTAGTAAACCTTCTTCTATTCCACGTTGCTGCCATCTGCCTTCCGGAGCTGTTGCCCAGTTAGAGGCCCATGTAGATACGTGGAGTTTCATATTGCCAAAATATTGCAGGCTGCCAGGTCTCCCAACCCCACTCCAAGGAAAATGCCCTAAATTGTGTCACATGTGAGAGCACCTTGAACAAAATGCCATAAATTATGGCAATTTTTTCCAAAAGAAATAGAAAAAACTACGGGGAATAATCTAAATAGCAAATGAGAAAATAGGAATTAGTTGTAGAAAAGTTCATTTTAATAGAAATATTGTTTAAGACTATAGATTGAACGGTTTTTGCACGATTGAGCAAACTAATGATGGAATGGCAACCGAAAACATCATTTTTTTGGTTTAATCATTTAATGTACTATTATATTTAAAATAAATCACGTGGATGACACTATGTAACAAAGATTCCATTTTGATTTAGGTATATACCCACACTAGACAGAGTTCCTTCTCTTGCAATTCCCATTTAGTAGATATCTACTTGACAAAAAAGTGTCTTTCCAAATCTCTAGCCCTGTGCTCTTAAAGTGGACCTATAAACACATAACATTCAAACCCATGATTCTTGTCTTTTTGAAAATGGATCATGTAGTATAATTTTAAATGTTGATGATAAAAACAAGTCATATTCAAAATTCCTAGGTTCAATAATATGTATGGTTAAAGAAATCACAATGCTGCAAGTCTGTTTGTTTGCTGGAATTGACCTGGAATTGGAAAACAAGAATTGGTTTCCCTTCTCAAAATTGAATTCTCAATTCCAATTCCATTAGTCAATTCCAATTCCAGGTTCTGAGGTGGAATTGCAGAATGCTCATTTTGGACCAAAATTGGAATTGGCCTATACCAATTCACCAATTCCCGTTTTCCAATTCCAGGTCAGTTCCAACAAATAAACGGTTAAAAGTAGAAACCTCTAAAAAAGTGGCAACCAGACAACCAAGAGAGCAAGATTTGAACTTGTGACTTCTTTTTCAAGAGTATAAGTTCTCCACCAATAGGTTAACTTAGTTGGATTGGAACAAAATCTTAAAGACATATGTCTATAATATAGAAAAGTACAACCTTAAGGAAAAATGCCTTGATTGAAGCTACACTATACAAAGTCACACATAATGCAATTAAAAAATGACATAACCAAATGAACCCTACAAAATATTCAAAGTGCACCTATCCTAAGGCTAACAACTTAAAACAACAAAAGTGAATGATATAGTTGGTGGGGTTGGTAAAATTATCAAACTATACATAGCCACAAGATGACTTAAGTGATTTATCCACTAATTTAGTTGGTGATTGACAAATTAGGAATTGAGAGTGCAAATAATCAAGAATCTAAGATAGTGTGAATGGTAGCTCTCAAATGAACCTTAAGAAAAGACCCTTGCAAGGTGCACCATAGAATGGAAGATTCAAATGATGATGCAAATGAGAGATACTCTAAGATAAAATGCAAGAACTAAGCTATGATGCAAATGCAAGAATAAGGAAATCAAAGATAATCTAGCAAGATTACAATACCTCCTATTTAAGCTATGTGATCTAAGCTAAATGCAATAAAGAAATAGTAATCTAGAATGCAAGAGTGCTAAAGAATGCTCTAAGAATGCAAGTAAACAAAGTGATAGCATACCAATAACATGAGTGAGTAATCTATTATCCTTTTTTCAAGAGTGAGGAGAGAGCCTCCTTTTAAAGAGCAATGAATGGTAGAGATTAAGAGGCAAAATCCAAGGGTGGAGAAAAATCCCCATTTTGACTTTGGTGCACAAGATTCTCAAGAGGCAAAATCAATGGACATGGCTAAGAGGCAAAAAGATGTGTGGAAGAGATTAAGAGGCAAAAGGAGATTCCACTCATCTTGGAAAGTGTGCATTCAATGTGTAGATAAAAAGTCTTTTTTTTTTCTCTTTTTGTTTTAAATTAGGAAATTCCTTTTTCATGTGCACACATAGGATGAGGTGGATTTTATTTAATTAAAAAAAGGGCATGTTCTTTTAATTAAATAAAGCTTAGGATAAAGTGGCCAAACTTTAGGATATCATCGAATAAATGACAAAATGATGATTTGATCAAGAAATAAGAGATTAAATCAATGTGCAAAATTGATTAAGCACAAGATGTAGTCTAGTATTTAAATTTTAATGTTTAGAAAAGGGTCTTATAGTTTACTAGACCATTTTGGGTGATTACATTTGCCCCTCTTTGAATAATGTGTGAGCAATCTAGGAACACATTGAGTCAAAGAATGATGATGTACAGGTAACTGATAGAGATCTAACTCTGAACTTGATCAAACGAAGCACAACAAGGCAACTAATCTCAAACATTATTGAATGAGAACTAGCAAAGATAGCAAGATTCCAATGCAAAGTATGTGCAAAAGTGAACACTGAAATAGAGATTTAAAGACAAGACAATATCAAAACTTATATGATGCGATGAGAACTAATACGTCCAAAGAGTGAATCAATTTGTAGTTTTGAAAGATATATTATTCCCACCCCCTTGGGATCAAAATCAAAAAGAGGTGATGTAGATATGAGATAGATTTGATCAAAGCAGGATAAGATAAGGTTCAATATGATTGATAAGCGCACAAGACCAAATTTGACCACCAAGTGATGAAAATTTGCCCCAGTTTGAATAAGGTTGACCAAAAAGGTATGGCATTAGCATTAGGTCAAAGCAAGAAGAAATGTGATGAAATGACGATGTACAAGAAGAAATGGTGATTGCCTCAAAAGATGCAAGAGATTAGGCTCAAAGGGGCAGTCAACTGCGCCTAGAAGAAAAGAATATTAAAATGCAATTTTGACAATCAAGATGAAGTCGGATTTCAATTTTGACAATCAAGATGAAGTCAGATTTCAATTTCGATCTTGAAATGGATCCAAGATGTCAAAATTAGGTAAGCATGCAATTTTTGCAAAAATCTGAGACTTTGAAATTTTAGGTCAAAATGCTATGATCAAGAGGGAAGATATGTGATAGAGAGGGAAGATATGTGATAGAGAGGGAAGATATGTGATCGAGCGAAACTGACTATCCATCCAAAATGATGAAGGAGACTCTCTCCTAACTTATATGCAAGCTAAAAATGAACCCTAAAAATGCAAGCTACTATGAAGATCTAAAGTGCGATTTGCAAGTCAATTAGATGGGTCCTTGTTTTTATCATCGAGCCTTATTAAGGGACATCGCGAGATCATACAACCATCACTAGTGCAAGCGCAACTATGAAGATATGAATATGATCCATATCAGATAGAATGTAGGAAACACACGTAAGCATCAAGGCACAAGAGCCGAGATGACTTGAACACGGTTTTCCAAGTTATTGTTGCAAGATTGTACCAACATCGAGGCATAAGTGCCAAGATAACCATGAGTATGGTCTTGCATAAGAAAACACAATGTAACAGTCAAGGATATAGCTCTAGATCTCCCCAGTGTTTAAGGGGTCAAAGAAAGAGACACCTAGGATCATCAAAGCGATACACACAGGCAAAATTCAAAGGAAACATGCTCCATGCCCATAGTTATCTAGTTGTAACATCCTGGAGAGACTAAGGAATGAACATTCAGTGAAAATCATTAATCAATCAGCACACAAAGAAAATAAGTCATAACATGTCTCAGTCATTTCAGTCTAAGCGCGGTGTAAAAAATAAAAAATAATAATCACTGACTCGCTAGGGCTCATGCTTGTAAGTGAGAAATATCACACAATAGTAGACTGCAGACAAAGCATCGACCCAAGGCAGCATATATGATAAGTGTTAAGAAACACTCGATGTCAAAGGAAGTGTTGAGAAACACTATTTGGGGTGAGCCACTAAGAAACACCATCGCACACCAAAGGAGGATATAGTTTATGCCCCCTAGCCCTAGACAAAGATTAATCCTAGACCAAAGAGATTGGAGATGGAAGTCGAAAGTGTTCGGAGTGCAAAGCGACAAGCTGATAGACATAAGCACATGGGTTTCAAGTAGCGTTTGTTTCCAGGTTTTCACCACTTGGAAGGACCCTTTTTTTTTTATACATCAAGGCATCTCAGAGAGGTTTTCACCAGGATGATCATTTTTTTAAGACTTTTATCATTTTAAAATTTTTTTAGGACTTTTATGATTTTTAGGACATTTTCATATTTTTAGGAGTTTTTCATGACATTTTATGATTTTTATGATTTTTTTATGACTATTTAAGATATGTACAAAGCTATGGAGCATCATGCGTGGAATTTATTCAAATGAAATATGTTGATAGGTTCAAGGAGCTTTTCTCCCTCATGCATAGAAAGCTGATAGGCACCAGATCCAAAAGCAGTAGTAACTATGTAGGGACCCAACCAATTTGGTTCAAACTTCCCTTTCTATGCTTTATTCTGTTAATTTTTGGGATTCTCTCTCAAGACAAGATCTCCAACCTGAGGTTCTTTAGAATGAACCTTTTTGTTATAGCTTTGTGACATCCTTTTCTGATATACCCTCATCTGGTGAAATGCAGCTCTTCTACGCTCATCCAGAAGTTTTAGCTCTTGTAGGCACATGATTCTATAGTTGTCATCTATGATGAGACTTTTTAATGAAACTCTTAGAGAAGGTATCTCAACCTCAAGAGGTAAGACAACTTCAGATCCATAAACAAGTGCAAAGGAAGTAGCTCCAGTAGGTGTGTGAATGCTAGTTCTGTAGGCCCATAGTGCATGATTGATTTGTAAGTGCCAGTCTCTTCTTGATTTGTTGACTATTCTGTGCAAAATTTTTAGTAGTGTCTTATTAGAAGCTTCAGCCTGGCCATTACCTTGAGGGTAGTAAATTCAAGACCAGTGTGGTTAAATCTTGAATTGCTTACATAACTACTTGAGATTTTTGTTTTTGAATTGTCATCCATTATCAGTAACTATGGAGGAAGGTATGTTGTAGTGATAAATGATATGATTAAGGATGAACAAAGACACTTGTTTCCCAGTAGCAACCGAAAGAGGAACAACCTCAACCTACTTTTTAAAATATTATTTTATAGTAATGATAAACTTGTGTCCACTAAATGAGTTAGGATGTATTTGACCCACCAAATCAAAAGCCCACTGCTTAAAATACCAATGTGTAACAGATGGAATAAGTTCCATGCCTGGGACATGGATCAAATTCCTGTGTATCTGACACTTCTTACAAGACTTAGCGTAGCACACACCATCTATCTGCATAGTCGGCCAATAATAACCAGCCCTTAGTAGCTTTCGAGCTAGAAAAACCATTAGAGTGGGACCCACATACGCCATCATGGACTTTAGCTAACGCACGTTCAGACTCATCTTATATCGCTTGAACTTCTACAAGATTATTAAACCAATTTGGATGTCGCTTGAGCTTCTACAAGATTATTGGAGCCTTCCTTCAACTTCTTCACACCTATAACAATAATGTTTCCTTATGAGTTTCTTGCCACAAATATAGTCGTAGAAGGTCCCATATTCCCCTTTGATGCCCTATCAAAATTCATCTTGATCCAACCATCTTCCAAACAAGACCACTTTGTTGTATTGTTCTCCAATATAAATGGATTAACCCTCACAAGGACATTAACAGACTAAAATTTAATAAGTGGTCATTGCTTTTGGATTTTTAATAAATTATCTATGTATAGAAAAACTTTAGAGCAATCACCCAAAGCTTGAAGAGGAGACACAAGAGCTTTTGAAAGGGGAAAAGAAAAGAAAACCCCTTTATGTATTATGAATGAAGAGAGAGAGAGAGAGAGAGAGAGAGAGAGAGAGAGAGTCTCATTACAATGATATCATTCAAGAATAAATGAGAGGAGAAGCATCTCTTAAATAAAGATGAGGTGAGGAGTTACAAAGTAACTCCCATATCTATGATGTCACCATTCATAATATGTGTGTGCAATGTGTCAACATCCTCATAAGGAGGATAAACTAACACTCCTTAATAAAGGAAAATAAAACAAATAAATTGTCCTCGCACGTGTACAATAGGAAAAAATTACATGTAGGGACTCCAAAGGAATATCCCAAACTAATTACAAATAAAGAATATAAGAAAAGTAAAGATTAAATATCTAATTTTATAATAATGCTTGGTAAATGACTATGTTGGATAGTGTGGATGGCCTCTTGTGCAATAATAACCCTATCTAAAATAGATCTTCCAGGAATAAAATTGGATTGTTCTTCTGATATTAGCATAGGTAGAAACTTTTTTAACCTATTAGCTAGGGTTTTAGCTAGTAATTTATATAGTTTATTACATAGAGAAATGGGTCTGTAATCATCAAAACCATCAGAATTTGACTTTTTAGGTATTAATTCTATGAACATATTATTAATTTATTGGAGTACCCTACCTGAATTTCTCATGCCCTCTAAGGCAGAGACAACCTCATCACCAATAAAACTCCAGCATTGTTGGTAAAAGAAAGTAGGGAATCCATCAGGTCCAGCAGATTTATTAGGATGAAGATGTTTCAAGGCTATCTCAACTTCATCTTTAGTAAATTTTGCATTTAGTATTTTGTTATGTTCCTTAGTTATAATGCTAGGGATGTTATTTAATATTTCATTTTGGGCCAGTCTATTTGAACCATCCAGATTATTCAGAATATTTTCAAAGTGATTTACTGCTTCTTCTGCAATATTCTAAGGGTTCTCTATTATAGGTCCATCATTTTTCTTAATACTTGTGATTTTATTGAAATTACGTTTTGCCTTAGAAATATTCTAGAAAATTTAGTATTTTTATCTCCTACTAACCATACTTCTCTGGACCTCTGTTTCCAGTATGATTCTTCTTTTGCCAGTATATCTTCATAGCTATTTAACAATTTTTTTTCTTCATTAAAAGTTTCTATATTCATCCCATCTTTGAGGATTATCTCATTTAATTTTTCTAGGTCTTTCTCTATTGTTTCCTTGGTTTCAAATATATTTCCAAAATGTACTTTGTTCCATTCAATTAATCTTTTTTTAATATGTTTAAGTTTTGCATTTAGTATAAAGGTTTTTGAGCCTTTGAAGCTTTTTTCATTCCACCATTCTTCTATCTTAAGCATGCATTTATCATCTTTAAGCCACATTTTTTCCAATTTGAAGGGGTTCTTTTTAGGTACTAAGTATTCTTCTAAGATTAAACTGATTGGATAATGATCAGATCCTAATTGTGCAAAGATGTTAGATTTAAAGCTAAAATTCAATTTGGATTTAAATCCCGAATATAAAAAAAAACCCATCTAGTTTTTCAGTAATCAGTTCAATCTCTATCCTTCTATTTGACCATATAAATGTTCCATTATCCAAAGGAATATCCATACCATTAATTAATTGTATCCATTCTTTAAATTCTATCATTGTCTGAGTAATACTCTTTGATCCACCCGATTTCTCTTTAATATCTAAGATAGCATTGAAATCCCCACCCAAGAAAAGGTTCTTATCTAGAAAGCCTTGGATGAAGGATTCAATTTCCTTCCAAACTATCCTTTTTCATGAAGGAATTTAGGGCCATATATGTTAATTATGATAAATTCCAAGTTGCTTCTAAAGTTTCTGACCTTAGCTGCCATCCAATGAGAGTTGGAAGCAATGAGGTTTAAAGAGATAAACCTTGGATTCCATATAAAAGCTAATCCTCCCGAAGCTCCATCCGAATCTACACCTATTACTTCCCATATTCCTAGCCTCTTACTAAGATTAATATAACCCTCATGTCCTAATTTAGCTTCTTATATTAAGAAAAGGGGTGCCTCTAAAGAGGATAAACTCCTCTTAAGAAGGCGTTGTTTGTTAGGGGCATTTAATCCCCTAACATTCCATGATATTATTTTCATGATGCCTTGGGAAGGAGCTTCTCGTTCCCTGTGTTCAAAATTGATGTGATTTTGACTTGACCTGAAGCTATCCCATTTTTTTGCCTTAATTCTATAAGAGACTTTCTACCTCTTTTAAGAGATTGTTTTGGATAACCCAGATATGTTTTACCAACATAAGAAAAGGATAAACCTAGTTTCCTATCCTTGTTGGATTCTAACTCAAGAGACATAAGAGGGTCCAATTTGACTTCTTCATTAATCATTGATTATATTAATTTTACAATTAATAGATCATCTGAGTCCTGATTTAATCCAATAAATTCATTAATTTCATCTATCTCATTATCCCCAATATTATCATTTAAATTATTGCCCTCAGATTTATGTAAATCCTTAAAACTGCAAACCTGAATATCCTGATTACCTATCCCTTTTACTTCCTCTATATAGTTTGGAATGATTTTTAAAGGTATAGGATTCAAAATTACCTCCTTGTTGTTTTTAGACTCATTTTCATAGTTATTGCCTATGTTTGAAGGAATGGAGATATCCTCTAGTTTATTTCTAATTGAGGATTTTGTTTCTTTCATATCATTTTGGTATAGTAGAATATCTGATAGTATTATATTGTTGTCTAATGCCATTATTTTTTGTTTATTAGCTTCCTCTATATCACTTATTTCATCATCAGATGAGTCCATGAAATTCTCATACCCTATCACCAAATCGTGACAAGGAACCATATCTTGAAAGTTTGTTTGATTATATTTTTTAGGGCAAACCATTTTAGGTGCTTTCTTCGGTGGGCATATAATCTTGTCAAAATTTCAATCAGTAGAACTTATATATATATATATATTTTTATCTTCAAATACCACTAAACTTTTTAGGGGTAATTTATGGTATTCATTGTTGTCTACTTTATGATCATTTTGATTTCCTATTGTATCTAACATTAATTTTTCCATTCCAGTTCTATCTTCTAGATCATATGAATTGCCAGATTTTAACACCTAGGGAGATATATTAGTGATAAAGAAACCACCATTATCCAGAAAGGTGACATCAAGAATGATTTCCTTAGAGGTCAAGAATTTAGGATATTCACAGATTTCCCCTTCTTTGAAAAGGGTGGAATAAGAATTTGGGGCAGAGGGTAATCTCAGATTAAAGATATTGTGAAGGTCTATCATATAATTAATTCTACTAAAATTTGAGTCTTTGTGAGAAATAAGCCAAGGGTAAAAGTACAAACCTGTGTCACACTTTTACAAAGGAAGAGGACCACAACATGCAAAACTATTAAACTTTAACGACATAAAAGTGGCATTTGTGTTTAGAATTTGAAAATGATGTAACTAATGAAATGTGTAAAATTGGATGTAGTTTATCCCTATATTTTTTTTAAAAAAAATTGTATAAGAATTGACATAGTTTTTTAATTTTTGAAGTCCATTTTTTAATTGCTGAAAAACGCTGAAAATCAAGGGTCTAATTCCCACCAATAAAATATATGTAAATAATCTTTTTTTCCTCTGATTTCATAATATGTTTTAGATGACATGTACAGCTAGTGTAGGAAAAAAAGAAAGATTGGTTTTCGGTATATATTTTGTCTATTATAACTATTCAAAGTTGGAGTTACTTGAGATTAATAGTTTTTATCTCCCGCCTAATTTGCCCTAGCAAATCTACACCAAATACAAAAAAATTGTATATTCTTGAAGAGGACTCTCTCCTCTACTGTTAAATATACTTTTTGAAAATTTCTGACATGATTTTCTATTTCTTTTTTCTTTTTTCGAACGAGCATATTCTTCAATGTTAAAATACCTACTTGGAGGTTTTTCAACTTATAATATATTATATATAATCAAAAGACTATAAAAATTATATTACCATAATCTAGACTCCAAGCTCTACCAAAGGGTATTTTTAGATTTTGAAAAAAAAAGAGTTTTGATGGATAATTAAGCCCCAAAAGTGATGTGTTTCTAATTTTCCCAGTTTTTTGCTTATTTGACTGCCACATGGGATGCCACATAAGTAGTTTCGACCGAAACTGGTTCGGCCAAAAAAAAGGCCGACCAAACATGGTTGTGTGGATGACCATGACCCTCAAAGCTCATATATAAACATTTTTTTAAAATTAAAAAACAATTGTCAATTATTGCGACATAGAAAATAATTTTTTAATAAAATAATTTTTTAAATTATTTTAAAGGTGTATTTTTGGGCATTAAAGGGCAACTATGAATTAAGATTATCAAGGAGGTTTGTATTATTTGCAAGTTTATTTCTTTTTTTAGTTTTTTTTGAGATTTTTTGTGTTTTTAATTAAAGCATTGTTCAATATTAAATTATGAACTTATCAATATTATTTTTGATTTTTTTATCAAGAGTATATGGTTTTGTGTATGTAGGTGAATCGAAGCTCTCAATTTGAACAATTTGTGCAATGAGAAATAAAAGGAACATAATAAGAAAATATGATCGAATAAGGGATGACAAAATGAAAGGTCATACAAAACGTAATAAAGATGAACCTGTTGAATTCCAAGAAGATCCAATTCAAGCAGGGGAACAAATTGGTGGAAATATATCTTTTGACATGGGCAATTTAATGGAGATGGATGAGGATTCATTTTTCAGTCAATTTTCATTTGACGAATTGATACCTGAAAGCACAGTAAAAAAACAATGCAAAAAGATTTGGGATGAATATTTTCAAAATAAAAGTCTAATTGAAAAAGCACAATTATTTGCTAGGTTAGTCAGGAAAAAATAAATGACTCCTATTTTGGAGTTGTTAGGTGTTGATAACAAGAAAAACTCAGGAGACAATGTAAATCGAACAATAGTTGAAAATTTGCAAGATGCATTGAACGACATTAACAACTCAAGTCGAGGAGCTGATTTAAGTGTTGTACGTAGAGCATTGATGACTAATTTATCTAGTAGGAGGTTGACACAGAGAAAACAAGTACATGCAATTTTTGATTTACTAAATGTATCTAGAAGAAATGTTCAAAGATATATCAGGAAAAGAAATATGTTAGATGAAAATATTCAAAAGAATTGGGTTAATATTTGTAGACTTTTTTGAAAAGACAAAATTTCTGAAGATGTAAAAAGACAAGTCATTTAATATTGGACTGCTCACTCACGTGTTTCTTCTAATAGAAGAGATACTATACAGATGAAAGATGAAGAGACCGGTATGAAAACTGCACATCCAAAATATTTTATAGATACAACACAAAGTGAATTATTTGAAGCATTCAAGCAAGGATTTTCAGATGTGAAAATATGTCAAAGAACATTTGAGAGGTTGCACTCTTTCTTTGTACGCATAAATAAGGTACATGAAACTTGTTGTTGCCGAAATCATGTTGAGTTTCATCTATATTTGCAATAATATAAAAAGGTTATGGTAGTACTTAATTCAGATATGGTCATCCCTAGAAGTATGACATAATTTGTGAATTTTATTTTATGTGAGAAATCAGAAGATTCAGATGAGTTCAAAGTACAATGTATAAAGAGTGCATGCAGTGATTGTGGAGATTTACATAAATTTCCATTGTAAATTGAGAGTATTAGTGTTGCAACACCAGTTTTGTGGAAGATATTTGAATATGAGACATACCGAACTAAGACCGGAGATGAATCCAAAAAAATTGTATTGAAGGAGAGTGAATTGCCCTACCTTGAGTTTATGACCAGGTTCCGTACTATAATTTATCCACATATCCAACATTGTCATGGTGCAAGATGAAAAGCTAAATAGTTTCGTGATTCCAAAAATTGTTTTCCACCTAGTTGTATTCTTTCAATTGTAGATTTCTCTGAGTACTATACATTCTCCCCTCAATCAGAGCTTCAAGCTCAATATTATCATTCTGAGCAAGTTGCAATATTTATGCAAGTGACCTATAAACACACACAATTTGATTTGGATAAGGTAGAAAGTACCAATCCAAATGAACACATTATCATCAAGGAGGTTCATTTCTATATCAGCGATGATAAGGTTCATGATAGGAGCTATGTGGCTTATTATTTTGTAATTTATTTTGAAGATATTGTGAATCGCGAGATAAAAGCTTCACAACACTGGATTTGGTCTGATGGTTGTGCAGGTAAGGGTATGCACTTCAATTCATTTTCAAATTCTCATTGATTACTTGTTAAATTATTATGTGATCATAATCTTGCATACAACAACTTAATCTTGCAGGAAAATTTAAATCTGCAAAAGCCTTTAATTGGCTAGCTATGCAACATGCTAGATGCAATGTTAAGTTTTTGTGGAACTTCTTTGAAAGTGGACATGGAAAAGGAGAGCACGATGGAGCAGGAGCATGTGTGAAGCGTGCACTTCGTCAACATGAACTTGTAGGTACAAATGTTGTGAACAGTAGTCAGATATATATATCTAGATATTTCAAACAGTATAATTTAAACTTAGGTGTATTTTCTTTAAACTGATAGTTCATAAATTTACAGGTAACATGATAGAGAATTCAAAGAAAATTGTTGAATGGTGTCAAAATCATTTTTCTATTCAGGACACCAAATACAACAAACATTATTTTTGGGAAGTGAAAGGTAATCTATAGTTCGTATGAAAAATCTAAATGAAAAATTAATTTTGTGTTCATCTATGTTATCATAATTGTTGATCTAAATATCTACAACTTTCATTTCATATTTGTAACAAATATAGACCGATCTAATCCTTACAATTGTCAAAGGATTGCTGGTATTAGAAGTTTACATCAATTGATGAGTACTAGACAACACAAGCCTCTATTGATTCAAGTAAGAGAAAAATCATATTTTTGTGCTGACTGTGTTGAGGACAATCATATGAGTCAATGTGAGAATATTGCAAATGGATATGTTTCACGATGGGATATGAAGGAGTTAATCAGAATGCCTCCTTATGAAGATGATGAAATTGACATAAACATTCATGATCCTATATATTCAGCTGATTATAAGCGTGTTTCTGATTTAGTTGTTAAAGTAGTGTGCACATGTACATGATATTTTATTTAAATTTAATTTATTGTACTTTTGATTTGAATTTAATATCCAATCTGCATTTGTATAGGTGATATTTTGCTGTGGTTGTGGATCTTGACAATGCTGAAAGTTATATTATTATCTACTAAGATGCATGAAAGAAAAATACAAATTCCCAAAAGAAATTGTAGATGGTGATGGACATTCATATCCGACTGGTTCAGTTGTTATTGAAGGAACATATTATTAGCAAGTAAAGATAGAAAGAAATGGTGTTCAATTTATTGAATATATGTCTGGTCAAAAATTTCTACATTACAGCCACTTTGTTATAGCAACAAAGTTGCAATTTGAGACATTGCAAAAAAGAGGATGTGGAAATCAAAAGTGGAGGTTTCCTATTGAAGAACATGAATTGTTTTGGAGATAATAAAAGATAGAGAGGATCCAGACTATATGTATCAGGAGCTTTAGGATAAAATTCTTTTTGTAGCTCTTGTACTTTCATATTTGAACTCTACAGTTTGAACTCTTACTTAATGTATTGGATATTGGATAAATTCTATTGAACTCTACAATTTGAACTCTATAGTTATGTATGCTTGGTAAATTTTGTATTCTTTTATAATGTATATTTTGATGGTTCAATGTGTCATGCCCTGCCAGGGAACCAAGAAGAAACTTGAAAGTTTACAAAGTTAAGAATCATTATCGAGTTGTAAACATTTTTTTTTTTAATATGAAGTTCTAAGGTTACAAATTTCATTTACAAATTCTTCCTAGGTTCCCCCAACGAACAAGACTAAACCATTAATTTATTTATTAAGGAAAGACATTAGGATTCATAAATCTCATCATATCACATTTAACTAACATATCTATTCTCATGAGCATCTACCCATCTAACTCATTCTAACATTAACTTCTAAGATTCAAGATCTCTTTTCTTGTCAAACATTAAAGGAAACATGCATAAAGAAATGAACTTTCCTAATAACCATTCCATTCCATTTAGAAATAAATAATCATTGCATTTACAATATCAATATAGGAAATTCTTTTACTCTCCTTTATAATCATGATGTATCACAAATCTGACTTGTTTTTTTTCCATAAACATAAATCATTTCTTTTCTAAATAAATACATTCTTTACATTGAAAGATAATTCACCCCTTTTCCCTTTTCCTAAAGCTACCCACCCCATTACATCAATTTGGAATATATCAAATATTATTTACATTCATCTCCTCTTGGGAGGTTGCATTAATAAAATATCATTACATTTCTAACAATAAGGATCAATGAGAAAGTCTTCGTCTTCCGCAAATCTGGAGAAAGCACAAGCAAGGTCCATCCACAACTCTACGAACAATACCTCGATAAAATATTTACCACCCAACCACATGGATATCCAAAAAGGATCCACTCCCCCATGCTAGGAGATAAACACCATGATCCACACAAGAAGGTGACAACTAGGCCATTTCTAAAGAGAGGCTAGTGCATTTCCCAAAGCATAATTTGCGAACATAAGAAGAATACAAAGACATAAATCACATCGGTAGGAACTCTAAGACATGATAGGTGAGTGTCATTGCATAGCCCTCACCCCTTGGGTTACCTTGGTCAGCCACTCTGGCCCTTGGCCCCCACTTAGTCACATGCGGATCTGAACATCTCTCATAGGGACGAGACTGTCCGATTGTGCTATCGCAATAGAACCTTCTCCCAATCCCACCCGTAGCCTATACTAGCACTACCGACATGGGATAGGATTATATTAGTTAATGTGTAGTTCCCTTCTCATAAATTAATATAGTTATCACTGGATTAAACAACTCCACAATGGGTTACCCTGGTACTAGCCACTTAGGGCGCTGACCCCCACTGTGAGCCACTCACCTAATGCTCCCAGGTTTCCTACATCTAATAATCTCATCAAAACACATAGAGGTAAGTATCATAGGTGTACAAGATTTCATAACATCCATATGGAAACATAAAGAGAATTATACAAGGTTTCTAAGGCATTTCAAACAACCCTAACCCTAATCAGGGTTCTCAAACTATCCAAAACTTATGATAAGTTTCCAAATGATCATAAAAATAATACTACATGAAAATAAAATATTATGAAAGTTTTAACAACATCTAGGGCCAACCCCAGGTCAGAGCCAAACCCTAAACCCTTCCAGAAACCCTAAAAATCAAACTTGAAGAGTTTTGCACAGGTGGAACCCTAAGCTACGCAGGTGGTGACTTAAGTTGCACAGGTGGTTGTCTAAGTTGTGCAGGTGGTACAACCTACACAGGTGGGGCTTTCTGTGTAGGTGGTGCCCAGTTCTACGCAGGTGGTCAGGACTGCGTGCACTCCGGACAACAACCTCCATATTTGACCTTCCGGGTAGAACTAGATAAGATGGAGGTCTGGAAAGTAGAATCAGATAGATACCCAGTTGAGATCCCTTAGTTCTCCTTATGAAACATCCCTCAAATCCATCCTACCTTTGTGGTAAATCTATTTAGTTCTTTCCCATAGGTGCAAGGTGCAGAAAGGTGACCACTAGAAGACATTATTCTAATCAAGACGGAAGTCTGCATAGCATCAACAAAAAGATGTTCTATCTAAAAGCTAATACCTTCTATGGTGACAATCGACAAAGAGGGAAATATAAATAATAGTTCATAAAAATTATCCATCATAAGGTATACATCCATTATTTAATTCATACCAGAAAACATAATATCAAAAGTAGTCATAAAATATTTCCATTGATCACACAACTATAGCAGACAGTAAAACAACCACATCCAAACGTAGCAATAACATGAACAAGATTCTCTTTTCTGGGTAGATCCTACCTGGAGTCCTACGGAGAAACCTTTGAAGTAATTCCAATTCTACTCTAGCCAGCCTATTCTCCTCAAGCCTTCCAATCAACGAGATATCCTCCAAATGCTTCCACTAATCTTTCTAATAGTTTAAGATATATAGTTCTCTAGAGAACTATATATAATGCTTGAGTGCTAGTAAAGACTGAGATGGAGGATGAGATAATGCTTGCCCCCTTATGAGGTGCGGGTTCTGGCATAGTTAGTGATCTTGTCAGTATGAGAGGTCATTAGCTCTGTGTATGGTCACTTAGGTGCCGGAATCCACTAGGATTGTCAGGACTTAACTTAAGGGTTAGATATACATGATGACACCTTCCTTTACACAGTCTAGATTTCCTACATTGTCATTTGCCTCTGGATTAGTGAGTCTTGTCTACTATGATGATTAGTACACTAGATTAGAGAGCTATCAGGATCCCTTGCTTAGTGGTTATGCCTTATTGGTTTTGGATATCCGATTGGGATCTGTTGTTATCTCCTCAGCACGGTGGGGTGGACCTTTGTGGTTCCACATGGACAGGTGGTAGTGATTCTTTACCCATTGAGATTTGACATCCTTGTACCAGGTGCTTGATGGTTCTTTGCAGATGAGCTATTTATGTCACTTCATCATTTATTATGTAATTTCATTATTGTAAATCTTGTATTAGAGTATTGTATGTGATACCTAATCTAGAAATCGTAATATTAAGTAGATTAGAGTGATTACTACATACCCTGCAACATGTGCAGTGGATGTGAGTTTATGGTGGTTTTCACGGTGCTCCATGAGGATTATAATTATGGTTATGTAAGTTGTATTTGATTTATCTATTTGAACGGAATCTTTTATTATATGGTTAGTTGTGTTTTTCTTTAAGTAATTCAACATCATGGATTAACCCTTGAGCCTTGTGATCTATGTGAGTGTAAGACATGTGTATAAATGGTAATTGCTTCCACATGAATGTATGTTTCTTTATGTTAACCAAAAAAAAATTTATTCAGCACACAGTGTCATGTTCTAGGTTAATCTCTCTTGGGTTCCCTGGCGGGGCATTACATTTGGTATTAGAGCACTAGTTTCTACACTGGGAACTCTGGGAATTGTACACCCATTAGGTTGTGTCTAGCTTGAACTTGAAGCTAAAACATAGAAATAAAACATTTGTGTTTCATATTATTGCTTTATGGTTTATTCAATCTTTAGTTTACGATTCAAGCTATGTGGTGAGATTGTATTTATCTCTATTTGTTTTAGGAATTATGCCTGAGACACAAGAAGCTAAAGGCCATGGTGGAGGTAGGTTTGGTGCCGGTGAGGGAGGTAGGCAGACCAACTCCTCCACGAGTGTTAGGTAGGAGAGTGGTCAGAATCAAGACAGGGATGAGCAGAGGAGAGAGAATTCAGATGTGTCTGGGGGTTTGGATATTAGGCAGATCCTTCAAGCTATCCTAGATCACCTTCCTGAGAGAGCCAGAGTGGAGAAGGAGGCATATCATCACTCCCTACAGGAGGAGAGACAGAGGGAGAGATCCAGGAGCCCTTGTGGAAGGACTATTTCAGTGGATCTAGCAGTGGTTGCAGCCAACCACATGAGAGAACTGACAAGAGGAAAGGCCATTCCTTTCACTAGACAGGATTCTAGTTTAGAGGCAGAGACTTGGTTGATTGCTTTGGATAGAGTATTCATGATGCATCCCTTTAGTAGTAATACTAAAGCGAGATATGCCATGATGCAGTTGACACATTTTGCTGCTATCTGGTGGAAGATTAAGGAACATAAGCTAGGACTTCGTATGGACACTATTACTTGGGAGCTATTTCTCAAGAACTTTAGAGATAGGTTCCTATCTGATCAGTGGAGGTAGCAGAGAGCTGACGAGTTTCATAATCTTAGATAGCTGACTTTGACAGTAGAGCAGTACAAGCGTCATTTTTACAAGCTCAAGCAGTACGCTAGTTATAGCCAGGATTCTGCACTGATGGTACAACACTTTGTGTGAGGGCTTAATGCTCACATTGTAGGGGACATGAAGCTCTTTGAGCCTATGAACCTGTGAGCTGTGGTAATTAAAGCCACTCTAACAGAGGCTAACTTGGCATTAGGCCATGGAGGTCAGTCGGGTGCTCCTATAGGTGGTACATCTGGTTCCAAGGTTAGATGTAATCAATCTCAAGGGACTAGGAACCTGAAGGAACCCCCTAGTTCCTTTGTGGGTAATTAGAAATCGCAGTAGAAGGTGACTCCTCCACATAGCCAAAGCAGTGGTACTCGCTTTAGGGATTCTTGAGGTGGTCCGCGCGCTAGGCATAATCAGTTTAGTCAGCCTACGTAGAGCACGCAATAGAGAATCATTAGAGATGGTTTCCAGTAGTCTAGTGCACCCTCCATTGGGAGAGGCAATTTTAGAGGCACTAGATGTTTCACCTGTGGATAGTTTGGCCATATTGCGGTGAATTGTCCACAACGTGCTTCTCAATTTTTTGCGTAGCGACCTGCAACTTTCGAACCTATAGTTGGGAATGTCGGTAGATCTCATGGAGCATATGTAGCCTTGGATTATCATCCTCCTATGATTGAGTCTATGAGTAGAGGACCTGCAACTAGTTTTTAGTTTCATGTAGTAGGGAATGCCCCTCAGAGTTTGAACCAGAGAGTAGGGAAAGGTCCTATGGGATCTACACGCTGAGTCATATGTGACTCATTAGGATGCTTCATGTCTACGGGAGTTGTATCCCTTTTTGTTTCATGCTTCCAGGAGTAAGCCTAATCCCAGGGGGGGTGGATGTAATACCCACTCATGTTTTTATTTTTTGTTTCTGATGTCGTACTCTTTTAGGCATTAGTTTCAGTTGATTGGCTGAATTCTTTTAGGCTACTTTTTATGACAACTATTATTCTTTCAGTTGATGGTGATTATTGATTATGATGTTAGGGATATTATCAGGATGTGGTGATTTAGGTTTTGATCATATTGTACTTACCCCATACTTGCATGTGTACCGTTATCATGTTTATGTATCTGTTTGCATGTTGTTGTGGTAGAGGACAGAGACGTAGTTACTTGCTTCGACGCATTCCACACGTTTGACCGATCCCTATCATTGTTTGTGATATTATATTATGTATTTACATGCATGTTTTTTGATGACAAGATTGTAGGTACAAGGCATCATCTTCCCTGAATTGATAGGAGTGAGTGTGCCCACAAATATTCATCTCAATGGTAAAGAGGGGAGCTAACATATAGATCCACAGCCCTAACCTAAGCCTAATCATCCTAATGTTGGATGAGTTTCAGTATGACTACCCTATCTGGATTTGTCTAGGTTGACAGAATTTGAATACCCTCTCTCCTGAGTATGTATGTGTTTTGCATGTGTTTGCTTTCAGGTGATTTTTGGATTATTGAGTGATTTTCCATATTTTACGATTTAATGGATTATAGTTGAATTAATTATTTAATTATATCCTAAGTTTATCTTAAATAATTAATTAAATTGAAATATTTGAATATTCTGATTTAATTGAAAACTATAGTAAATGTGCTTATATGATTAATTAAATAATTAAATATTTGGTTGCATGCATTATTGTGACATAAATATTTAATCTATTTAATTAAATATTTTATTAATTACATGTGCATGAATGTATTGAAAAATTATTTTCAAATTCAAATATCTCAACTTGTAATTAGGAGTCAAAGTTGAGTTGTGGCAATAAAGAATATTTTATTTATTTAATTTGGATTTACTTTCAATTTTGGGAGTGACATTAATTTAGGGATTGAATGGGGAGTTGTCATGAGGGGTTGGACGATTAGGGGAAGTTGATTCTCTTTAGGAGAATTCTCCTCTCATTTCTCTCATAACAGGTTTTTGGATTTGGAGAGCTCTTGGTGATTTGAGATTTTTGAAGGATTGTGGATTGTTGTGGTTTCTTGTTACTTTGAGGATTTCAGGATTTTCTTGCTTGTGTGTGTGCTCAGATCTTCATAGTTGCTAGATCTGTGGTTGAATTGTGCTTGAAGCATTTCAGATTTGCTCCCATCTTCCAAGCCACATTCCTCCGTTTCTAGCATTGGAATCAAGGTAGGTTTCATTTGCCATGTGTGGTTTCAATTTTGTAGATCTGAGGTTTTCTGTGTTGATTAAGTGCATGTTCATTATTTTGGCTTTTAAATGGCTTATTGTTGTTTATACTTTTTCGGGTGTTCATTAAAGCCCTAGATCTGAATTTCTTTCATTTTTATATTTTCTTAGCATAGTACCGTTATGCTGTCGAAATTTCATGATTAGATCTCTTATAAATCTCCTAGAAATCGAAAAAACAATTCTGCCTATAGTCTAAACTATAGAGGAAAATAAAATATTTTTTCCCTATGTATTTGCTTTAAAAAAATTAATTCATTTCAAAAAATGGACTCTCTGTAATTAAAAAAAAATTAGAGAGTGAATAAAATTCACCAGTAGACCAAAAAGAAAGTAGAAAAAAAATTAAAACCCTTTGTACTTAGTATTTTTCATTTTCCGATTTTAACAAAAAAATAAATAAACTTGCTTCTTAAAAAGAAAACATCATTATTAAAAATTCATTTAAAAAAAATAAAAATAGAAATAATTTTTTTTTTAAAGCGAAACCGCAGTGTAAGTGGGTTTTAAATGAAATATTTAAAAAAAAAATTAATTTAAAGTGGCGAGGTAGGACCCCATCCCCACCCACGTGGCTAGTGCCACCTCCCAAAGGGGAAGGTGGGTTGTCACACCCCATTTGGGGTAGCACACCTAGCGCAGGGGAGGCACCCCGTGGGGCGTCCACCGTACGCGTGGTATGCGCAGGTGAGGCATGAGCCGCGCGGGCCCCCAAACATAACTTTTTTTATATATTTTGTTTATTTTAATTATTTAAAAAGTTTTAATTATTTTGTTTTTGATTTATTAATTAATTTATTAATAATGATATTTTAAATACTAGTTTTAGTAAATATTAGTAAATTTAATTATTTAATGTGTTTAATTTATAATTTAATTAATACTGGACATTATAGTTTTAGTTTATTATGTTCAATATTAATTATGATTTATACATTAATCATTGATTTAAATTAATATAATTTATATAATATTAATTTTAAATTAATGTATTAATTATTAATTATAGTTAATATGATTTACTAACAAATATGATTGATTAATCAAAAGTAATTATTGTTAGTCTTGATCTAGTAATCCTAAGGTGATGTCGAGACTTTAGGTGTGGACAATTAATTTGATATAATTAATGAATATTTTGTTTAGTTATTTAATTACTAGAGGTAGTTTTTAAATAGAGTTAATGCAAATGATCCTAAATATTTCAGTTTAAGTGATTGTCCAAATGGAGTTTATGTTCGCGCTATCTATGAATGATTATATGCTTAATAGTTCATTTTTGTTTGTCTTTTAAGACGTTTTTGTTCATATGCATCTGTATGGTTCTCTTTTTCTTATTTGTGTCATTATGGGGGCATTAGATGACCTAGGATGTATACAGAGGCTGGGGGGGAGTTTTTATATTTCTGTTACTTTATGGCATGTGTGTTCATGTTATTACCCTAAACTGACCATGATGACCCTTACGAATATGCTATCTATTTGTGTGCCTATGTGACCGTTCTGGTTTGTATGGATACCAGATTTGGGGTACACTAGGGTTGTGACCTATGCTAGATCTGTTAGGATCTCTGAGCCTAGGGTAGGTAACCTACATGTGTAGTAAGGGGTGGCTTGCAATAAGTTTTGTGTCCGTAAGTGACTTCTGGATTGCTTATTGTAGAGTTTCTTAATAAGTGATAACTAAAGACATACTGAATGATTAAAATGAATTAATAAGATATGAGTCTCCTCACCCATGCTTGAGTGCTAGTAAAGACTGAGATGGAGGATGAGATAATGCTTGCCCCCTTACAAGGTGCGGGTTCTGGCATAGTTAGTGATCTTGTCAGTATGAGAGGTCATTTGCTCCGTGTATGGTCAGTTAGGTGTCGGAATCAACTAGGATTGTCAGGACTTAACTTAAGGGTTAGACATACATGATGACACCTTCCTTTACACAGTCTAGATTTCCTACATTGTTAGTTGTCTTTGGAATATTGTGTCTTACCTACCATGATGATTAGTACACCGGATTAGAGAGCTATCAGGATCCCTTGCTTAGTGGTTATGCCTTATTGGTTTTGGATATCTGATCTGTTGTTATCTCCTTAGCACGGTGGGGTGGACCTTTGTGGTTCCACACGGACGGGTGGTAGTGATTCTTTACCCATTGAGATTTGACGTCCTTGTACCAGGTTCTTGATGGTTCTTTGCAAATGAGCTCTTTATGTTACTTCAATATTTATTATGTAATTTCATTATTGTAAATCTTGTATTAGAGTATCGCATGTGATACCTAATCTGGAAATTGTAATATTAAGTAGATTAGAGTGATTACCACATACCCTGCGACATGTGCAGTGGATGTGAGTTTATGGTGGTTTTCATGGTGATCCATGAGGATTGTAATTATGGTTATGTAAGTTGTATTTGATTTATCTGTTTGAATGGAATCTTTTATTATATGGTTAGTTGTGTTTTGCTTTAAGTAATTCAACGTCATGGAACCCTTGAGTCTTGTAATCTATGTGAGTGTAAGACATGTGTATAAATGGTAATTTCTTCCGCATGAATGTATGTTTCTTTATGTTAACAAAAAAAAAATTTATTCAGCACACATAGTGTCATGTTCTAGGTTAATCTCTCTTGGGTTCCCTGGCGGGGCGTTAAAAATTCCAATTCCACTCTAGCCAAGCTTATTCTCCTCAAGCCTTCCAATCAATGAGATATCCTCCAAATGTTTCCAGTAATCTTTCTAATAGTTTCAGATATATAGTTCTCCGTATATAATTTCTCTATTCTCCTCCTAACTTTCTACTTTCTACATCTCCTTCCATAAATATGTGGTAGGATTGGTTGCATGGGAAGTTTCAACCGATGCAACCATCCACAAGTATCTTCTGATTATTATTTTGGACATTAATAGTCTTTAGATAAATTAATGTGTAGGTAGTTTCCCAAGAAAGCTTTAGTTAAACTTACACCTTTGTTACTTTTGTTTTGAATTTCATGCTTTAGGTAAACTCTTTTTATTTTATCCTAGCTTTCACCTTAGATAAATATTAGTTACTTTTCTCTTTTAAAGGAACAATTATAGATCTAGTTATAATTTCACATAGTAGTTAATTTCTTTCTTAATAATAATAAAAAAACACATAATAAATAAATACATAAACACACTGATATATAAATATTTATATAAGCATACTTATATAATCATATATATAGACATATGCATATGTGTGCACCCATATGCCTATGTGTATATATATCCATGAAAATATTATTATTATAATCATGCATTACTGAATACACTTAGAAAAGGCTTATTGACATGTATTTAATTCCATAATACCATCAAATTATTACTAACCAATAATCCAACCATAAAACAATATTCACCTAGTCCTAGGGACTATAACGAATATCCACTATGAATAAGACCTAGGCTTAGTCTTGCGGGACCAGGTGTTATCTCCGTCATAACAACGATCAAGGATTTAGAGAGCACACTCAGACCTGTGGAGCCAGGTGGAGATGATGCTCGGTACCTGCAATCCTGCATCACCAAGGAGAGATACATGTGCATAGAAACATATATACATATATAAGACATTGCAAACATATGACCATGATCGATACATCGTGTGGACCTCAGCTAAGTGAGTAACTACGACTTCATCCTGAGTCATGAAAACACATTGGACATATATGCAAGCATAAAGAATCATGGATAATTCATGTAAATACATTAGTGAAAATAGAGCATCATAAGTGGGAAAGATTAGAATCCCATTTCTTATTGCATATACAAGCAGAAGATAAATAATTCTTTTCATAAAGATATTAATCATAAATACATATATCAAAATATCTAGCTAAGCATAATATCATCTAGATCTATCAAAGTGTAAACAACTGAAATCATATAGTCCATGTCAAAATTTCTAATCTAAAATAATAGCATAGTCATCTGAGAGGGTATTACATCCTCCCCCCTAGAATTAGGCTTACTCCTGGAAGCCTACAAATAGATAAGGATAATGAACCCTAAGTTTAGCAGCATCCTCCCAAGTTGTCAAGGCCTCATCATTAGGATCCCATTGGACCCTTGCTTGATCTATAGTATGACCCCTGAGGGTTAGATTCCGTTGTTGTAGGGTATGTACAGGCTCCAAAGCCAACTTCTTGTCCGCTACCTGTAAAGCATTCCAATCCAGGACATGAGTCAAATTAGGAATATATCTTCTAAGTACAGAAACATGAAATACATCATGAATATGAGTGAGGCTGGGTGGCAAGGCAAGTTGATAAGCAACTGGTCCTATCCTCTCAAGGACTTTCAAAGGACCAACAAACTTGGGTGCTAGCTTAGAGCCTTTTCCATAATGGATCAGACTCTTTCGCGGGTGCACCCTAAGGAACACTCTGTCTCCGCAAGAGAAATGTACATCAGTTCTGTGAGCATCTACATATTTCTTTTGTCTGTCCTATGCTGCAATAATGTGTTCCTTGATTTTCTCTACCTGCCGTTCCATATCTTGCTACATTTTCGGCCCAAGGAGTACCTCGTCTTCTAATCGATCCTAGCTCAAAGGGGTGCAGCAAGGACGACCATACAAGGCCTAAAATGGGGACATACCGATGGAGCTATGGTATCCATTATTATAAGCGAACTCCACCAAGTATAAGTAATCCTCCCAAAGGGCCTGCCTATCCATAACATACATCATGAGCATATCTTCAAGAACCTGATTGACCCGCTCGGTCTGCCCATCAGTTTCTGGATGATAGGTTGAACTAAAGTTGAGCTGAGTCCCTAATGCCTGCTGGAGGGAATTCCAAAGTGAGGATGTGAAAAATGGATCTTGATCAGAAATAATCTTTCTAGGGATTCCATGAAGTCTTACTATATCCTTCAAAAATACTCTGGCTACTAATGTTGTTGTGAATGAGGACTACATGGCAGTGAAATGGGCTACCTTTGTGAGTCTGTCAACCGTAACCATGATAGCATCATGTCTTCATGGGGTAACAGGAAGTCCTACAATGAAATCCATGGAGATAATGTCCCATCTCCATTCTGGAAAAAGATGGGTTTGTAGGAGACCTGCCAGATATTGATGCTCTACCTTCACTCTTTGACACTCTAGGCACCTTGCCACATAATCTGCTATATCATTCTTCATTCTTGACCAATAGTACAACTGCCGTAGGTCAGAGAACATTTTCTTTACTCTTGGATGTGTTGAGTAAGGCGTTTTATGACTTTCTGCTAAGATAACAGTGCGAAGGTCCCCAGATAAAGGTACATAGATTTGACCATGATGTCATAGCAGGCCATTGAGATCTAATAAATACCCTATGAAGCACCCCTCTAGGGGCCTACCTGAGTCCAATTCTTCCTTAACCTCTTTATACCATGAATTAGTAGCAAGGGTTTGATAGATTCAGCTTCCTAAGTCTGTGTTGAGGGAGAGCGCTGATAAGGCATGCCTATGCCAGCTCAGGGCATCGGCCACCACATTTGTTTTCCCTTGGATATACTTAACCTCAAAATCATATTTACATAATAATTCCATCCATCTGCGTTGTCTAGCGTTGAGATTTGGTTGAGTGAAAATATATTGAAGACTACGGTGATCAGTATGGAGTTAAAAATTGTGCCCTAACAAGAAGTGTCTCCATTTTATTGAGGCATGAACAATTACTGCTAATTCAAGGTCATGGGTGGGGTAGTTAAGTTCATGGTACTTTAGCTTTCGAAACTCATAAGTGCTAACTTGTCCTTCCTGCATAAGGACTACCCCAATCCCTTCTAGAGACGCATCAGTACAAAACACAAAATTTCTTGAGGTTTCCAGAACTGTCAAGATGGGTGCATTAGTCAAATTTTCTTTCAAACATTTGAAGGAAGCCTCACACTTCTCTAACCAAATAAATTTCTTCCCTTTTCTCTGCAAGGAAGTGATAGGGTGAGCTATCTGGGAAAATCCCTTGACAAAACATCGATAATACCCTGCCAGACCCATAAAGCTGCAGACCTCAGAGACATTATTCAGAGTTGGCCATTCTACTATAGCTTGAATCTTTGTTGGGTCAACTGCAATGCCACTCCCTGAGATGACATGCCCTAGATATTTAATCTCTATCTGGAAAAAATACATTTTTCTGGATTAGCATAAAGTTGGTTTTCTCTTAAATATTGCAACACTTGGCAAAGATGATCTTCATGCTCCTCAATTCTTTTTGAAAACACTAAGATGTCATCCAAGAATGCTATCACAAATTTTTCCAAATAGGTTTTGAACACCCTATTCATCAAGCTCATAAATACAGAGGGAGCATTAGCTAGCCCAAATGGTATTACTGTGAACTCATAGTGACCATACCTAGTATGAAAAGCCATATGATGAATATTAACTTCATGAATTCTTAGTTAGTGATAGCTTGATTTAAGGTCAATCTTTGAAAAGAATTTTTCCCCCTTCATTTGATCAAATAGGTCATCGATGCGGGGCAAAGGATATCGATTCTTAATGGTGACTTTATTAAGTTTTTGGTAATCAATGCATAATCGGAGAGACCCATCCTTCTTCTTAACAAAGATTACTGGAGCACCCCATGGGTAAACAATGGGTTTGATAAACCCCTTTCCCAAAAGTTCTTCTAACTACAACTTAAGTTCCCTAAGTTCCTGTGGGGTCATGCGGTATGGAGCTTTAGAGATTGGTTATGCTGCTTGCACATGCTCTATTCGAAAATCAATGTCCCTTTTAGGAGGCATTCTAGGAATTTCATTGGGAAAAATGTCTGCGAATTCCTAAAGTAAGGGGTGATCAAGAGTCACATTCTTACTTTCCCCTTCTTCCAAGTCATTAACTGAGACTGCAAACAACTAGCATCCTTTACACATACATCACTTGAGTTGCATTGAACATATCATGCGGAGGGAGATGGGTTGCTGAACCCCAACAATCTTCCTCTTTTGTCCTACATCATCAGAACACTGGATGCTTTTCTCTTTACAATCTACGATGGCTTCGTGAGCCTCTAACCAATCCATCCCCAAGACTACCCCATAAGAGCCTAAGGGAATCACTCAAAGGTCTACAAGGGTAGAAAAAGGTCCAAGTGCTAACTCACAATTCTGGACACAAGAGTCAAAGGCTATTCTTACCCCAGAGGCTAGCTCAACCTGCCACTTATCTTCCTACCTTACAACTGTCAACCCACATTGCTTAACTAGAGAAGGTGAAATGAAGGAATCGATGGCTCCTAAATCAAACAGAATAGTGGTAAAAATACCCCCTAACAAACCTGAAGTTTTGATGATTGAACCTTGATGTTCTGCTTGCTTCTGATCCAACACGGCAAACACCCTGTGAGATCTGACTGCATCCCCTACTATAGGTTCTGAGGTGGTCTACTTATAACTAGAAGTCGGTGTTGATTTCTAAGGATAGTTTACTGCAATATGACCATGTTGTCCAGAAGAGTAACACCCTGTATTCCTAACAAAGCTCTTCCCAGAGCCATGAACACTTGACTGCTGAAAACTTCCTTGGCTACCATTCTATTGTGTACTTTGCGTGGGCTGAGAATTTGAATGGCGCCTGTTATGCTGCCAATTGCGGGAGTTTCCTAACTAAGACCCACTATTTTTGTTGTTATAAGAGAATTTATTTTTCTGTGGGTTTTGACTACCCTAAGATGAGGAAGGATAGTTTTTAGGGCCAGATGCTCCCTAATACTGATTCCCTTTGTACCCTGACCTAGATTAAGGGGCATTACCCCCTTGGTTATTTATCTGACCTCCAAAACCTAAGGCTGCATTTTGTTCAGTAATATGAGCTTTAATGACTGCTTCATTAATGGACTATGGCTCGAAGACCTGCACTTGGCCGGAAAATTGACTATTGAGTCATCTAAGAAAGTGTTGTGTAAGCATTGCTTCATCATCCTTATATCCAAAATAAGTATGGAGCTCAAAGAATCATCATTCATAATCATTAACTGACATGGTTAACTGTCTTAAATTATTAAATTCTTCTACCCTCTCATGTCTCTAATGGTCAGACAGAAATCGGGCCTTGAAGAGTTCTAGGAACAGCTCCCAAGATAAGGTGGCTATGTCAATGTGCAATTTCTCTTTCTCTTTTTCCCTCCAAGAAGAGGCAAAGTCCCTACGGTGAATAACTGTAAATTGATCCTTGGTGTTACTATGGTATGGATGCATGGAAAATAACCTTTCCAAATCAAGTAACCATGTTTCAGCGGGGGCACCGCTCTGCGCTCCCCTAAATAGGGGAGGGTTTTCTCTAAGGAGATCTCTCATGTGAGAAGCTCACAAAGTGTCCTCCTCTATTGTCAAATTCCTTCTCCTAGGGCTCCTTTCCCTTTCCCTCTCATGGTGGTGAGAGACATTAGACTCATCCTAATGACCCCTATCATGGCCTGCATCTAGTCTTTGCAATATCCGTTGCAATAATTCCCGCATCTGAGCTCCCTGAAAAATCCCCTACGTGGCTATCAGATTGTTCCCAACTTCCTTCTTCCTCAAACTGTTCTTCCTCTTGAGACCCTTCCTAGTGGGACCTTGAAGGAGTGTTCTCTTCTACCACGGGTAACTGGAGGTATCCTCGATTATACAAGGAAAAAGATAAGTCTAAAGGTTCTAGTCTGAATCCAGTGTTCGTGGTTTAATGATGGGTGCAAATATCTAAACACTAAGCTTAATGAGCCGATATACCCTGGGTTCAAGTTGTGCAACCTAGGGCTATGATACCAAGATGTCATGCCCCGCTAGGGAACTAGGAAGAAACTTGAAAGTTTACTAAGTTAAGAATCATTATCGAGTTGTAAACATTTTTTTTTTACTATGAAGTTCTAAGGTTACAAATTTCATTTACAAATTCTTCCTAGGTTCCCCCAACGAATAAGACTAAACCATTACTTTATTTATTAAGGAAAGACATTAGGATTCATAAATCTCATCATATCACATTTAACTAACATATCTATTCTCATGAGCATCTACCTATCTAACTCATTCTAACATTAACTTCTAAGATTCAAGATCTCTTTTCTTCTCAAACATTAAAGGAAACATGCTTAAAGAAATGAGCTTTCCTAATAACCATTCCATTCCATTTAGAAATAAATAATCATTGCATTTACAATATCAATATAGCAAATTCTTTTACTCTCCTTTATAATCATGATGTATCATAAATCTGACTTGTTTTTTTTTCATAAACATAAATAATTTCTTTTCTAAATAAATACATTCTTTATATAGAAAGATAATTCACCCCTTTTCCCTTTTCCTAAAGCTACCCATCCCATTACATCAATTTGGAATATATCAAACATTATTTACATTCATCTCCTCTTGGGAGGTTGCATTAATAAAATATCATTACATTGCTAACAACAAGGATCACTAAGAAAGTCTTCATCTTCCGCAAATCTGGAGAAAGCACAAGCAAGGTCCATCCACAACTCTATGAACAATACCTCGATAAAATATTTACCACCCAACCACGTGGATATCCAAAAAGGATCTACTCCCTCGTGCTAGGAGATAAACACCATGATCCACGCAAGGTCACAACGAGGCCATTTCTAAGGAGAGGCTAGTGCATTTCCCAAAGCATAATTTGAAAACATAAGAAGAATACAAAGACATAAATCACATCGGTAGGAACTCTAAGACACACTAGGTGAGTGTCATCGCACAACCTTCATCTCTTGGGTTACCTTAGTCAGCCACTTTGGGCCCTGACCCCCAAGTACGCACATGCAGAACCGAACATCTCTTATAGGGACGAGGCTGTCTGATTGTGCTATCGCAATAGCACCTTCTCCCACTCCCATCCATAGCCTATACTAGCACTACTAGCATGGGTGAGGCTTATCTTAGTTAATTTTTAGTTCCCTTCCCATAAATTATTATAGTTATCACTGGATTAAACAACTCCACAGTGGGTTACCCTGGTACTAGCCACTTAGGGCCCCAACCCCCAATGTGAGCCACTCACCTAATGCTCCTAGGTTTCCTACCTCTAAAAATCTCATCAAAACACATAGAGATAAGTATCATAGGTGTACAAGATTTCATAACATCCATATGGAAACATAAAGAGAATTATACAAGGTTTCTAAGGCATTTCAAACAACCCTAACCCTAATCAGGGTTCCCAAACTATCCAAAACTTATGATAAGTTTTCAAATGATGATAAACATAATACCACATGAAAATCAAATATTCTGCAAGTTTGAAAAACATCTAGGCCAAACCATGGGTCAAAGCCAAACCCTAAACCCTTCTGAAAACCCTAAAAATCAAACTAGAAGAGTCCTACGTAGGTGGAACCCTAAGCTACGCAGGTGGTAACCTAAGTTGTGCAGGTGGTTGCCAAAGATGAGTAGGTGGTACAACCTACACAGGTGGTGCTTTCTACGTAGGTGGTCATGCATCCTGCATAGGTGGTGCTCAGTTCAGCACAGGTGGTCAGGACTATGTGCATTCTAGACAACAACCTCCATATTTGACCTTCTGGGTAGAACTAGATAAGATGGAGGTCTGGAAAGAAGAATTAGAGAGATACCCAGTTGAGATCCCTTAATTCTCCTTTTGAAACATCCCTCAAAACCATCCTACCTTCATGGTAAACCTATTTAGTTTCTGCCCATAGGTGCAAGGTGCAGAAAGGTGACCGCCAGAAGACATTATTCTAATCAAGATGAAAGTCTACATGATATCAACAGAAAGATGTTCTATCTAAAAGCCAATACATTCTAAGGTGACAATCCACAAAGAGGGACAAATAAATAACAATTCATAAACATTATCCATCATAAGGTATACATCCATTATTTAATTCATGCCAGACAACATAATACCAAAAGTAGTCATAAAAGAGTTCCCTTGATCACACAACTATAGAAGACAATAAAGCAACCACATCCAAACATAGAAATCACATGAACAAGATTCTCTTTTCCAGGTAGAGCCTACCTGGAGTCCTACGAAGAAACCTTTGAAGCAATTCCAATTCCACTCCAGCCAAGCCTATTCTCCTCAAGCCTTCCAATCAATGAGATATCCTCCAAATTCTTCCACTAATGTTTCTAATAGTTTCAAATATATAGTTCTCCGTATATAATTTCTTTGTTCTCCTCCTAACTTTCTACTTTCTACATCTCCTTCCATAAATATGTTGTACGATTGGTTGCATAGGAAGTTTCAACCGATGCAACCATCCACAACTATCTTCTAGTTATTAGTTTGGACATTAATAATCTTTAGATAAATTAATGTGTAGGTAGTTTCCCGAGAAAGCTTTAGTTAAATTACAACCTTTGTTACTTTTGTTTTGAATTTCATGCTTTAGGTAAATTCTTTTTATTTTATCCTAGCTTTCACCTTAGATAAATATTAGTTACTTTTCTCTTTTAAAGGAACAATTATAGATCTAGTTATAATTTCACATAATTATTAATTTTTTTCTTAATAATAATAATAATAAAAACACACATAATAAATAAATACATAAACACACTCATATATAAACATTTATATAAGCATACTTATATAATCATATATATATATAGACATATGCATATGTGTGCACTCATATGCCTATGTGTATATATATCCATACAAATATTATTATTATAATCATGCATTACGGAATACACTTAGAAAAGGCTTATTACCATGTATTTAATTCCATAATACCATCAAATTATTACTAACCGATAATCCAACCACAAAACAATATTCACCTAGTCCTAGGGACTATAACAAATATCCACAATGAATAAGACCCAAGCAACCATAAATGGACATCAATCCATAATCAAAGGACAAATCCAAAAAGACCCAACTTGGGAGCAAGGATCAGGACTAGGCTTAGTCTTGCGGGACCAGGTGTTATCTCTGTCACAACTACGATTGAGGATTAAGAGAGCATGCTCAGACCTGTGGAGCCAGGTGGAGACGATGCCCAATACCTGCAATCCTACATCACCGAGAAGAGATACATGTGCATAGAAACATATATACATATATAAGACATTGCAAACAGATGACTAGGATCGATACATCATGTGGACCTCAACTAAGTGAGTAACTACGACTTCATCCTGAGTCAAGAAAACACATCGGACCTATATGCAAGCATAAAGCATCATGGATAATTCATGTAAACACATTAGTCAAAATAGAGCATCATAAGTGGGAATGATTAGAATTCCATTTCTTATTGCATATACAAGCAAAAGATAAATAATTCTTTTCATAAAGACATTAATCATAAATACATATATCAAAACACCTAGCTAAGTATAATATCATCTAGATCTATCAAAGTGTAAACAACTAAAATCATATAGTCCATGTCAAAATGTCCAATCTAAAATAATAGCATAGTCATCTGAGAGGGTATTACACAATGAATTTAATATATAGATTTAATGTATGTTGTTACAGATTTATGTCTTAATGTGTATTCTTTGATACCTCCCCTTAAGAAATCCCCTTTTAAATTACTTTAAATTACTTACATGACAAATTGAATAGATTAGTTAATTGTATTTTAATGGTTCAATGAATTTATTATATAGCTTTTATGTATATTCTTATAGATTTATGTTTTGATGTGTATGTTTTTATACCTCCCCTTTTAAATTACTTTAAATTACTTACATGACAAATTGAATAGCTTAGTTAATTAAATATTAATGGTTCAATGAGTTTATTATATAACTTTTATGTATGTTGTTATAGATTTATGTTTTGATGTGTATGTTTTTATACCTCCCCTTAAGACATCCCCTTTTAAATTACTTTAAATTACTTACATGACAAATTGAATAGATTATTTAATTAAATAGTAATGGTTCAATGAGTTTATTATATAGCTTTTATGTATGTTGTTATAGATTTATGTTTTGATGTGTATGTTTTTATACCTCCCCTTAAGACATCCCCTTTTAAATTACTTTAAATTACTTACATGATAAATTGAATAGCTTAGTTAATTGAATATTAATGGTTCAATGAGTTTATTATATAGCTTTTATGTATGTTGTTATAGATTTATGTTTTGATGTGTATGTTTTTATACCTCCCCTTAAGACATCCCCTTTTAAATTACTTAAAATTACTTACATGACAAATTGAATAGCTTATTTAAGTGAAGATTATTGGTTCAACGAGTTTATTATATAGATTTTATGTATGTTGTTATAGATTTATGTTTTGATGTGTATGTTTTTATACCTCCCCTTAAGACATCCCCTTAAGACAATTTGAATATATTAGTTACTTACATGTAAAATATGAAATAACTCATTCATATATGAAATGTTTAAAAGTAACATGTATTTAACTCATTCACATGTATTTAACATACATACATATATGAAATGACTAAAATGAACATGTATATATGTAATGTCT
>MU223521.1:22606-49287 GCA_018584345.1 Thuja plicata | reverse complement strand
GAACATGTATATATGTAATGTCTAAAATATGAAATAACATACCAACATATAACATGTAAATGTATAGGTCTGAAATAACATGTAGATGAAATGTCTAGAATATAGATGTGTCTGAAATAACATGTATATATATGAAATGTCTACAATATATCTGTGAAACATGAAATATGTAAAATAGCATATGTGCTCAACTAGGACCATATCCTGATCTGTGACCTGATGATGGTTCACCTCTTCCTAATCTCTGTGTGCAATAAAAGAAATATATGTGTCATGCATACACACATGTATAATAAACTAAATACTTATTATCATAGAAAAATTCAGTTTGAAAAAACATATAAATTTACCTGTCTGTCATGATGCACAGGATCGCCAAGAGTCTATAAATCTCCATATCCACGCTCCATACTGTCTAGAATACTCTGGAGAACATGTGTATATATATATATATATACTAAAATCAAAATTTTAATTCAAATTATTTATACATTTACATGTGTAAGTTTTTTAAATACATCAAAATTGAAATAAATATATACCATAGCAACATGTAATGCTCTCCTGATATCGCTCAACTCTGAATCATGTAAGGACACATCACCAGGATCAATTTGCTCATGTAAGAACACCTCTGAGGGATCAATATGGTCATCTATAAGAAAGATGGTAAAAAGTTGATGAACTAGACATGATGAAGTGGCTAGGGTAGAATGGTGAGGATAAATGATGTGACATCCCTAAGAGGAACCCTGCCGATAATCTGTAAAGCTTGATATATGCAAAGTAGATCACTGGATAAACATGCACCCGTACGATGCAACTGGTCCAAATATGATATAGCTGCAACCTCAAATGGAGATGGTATATCTACTATATGGTATGGATCATCACTAGAGGATGCATCCTATGTAGGTGGAGGAACGTCAAAATGGGAACACAAAATGTATCTCCTTAAATGATCAGATGACATCTCATGAACCTGTGTTGTGATACTCGTGATGCTAGAAAATACATCTATCATGATTATGTCATCAGGTGCACTGTGTCATGCAGCTGCCATTTCCAAAAAAATTTGTATGACCCACCTTTGACCACTTATTAGTGGGCACTGGGGCATTAGGCCCTCTGAATCTATCTGATAATCTCCCCCTCCCCTACCCAACATGACCGGGAAAATATGTGTAATCAACATCAAGATGCAAATGAAATTCTACAAACAATTGTTTGCAGAAATATAGTGGAAGCTCATCCTTCTGCGGCCACCTATGATGAGAAACCAACCATCGAGGATATATAAATGGTGCAACAAGGTCATCCTCACATCGAGTAGTCATATAACCTCTGATCTGAGCTCTATCTTGGTAACCAGGAAACATGGTCTTCACCATAGCGGTGGATACCTTTGAATCAACCTGTCTATACATCACAGCACCAGTAACACTGCAGGAGAGAGAAGTATAGAATATATCAATAGATATACTATCATAACGGTTGTATGATTGAACTATGTCAATCATACAAACTAGGTCCTCTCTAATGATCTTAACCCTATCCCTATTAGGGAGGGTGGTTGATGATTGGATCCTCTGCTCAAGAACCTCAATAACTTGTGTCAATCAAGCTATGGTGCTAGCAAATAAATGCTCTCTGCCCTCTCTAGAATCAGTAGATCTATGAGAAGAGCGGTCACTACCACCCCTTGTACACTAGCATCTCCAAAATCTACAGGTGATGCCCCTCTACCTAATTCCATGTGATAGAAAAAATAGATCTATATGCTTGAAAGTATAAAGAGAAATATATGTCTAGATATCTGCACATGTACATGGTCCAATTCTAATTTAATTATATATTTTTAAACACATGTGTTACAATAAATAAACTTGAAAACACTTGAATGCATATACATTTGAAAGAAAAATGATTTAAAATCATATATACATACATGTGCACATATTTTCTAACAAAAAGAGGTTTTGAGTTATGGTTCAATTTTGTCTCTAGGTTTACAACTAGCCTAGTTGAATGTAGATTAATGTTTCATGTTTAGGTTTAGGGATCAACTTGGTTTATTTCTCAATTAGGTTTAGGGTTAATTTGTTCATGGTTAGCCCATTCATGTTGGTTTCTAGTGTTCTCGTTGAAGGTCAGGGTTCATGTGTTGGTTGAACATGTTAGGGTTTATGCTGGTTTCTAATACGTGCTCTAGTTGAAGGTTAGGGTTCATGTTGGTTGAACATGTTATGGATAATTTCTCAATTGGGTTTAAGGATCTACTTTTAAATTAGGTTTACATGGTTAGGGTACATATATGTTTGTTTAGTGTTAGGGTTTATGTTGGTTAACATGTTCGAGTTTCATGTTAGTTTCTAGCTAATGCCATGTCATGATAGATAAAATAGATAAAAGAAAACATTTGAATACATGTATGTTTGAAAGAAAAATTTAATTTAGCACATTAAGGTTTATGTTGATTTATGTTTTAGTTTCACGTGTTGGTTTCATGTTAGGTTTCATGTTAGGGATCAATATGGCCAGGGTTTCATGTTAGGGTTCATGTTAAGGTTTATGTTAAAATTTATGTTTCAGTTTCATGTTAGGTTTCAAGATGTTGGTTTCATATTATGGTTTCACATGTTAGGGTACAATTTTATGTTTAATACATGAACATTGTAATACTAATGTTTTCTAATGTCTTGTAGTTCATTTTCCTAATGTTTTGTAACATTTTCGTACGATTTTCTTAGGGTCCATGTTAGGGTTCAATATGGTTAGGTTTCATTTTAGGGTTCAATATGATTAGGGTTTCATGTTAGGGTTCAATATGGTTAAAGTTTCATGTTAGGGTTAATGTTAGAGTTTAAGTTGATTTATGTTTCAGTTTCATGTTAGGGTTAATTTGTTAGAGTTTATGTTTATTTATGTTTCAGTTTCATGTTAGGGTTAATTTGTTAGAGTTTATGTTGATTTATGTTTTAGTTTCATGTTAGGGTTAATTTGTTAGAGTTTATATTGATTTACGTTTTAGTTTCATGTTGGTTTTATGTTTTGTAATATTTTCCTAATGTTTTGAAGCACATGTAATAAAACTAAATTAATTAACTAAATAACATTTTCCCAATGTTTTGTAACACTTTCCTACTATTTTGTAACATTTTCCTACTACTTTGTAACATTTTCCTACCATTTTGAAACATTTGTAATTAAACTAAATCAATTAACTAAGTAACTAACATATAATCTTAATTGAAAAAAATAAATCTACATAAAATAATATTTTATATTTTCTAAAATTAAAAATAACAAAATTAAAACAAAAAAATCAAATAATAGTACAACTACATTAATTTAACTAAAGAAAATTTGAAAACATTTAAAAAAACATTAAAAAAAAAACCAACCTATTTTCAGTTGAAGTACCCCTATTTCGCTCCGCAATTTTGAGAAGGCGATCGGTGCAAATGAGCCGCTCAAACCAAATTTCAGGGTATATATAGGTTTTAGGGGTTCTGACCGAAACCATTTCGGCCGGACTTGTTTCGATAGGACTTGTTTTGACCGTAACCCATCTACCACATTGACACCACATGGCACCGCATGTGTGCCACGTATGTACGACTGTACATGTTCCAACCAAAACAACCAAAATGGTCCTCAAGTGTGACACAGCTTCATACTTTTACCCCCATATTTTGTTATCTATTGTTCCATTAAAATAATCCGGTTGAAAATGATAAGTGGCCTTATTAGTAATGAATTTAATACATTTTAAAGCCTCAGGGTAACCTTTAGATTGTATCAAAATTTTTATTTCACACGATTTAAGAGGATTCATTTCTAAACCTATCATACCTCCAAGACTATCCCCAAATTGGGTAATAATTTTGTTGTGAATCAGTTCCACAGGCATATCAAACATCTTAATCCATTTGGACGTAGAAATGTTATCAAACATATTCGAATTAAATTTGGGTTCCCATTTCAAAAACTTAATCGCATGCCCTAGTTAATAAATTTGGTCATTAGATAAGAATTTATTTTTAACGGATAAATCTCTACATCCTAGAAAAAAATAATTGTTGGAAAAAAAAGTAATACTTACCTACTCCTCAAGTGTATCCTGAAACCATTTTTTAATGTCAAATATATTGGAACCAGAGCCAAACCATTTTCTGTATAACCCAAAGGATGTGTAATGATTCTGTTAGGTCTTTTTTTGCAACCCTCAATCCAAAAAGAGAAAGTGGGAATTAGACCTAGGGATCTTCATCTAATTCACAAAGTCTGCATTATCAACAGACTGAGGATAGGAAAAGACAGCATTAACAAGGCCCTATGACCTTCCTCACTTAGAGTTCCACACACTCAGGAGGGTGTTCCTAATAACATGAATCTGCACATATAATAAACCTCTTTCTACACAACACTATGCAAACACACAATATTGGATAGTTCTCAGACTTGTAGATGATGGGAATTCAAAAATCTACGAATCTCATGCAAGCTCCCACCTATACTAAGTATGTTTGAGAACTATATAATTTATCTTCATATAAATAAACATGAAACTAAAAGGATCTTTAATGATTTGAATTATTTCTGAAAGAACTTCTACACTCATATAGATCAGTGCCTTGCATTGGGTTTACAAAGTCAAATATACATCCATGATAAAATCCATATAAACAAAATCTCAAACAACTAGCTTTCAGTATGTTACTGCCTTGCATAAACAAACCTACTTATATCATCACAATATTCTACTTATAAATCCAATTCTTGTATTCAAGCTCACAAATACTTGCTCTCAGAATTTAACTCTTCCCTTAGAAGAGACCCATGAACACGCATCACAAAACATACAACAAATGTGTAGATGAATTCCAATATCCTCAATATTCAAATTTGTATAAGTCTGAATACAATCACTTGAGACTATTGTTGTTCAAACAAAGAAATTTAGCCCTTTCCTGGAAAGAGATCAATGATGAACCAACACAACCACACAGAGATTTGTAGAGATTAATTGAAGATCCTGAATACATTCAATTCAAATAGTCTAAATGCATAGAAATGGAGGTACTCTATGATAACAACAATTAACCTGTACTAATTGGTCTACCATTGTTCATAAAAGAAAACTTATTACCAGAACATATTACATTTGCAACCTACAACTAAGATCAAACTAACTATACAGACTTGAAAAGGAAACTTTTAGAATTGGAACCTAAAATTGGAACCTCCTGGAGCCAGCAATCTGAAACTCTTTGTGGAGACCAAGAAATTGGAACTCCTGTACAATGGAGAAGACATAAGATATAGAGAAAGGGAAACTCCTGATTCTTTCTTCAACAGGCATCTGTCCTTTCCCCCCAAAAATATCTAAAAATTTGATCTCTTCTTCAACTGCCTCCTTCAAAAGTGAAAATCTTATTTGGTTTTGAAAATATCCCCATTGATGTTTGAACAAACTTGATTATGCACTCAAAATGATTGTAAAAATCAAATCCTTATCCTGAGACCTTTCCAACGGTATATAACACTTCCCATCTCTGAAAAGATTTGACCGCTAAAACATTAAATCAATTCCTTCTCATGCACATTCAGTTGGTCTGTGTTTAAATCTTTAAATCTGCTCATTAACCTTTGAAAATCTGCAATTTATCCTTTCTCTACATAGAAATGACCAGATTGCACCATGTGTCACTACCTGAGTGGCTCTGGTCAACCATTGCGACTGTGCGACTAACCACTAGCGGTTATGTCGTGCACTAGTAACATTTTTTGCTAACATCTCTTAACCACCGCGAGTGCGTGACTAACTGCCCTCGCATACTCATGACACTTTCTGTCAGCACTTTCCAGCCACTGCGACTATGTGACTAACCACTTTCCTGCTCTGTGACTAACCACTCTCCTTCTCCGCGACTGCGCGACTAACTTCCATTTAGCATCTCGTGCACTCGCGAGCATTTCCTCTGATCTCCCTTCTCGTGAGTGCATGACAAGCTGCCACCTATCCATTTGTAGCCACATCATTGCCACCTACATGCCACCTCACCTACAAAATTAATTGTTGTCAAAGTTGGCATGCTTCCCAAGGTGCCGCCTCCACACATGAATGGATAGCCTCCTACTCATCTTCACATTACCATGTGTGCGTTGTTCCTTTTAAACATTAGAAACCTTCTTCACCCCACTAATGTGGGACTAAACATTTTCAAATTTTTAAAGCCTTACCTTTTGGTGCCCAAAGTTTGGGGCCGACCATCTCATGCACACCACTAGCTAAGGGCCCCGTCAGGGAGCCTTAGCTTCTTATTCAAACTATCTGTGTGTTGTAGTATTTAAACATCACAGAATCTGACTTCCCAGTGCATGTGGGACTAAATTTTGTAACTTTTAAAGCTTTCCTCCTTAATCTGTGCACCAAAACATGCTTCTATCTACCTGTGGTAAAAATGGAATTCCACTAGTTCTGGGGCCCGCAAAGGAGCATCTTGGCTTCTTATTCACATTAAAATCTAAGTGTTGTAATATAAAAAAACCACAAAATGCCCACGCACTACCAATGTGGGATAAAAATTCTAGAAGCACTGCTGATTTTTTTATTTTTTCCATGACTCAGAGGACCGTAACTTTTGATTTTTGATCTGGATTTTTCTGAAATTTTTTTTGTAGAGTGCACACATGGTCATCTCAAACATATCCAAAATTCACCTTGACTTAGTTTGTATTTTCGGAGATATGATTAAAAATGTGACTGGTTGTAGATTTTTTATTTTTGTGTCTCCAACTTCCATTTGGCTTTCAAAATACATCAAGATCATTTGGATAAACATACAGTTACATATTATCAAAATCTTGTAGAAGGATATACATTGATGATTGATGAATCAATTTTTATTTGTCTCCAAAGTTAACCTCCTGATAACAATGACCCAACACACTCTATTAATCTGAATAATTTATCTTTTAATTTTGATTTCACAAACCCATTAAATGAACATCTTATGGTTTTAAATCATGGATATAGATTCAATTGGACATAGAGAGAACCAGGTTTCAGCTATCTTGTTCTTATCATCAACTAGTCAATCAATATGAATCCCCAAAGTCATCCTCTTACCAACTTTCTGATTTCAAAATCTGTAAAATTGCATAAACTTGCTTTGGAATTGGCTGAGCAAACCGACTAGACGAATTGACCAAGGTCTAGAAACCTTCATGATAGCACATTTCCATGACTAAAAATGGGGAACATTTAATTCCTTATGATCTTTAATCAGGTGCAAACTATAGGATCCCAAAGTAGGGTACTTCGTTGTTCTGCATTTCACACTGAGAATCAAAATTAATTTAAAAAAAAATGGCTTTGGCAAACCTGTCATATGAACTCACAGGGATTTGAAAATGGGCATGGAGATTCAGTATCATGTATACAAATTCTTAGAACACTCCTTATGTGATGTCTATCAATCTGGCCAAAGATATAAACTGCCAAAGTGGGTCATTTGATAAAACTGGGAAATGTGCAAAATGCTGATTTATGTAAACACCTCCAAATGACAATCTTCATAACACACCAAAACTGAATTTTGAGGGTTGAGACCCATTGTCATTTCTTAATGAGAGGTTTTGAACCCACTCTCCAAGTGATTTCTCCTAGAAAACATTAGGTCTCTTTTTACAAGCATTCCAAGTAGGCCTTCTGCACAAGCTTTTTGGGGGTATTCACCTTGCCTTAGAGAAATTTTTACTTAGTCACTCCAAATTTATCCAAAATTTAAGAGTACTAATAGTGGCTCTATCTGGGGATGCATGCTCCATGTGGGCATGTAGAGGATCTAGAATCTCTTGGTATAGCAGACCATTCACAAAAAATTAATCAGACTTTCTTCTCTCTTGACTTCAAAACTGAGCTCTTTATTGAAAACCAAAAACCACACACAACTGAAAACAAAGCAACTCTACAACATGTACAATATTTACAAATGACCCACATCCATAAAACTGAAATCAACATTTACCTCTATCAAATATTTGATTTTCATTTCCTACATGTACCAAAGGTAAATTGATATCACCACTGTCATATGTTTGATTAATCATGCTGTATTTTCTTATTAGCATATCATATAAACAAAAATCAGCATTCTCATTGTTATTAGGTGCCTCAAAAACACTAAGGTATTGACAATGTTGATCACTATTTCCAATTGCATGACCATAAATCTTGCCATATGTTTTCAGCATATCATACAAAATGACATCAACATACTCACCGCCAACTGGCAACATAAAGTCATCAAATTGCTGAGAATGTTGATCCTTGTGTGACACCAAATTGTCACACCCTTCACTACTGCCAACAGGCTAAAAAGATAAATATCCAACCCCTTTGCATGTCTGGAAACATCAAATGCATTCTGCATACCAGTTTGCACCAAATAATGAATCTCATTTATAACAACAACTTGCAAACTAGAATGCAACACATCCAAATAAAAACTTGGCTGCATAAAATTGGAAACAAATTGCTGATCAAAACCTCTATCAACATCTTCCAAACATGATAATGTATTGTCAAACAATGGCTCATTTATCATTTGCAAATTTGGGAACACATGTTCATATTTATCAGTCTCTTCAGCATTAAGGTCTACACAAGAACCCTTCATAGTAAGTTCATCAAAATATGAATCCATACCAGCATATGAGTCATCATATTCATCATATTTGAGATTATCAAGTTCCTCATACTAATATGCATTTTTATCTTTCACATTATTTGACTCAAAGGTAAGAAAAGAGAAGTCAGCATATGTATCATACTTCACACCCATCAGCATATCATCCTTATCAAAACATATATCAATTGGGTACTGCAAAGTAGATTCCATTTTAGATGTATACCTCTGAAAATCAGCAGCTAAGAGTTCTGAAATTTTCTCACTGCTCAGTGGATATTGGACTTGATTTTCATGTTCTTTGGTCTCTTGCTTGATGCTGCAATATTTTTGTCATTGAAAATAAGGACTGCAACTTCTTGACTCATATCACTTCGTGCAAAAGAATCATCATAGCAACTTACATCCACATCATAATCATCCTCTTGTTGTTCATACAACTTCTCTTTAAACAGAAACAAGAAAACAACATTATCATTATGCTGAGAAGAAGAAAAATCTATAGGCTGAATGGAAACATTTCCAAGCATAAATTCATCTTCATCATCTTGCTGTTCATTGACTTCATTGTCAGCATCATAATCATTATCATTAGCATAATTAGATTTAGCATCACTAGCATAATCAGATTCAACATTTTCTACATAACTAGATTCAGATTTTTCAATCGAATCTATCCATTTTCTCGCATGCTTAATACCTTGTTCTCTAAGGGATGCAGACTAATGGGTTGATTCAGGTATACAAAGCTCTAGAAACAAATCAATACATGTTGATCCTTCAAATTCAACGTCCACTGGAATCTCATGAAAGGCATTACAAAACCTTTTATAAAAAATACATTGATTCTTCATTCCTTTCTCCTATCAGTGTTCTTAAAAACAATATGGCTTCCTTTTGGAGGATTTTTCTTAACAATGCATTTTCCCTATCAATTTCTTCAAGATCTACCATATTATTTACGGATCTAGGAAACATGTCTAGATCCATTAAACTTAGAATCTCTATTGAACCATTCATTTAGAAATACATCTCATTCTGTCACAAAACTTCTATCCAACTATGCAATCACCGACTTCTCATAACAACAACATACTTCTCATTTTGATGACTGAAATTTAAACCAAGAAGTATGAAAAGCTTCACAGCTATTTTCCTCTCTTTAGTGACTTATTCACCTTATAAGGAAAATTTATTTCACATGAAAACATGAGGATTGCCTGGACGTAAAATTGCAGCTGCTGCTCGTTTCTCTTTGACTGGAAACTTGGCAGATATAGAGCCTTCTTTATAGCTCCATCGTGTTTTTTTCAAATAGATTCGCCACCTCCTTCCATAGGAAAATTTTTAAACAACAAAAGCCATTTGACACATATATTTCTGGGTTTTCTCCAAGAAGCAAAGCCACACAATATTCTTTATAATTACTGCAATAAGATCACTTCCAAGCTATCCTTATATAGATCTGAAATAAATTTCAGACTCCATTCCTTGACTCTTTCTCTCAACAAGATTCTGGGATAGTCTATTTTTATTTAACACTTCTTCCCCATCAAAGTTTCCATTTATGTCGGTGGCTCAGATGGGTCAAATGATATGATCAATAAAACACTAGAGATTCCTTTAAAAGTTCAGCAATATTTTTCCATCTCTATTCCCCAGCGGAGTCACCATTTTCTGTTAGTTCCTTTTTTTTCTCACATATAAAATACTTGCAGTAAGCTTGCTTTATTGTCCCATACACTGATCAAGCAAGAAAATAGAAGAACAAAAACAGGGTTATTACACCCTTTGCACTTTGAGTTCCATAAACTCAGGTGAGTTTACCCTTTTACTTAGAATAATCAAATCACAATATTATTCCAGCAAATACATAGTGGAATTACAGATCTTAACCTCTGTAACATTTATTTGATAGACTAAAATGGAATGACAAAGATTCATTTTATAGTGATAGTCACCCAATCCAAATGAATAACAGACCAATGTTTTATCCTAGGGCATGGAGTTACCTTGAATATTCAAAACCATTTGCCATAAACACAAACTCATAAACACCTACAAATCTGAAAAGGAAGACATATACACCTTGTATATCAACCCTCACACATTACGCTGAATTAATCATCAAATTTATAACCAACCCCAAGTTTCATTGAAATGATCCTAAGGTAATTTAATCTTTCCTTGAAAGCTGCCCTAAGATAACCTCATAGTTTGCCTGACAAACATATAAATTGAAGAATTCTTAATTACCTAATTTAAGAAAAACTCAGAATATAGAGACAAAGATAACTACTCATCATAAGTCCAGAAATTGTTGATAGATTTGTATTTGTATTCATATTTAAAAACATAGTCATTACATTAAAGAGTATACTTCAAAAACCCTTCTCAAAATATTGGTCTCAAACCAAAGTTTATACAATACAATTGTACTTCAAATGAAAAATGGCTATGCTTTTCCCAGTAGTCTTGGAATCCTTTTATAGATAAGGATGCAACAAGATTCAGACTACATGGAAAGATTACAAAAATCTCGCAACAACTTAATTTCAACAAAATAACCACTTAGAAATAGAATACGGGTGGAAAAATATCTACAAAGTCGAACAAAAGTTGTTGTTGCTTTGAGAATATATTCTCATCCTTTCAAATTTACTTCCCCCCTGTTCACCCCCTTGGTGGTGGGCCAACTGAAATTTTTCTCTTGGTCCAGCTTGGCTAAGGCTTCTGTCCACCTGACATCTAGGATAATCTTTGCCTCAAAAAATTTTTTTGTCATATCCACCTCGACTTCGAACAAGCTATCAATTAATTCATTGTAGTAACCTACATCTATATCCTTCTCTTAGTGTTTATTTACATCCTTAGCCTTCCATATTTCATCAAATTCTTTCTCCCATTCTGGATGTGGCTTCAGAACACTAGCATCATCATAAATTTTGGGGATGAGTGTAGGGCACTGATCACCAAACAATTGTAACTTATTTCTTATCAACTCATCTTTTCCATTAAAGAAAGCATAAGAAGTATTCATTTCATTGATCATTTCAATGGTCTCTATAACCTTGTCAGGGAAATCATCACTATATAGCATTGCAATCTTTAACTTGTGCATCAATTTGTTCCTTCCTAACCAGGTTCTAAAAGTAGGCTCAAGAAATACCATGGCCTCTATAGTAGTCTTGGATGCATCTTGTAATGACCCATACAATGTATGTATCAGTCAAGTCTTCTGCTTCAACACACCCACCCTGTGTTGTAGTATTGCAAGAATCACAAAAGAAACATTATTACTTTTCTCTTTTAAGGGTTCTTTTGTCTGGCCTACTTCTGGTGCTAAATCACCTCTGTCTCTATTGATGCATCCACTTTGTCTATTGAAATCACCTGGGGAATTTCATTTGTCTCTTTTTCCTTTAGTTCTTTCTTCAACTGTTCTACTTTTTCTTTCAAGGATTGTTGTGTACCATGACTTCTTCATGTTTCTTAGCCAATGCAATCATCTGGCTGAAAGTCTTCTCATATCTTTTAGATAGATCCTCTGTCTTAGCCAGGTTCATGAATGAAACCTGGGTCATCAAGTGAGCAATTTTAGGGTCACTGGTATTTTGCAAATTCCAGATCATTCAGTTTGCCCTCCTTTCTTCTCTTATGTTTAGAACCAGAGGCTTTTGTGTGGCAGAGGCAAGGGACCAACTGGCCAAGGTCTTAGACGTAGGATCAAAACATGATCCTCTCAATACATCATCAATCTCAAATTCAATTTTAAACATGGGGTTCTCTTACCTTCTGATCTCGTCAATGATAAAAGTGGACTGTAAGTCCTAGTCAGGCATCAACAATACTCCACTATTTTGCACCAAGAACCTAGCTTGTTCCACATTGATCAATCCACTCTCAGGATCATATTCCTAGAGTGTCTTTACAATTTCCTCATTTTTCTCGTCGTGTCCTTCTTCTGCTATCATATTTTTCCTTATGTCCCTCTATTTCTTCTTGATCAGGAAACTTTTGAACTCTTCCAATTTAATAAATTCATCATCCTTCATGATTTCATTGGCCATCCTCAACCTTTCATCGATTTTTGTATTCAAGATCATCTCATTTTCTCCTTGGCCTTTATCTTGTGGCACAATATGCAATTGTCTTCTTATATTTCAAAAATACTTTCCATGTTCTGTTACTACAGCCTTGGCCATGCTTTTCCTAGCTTGAACCATTTTATCCTCTATTTTTTGCTTCTTGCTAGGTGATTCTCTAGCAGAAGTGGCCTCTTCTCCAACCTCTTCATCATGTTCAGACTGTTCTAAATGCTCTTTATCATGCAAGGCTAATGTGTAAGGGGATCCTTGAGACTGTACATCTCCATAACTGAATTTGGGCACTTGTGCCATCAGTTTGTCATAGGAGTCCAACATTTTCTCAATCCTTTGGAAATATGGGGTATCAGGAAAGAAACCAAAAAATGTGTTATCTGATTCCTTCCATTCGGCTTCTACTCTCATCAGATCTTTCCACTTTCTCCTCCTCTCCTGGACCTCAATTATGTCCATCTTATTTCTAACAACATCCTCATCATCTAAGGCCTCATGATCTCTTACAATTTTCCAAGGGATCATACTTTTCAATTCTATTTTGATGAACTGTTAGATAGGTCACAGAACCTTGACACTGTGGTTGACATTCTATACTGCTTAAAGAAGCCATTAATCTGCTCAAAATTATTTTTTCCTATAGAGAAGTCAAACCCCACCCATAACCTAGGGACAAAAGTACCCTTCTTATGCCCTTCCAAGAATTCTTTATCTACCCAAGTGATTTGCCAGATAAATTCTAAGAAAGCAATTCTAAGTGGGACAAATTTAGGGAGAACATGGGGTGGCTGTGAACAACCATAAACCCTAATGATAGTGAACTTATCAAAGAAAAATAAATCACCCCAATTATGGCTAATAGACCAACATTGAATGAAATTCCATGGTCTTAACAACCTTCTAACATCAAAAGACAACCTTTCACTTGTTACTCCTAACATATCAAGAATTGGAGCAAATATCCAATTTTGAAAACAAATAAAGAAGAATGTACTGATGCACTATCCCACACTTGGGTCCATCTTTGAATTGGAATTTCAACCCCATATTCTAAATCAAACAATTTTAATTCCTTTTCCATGGATGCTTTGTTGTAATACAAAATCAAGGACATCAAGGGTGAATAATGCTTGAAAGTAGGAACAAGAACATCTTGTTGTATCTCTACCAATGCCGTATGTATAGCCTCGACTACATATCCCACATAGTCATAGTCAGTATTGACCTCTGGATGTTGAATATCCATCAAAACCCAGAACTTTTCTCAAACCATATACTGTGTATTTGATGTAATTATGGAAGAAAGATAGGTCAAAAGATGGCTTTATGTTATCTGGAATTACCACCAAATTTATATCCACCCTAGGCATGAATCTCGACATCTCATGTTTCTTTATGAGTTTGTCTCACTTCTCATAATCAACTTGTATCTTGTCTAGGTCAATTTTGGTACATATTGCACCGGTAATTATGAAAACCTTTGCTATTGTCCTTCTATTTTTATGCCACTAGGGCTTCTTCATTCTTCTTCCTGATCACTCTAGCCACTAGACAATAGCTCTTAGCCAGATCTTTGATCAAGTCCACATCAATGTAGACATCAGGGAAAATTAATTTCACCATATTCATGTTCCATGGATTGCGGATAGGGACTGGCTTAACCCTATTATTCCAAAAGAAATGAAACAAAGTATTACCAGAGTGGTTAAGAGTGACTAGGTTCCTACATTGACACCACTTGTCTTTTCATTCTGCCCAATTGGCATTGTTTGCACTAGAAGTTCTAGGTAGGAGATTTGCAAATTCATCTGTATACTTCTTCCTTGTAACTAATTTCTTCCTAGTCCCTTTTGAAGCTACGCTTGTAGTGGCTTGACTCATCTTTCCTTCTCACAATTTATCTCAGAAAAGTTTTTTTCCTATTCGCTTAGAAAATCATGAAGCCAAAAAATGAGAGCTTTACATATATCTAGGCAGAATCAATTATACTTAAAGCCCATCACATCCACATCTTGTCCACTTGACAACAACTCCTCACACTTGCAGAATCATGTCATTGGCATCTATAGCTAATGTTGCCATTAATTCAACCTTGTGTATCCTTGCTAGAATAGAGTATGCATTTCTTTCTTTATGGAATTCAAAACCCATGAATGAGACACGTAACACCTTGTCGTGCACTTGCTGCATGAACCAGATATTCAAAAGTTTCTTCGCGAGTGAGCGATAAGGCTTCTTCCTTTGTCAGTCGTGTACTCGCAGCATCCTCCTTCAAGATCAAGATCATCCGATGAGTGAATGAGAGCCATTGATTTCATCTCACTCTTTAGTTGCACACTCGCTGCCCTTTATCTCCTTATGTTTGAGCCTACACGAGTGAGCGATAACTAAAGCTGCTACTTAAATTTTCACTTGATCGCACCCTCACGACACTTTATCTTCTTATTCTTTAACCATCGCGAGTGAGCGATAACCCTTTTGGAACCTATTACAAGCTGCGTCACTCAATCGCATTCCAAAATTTGTTAACTGCTAAGCCTTATCAAGTGAGCGATGACATGAAAAAATATTTACTCGCACACTCGCACAACAAGAATGTTTAACTGCTAATCATTAGCGAGTGAGCGATGAAACACAGTTTCCTTGATCGCACACTCATAGTCCATAAATTACTAACCACAAATCATTAGCGAGTGAGCGATGAAATAGAACCTCCTTGGTCACACACTCATGGATTAAAAACATTAAGTGAACAGACCATTGCGAGTGAGCAATAAAGTATATAACCTGAAACACAGACCACATGGCACACTTGCACAACAAAAGATAACATGAAGAAGACCTCAATGAGTGAGCGATGATTTAACTTAAACTTGACTCACACACTCGCGCAAAAAAAGATGTTAAATGACATAACTCAGCGAGTGAGTGATTAACATAAAATTACCTTCAGTCGCACACTCACACAACAAAATGTTTAACTCAAGTTACCTCAGCGACTAGGCGACGACACAGTTTTCTTTCTTGCTCACACACTCACAGACTGAAAAGCTTAAAGTGAAATTACATCATGAGTGATCAATAAACATTTCTGATAACCCCATCGCTCACTCGTACAGTCAAGTTGGCACTTTACAAGACCGTCACGATTGCGTGGCCACATGACAATCCCGTCACTCGCTCACTCGCATAGTTAAATGACTACTTAAAAAAATAGCGCGACTGCGTGACTAACACAAAAGGTGACCATTTGAAGACTTAAACACATTTTAAGACTTTTTTACATGTAAAGGCCATAATTGAGACTCAAAAATGCGGGAAAAGACCACTTTTTGAAATATGAAATTTTTTAGAATATAGTGCTAATAGATTCCAAAAACCATCAGTGAAAATTTTGTTACCTTTAATATTAATATCCGTCATCTCATTATTAAGGATAGGTTTACAATAATCCTTGGGTTTGCGGTGTGGAGGAGAATAAACCCCAGGTTTAGGGTTTCCTTGTTGTAGATTACTCGCATGATCATGGCTAGGAAGAGAAAGCTTCCCCTAGAAAAGAGCACTAGGAGATATTCTAGGGGGGAAGACATCGGCACATAAAATCTATTGAAAGTAACAACATTCGAGGGTTTCAAAAAATTCTTCTTATGAGAACGACGCATCCCAGAAACCATTTTCCAACCATCCTCCTTCATGATATGAATTTCCTTCGGAAATACACAGGGCTTAACAGAGGCATAGGAAGAATCAACATATTGTGTCCTTGCGAAAAATGCAAATTTTTCTTCTAATGATCCCACACTAAAATTTTTTCCCCATCCACAATCCTAACTAGAGCTGAAGACATTGGACCATCTTGTATTACAACTATCGTGTGGAGGATAAACATAGCCAATTCGATTAAAAATACGGTCTGCACTAGAAAAAAATATGGTTAACATAATCCTCTTTAATATTCGACACTCTTCTCTTCTTTTTACATGAAGGCATCGGTTCTGCCATCGGTAAGCCAAGTGGGTGCCTATTACCTGCCCTACTAGGGCATCAATTATTCTACGCATATTTTCCCTTGCAAGCCATTTGGTTTAGAAGAAATAAATTACATCAAATTAGCACAAAATTAGTTTTTATTAGTCTATTTTAATTAGCTTTTTAGTGAGTTTTCTAATAGATCAAGTACATTAGATAATCATTCTCATTTCATTTCAATATTATTGTTGTTGTTGTTATTATTATTATTATCTGTGTTTGATTATGAAAAATTTGTTTATGCTTTCAATTTTTATGTTAGTTCGATGAATTCGTGATTCACTTTGTTTGATATATGGTCTATTAACATCTTATTAATATGGAGGTGTTTTATATAGTTTTTGTGACATCTTATGTTAAAAATTTATATGTTAAATTATAAATAAATATAATCAACTATAATAAATGAGTTATTAATATTATATGTGCTAATTAATAATATCGAAGCTTTGGAGATAATATTGTGCGGAAATAAAATACACTCCATGATTGTAAGAGTCTAAATGTTGTTAAAGTACATACATTAGGATATAGAAAAATGTCAAAACATAGCTTAATATGTATGTCCATATAGGAAAATTACACAACATGGATTGATATACTTGTGTGAAATAGTAAAAACACAAATCGAGCAATAATATGTCCAGCCATTCTATAAAAGCTTTGGAGATAACATTTTGTCAAAATAAAATAATATGTACATAATATTAGGGAATACAAAGTTGTTAAACTATGTGTATGGATATAGCAAAATGAGACACCAAATCTCAATATGTATGTTTATATAACCTTAATTTTCCTGGTAGTGCAACACCTGCTAAAGATAATGCCCTTCTAGAAGCTATGTTCAAGGTTGCAAAAAAGGGGGCGCACAAGCACGTTAGTGTACTGTGTATGTGTTCAAGGGTTCTTCAATGGATGGAGGCATGCATCCTAAACCTGCAGAAAGTGGTGACGTCGCTATTAGATTTAAGGGTAAATTTGTATCAAAAGAGTTTCGTGAAGTTAAAATCTTCAATGGACTTGGTTATTATGTAGCATTAAAAGTGGAAATGCAGGGATGTCACTTCCTCGCTGTATTGGTTCAACTTCAAGTGGGAAATTGTTAGGAATGTCAAGTGCAACGGTCACAAGATGTTTCACCCTCTCTCTACTCTTAAATTGTCAGGTTATGTTTGTATAAATGGATGTGTATGTAAGCCATGTATGGAGTAGTATTAGAAAAGTGAATAAAGATATTTCATGTGTTGAGAGTGGATGCCAATTTATGATGAACCACTATAAATTTTGAGCCTAACTCTGGATTTGGAATCTCATTTTTGCTCTTTATTCTATCAACTTGCTCTTCTTTACTTTAACAAATGTGACCTAATGTATTCCTATGATTACAGGATATTTGGAAAATGTATGTATTGCAAAGGCTTTACATGTTATCAAGAAAATACATGCTATCAAATAATATCAATAAGAATAATATATAATTTCTACTTACCAAAAAAAAAGAAACTACATTTCAAAATCTACATCTTTATTTCATTTGAAATTCAGCTTTTATTGTCTCCTTCCACATATCTTAGACGTACCCATTGCATACAAAGATGCAATTACTAGTTTACAATTTTTTTGCAATTACTAGTTTACAAATTTTTTTACCTCGAGAATGTGCAAAAAGAAGAAATTTATTGTTTTGGATGCGAGTAAAGAATATGACATGACAATTCATCAAATGACGCAGTATTTGTCTTATCATCCATTGATTTTTTTCCCTTTTATTCCTTCTGTTTGCTTCAGTAAAAGTGTTCGTGTGTGCTCCTATCCACTCCTTCCATACAGTACCTCCCATGTTCAGCGGAAAGATTGTATTGATAACCCCCTTTTTTGGGGGTCTTGTCTTGCTCTGTTGCAATTCCTGCATTTCCTACTTATCGAGGATTAAATATAAGTTTTCCCTAAAAAAAAGTAGGTATAAAATGTTATTTGGGATAAAATAATGGAGCTTATAGCCTTGTGAATCCTTTTAGCTACCAGCATCTAAAGATAAAATTAAGGAAGCCCTAGGGAAGACCAAATCCTTGGAAAGTATGCATGGATGAATTATTTTCAGATTCTCTTCAATCATGCAAGTGGATTCCTGCCATTTTAGACGTGGTTGATTCATCTTTACAGCTCAATCTCTTCGAAAAGATAAATTCTTTACAGCAGTAGTGGAGCTTTATGAAAGCAAGTTTGCCAGATGTAATCAAACGGAATAAAGAGAAGAGGACCCTAAAATTTTTGCCATTTCCACTACCGAAAGAACAAATTGATTGATTTGGAACATAATTAAAAGCACAAAAATGTTATGATGATTTTGTACAGTGGATTTGAAGTGAGTCTTTGATTCTCCGACGCCTCAGACGTTTGTTTATGTCGGCCACTGCAGTTTGAACCGTTGTCATATGGAGTAATCCAAATATAATATTTTGAAACTAAGTTCATGTTATTATACATGTTATTTAATAGGGTCATACTCTCACTTTAATAGAGTATATGTTGGTGGAATTGTATGATAAGGGTCGAATATGATAAAAATTACAATATTATATTTGGATAATATTTAAAATAGGTGTTTATTATTTAGTGTGCTAGTTAAGTGGTGGTGTTATTATCTTCGGCTTTGGCTTCGGCTTTGTAGATAGGGATGAGGTTCCTCATTTGTGTCCTCAGTGGTTCATAGCTTCAAGTCATAAATATTTTACGTGGATTCGAAGGCATTCTTAAGGAAGGTGTACTTTCCAGTTTCCGATAGGCAGTTTTGCCCTTTGAGATTGGGTTATGATGGGAGATGCTAATATCTTTGGGTTTCTTTTTCTCTTGTTGTTTAGATTGTCCATGTTATTTGGTATAGACAACGGTTTTGTCTCTTATGGGAGCCAGTTGTTTGCTAATAGTTTTCAAGAACTCAATTTTGTCTTTGGTTGTTTTTGGATGAAGTTGGTAGCTGACTTTGGGGCTATGGTGATCCCTATTGAGGTGTGATGGTTTATGACGACCATGGTAAGGACTTGGCATGCTTAGGTTGCTTCTTCTTCTTCTTCCGTGGTTCATTTAGAGGTGGAAGAGTCTTCTTTTGTGAAGGAGGAGGTTGGTGATCTTGAGCAGTTTTCTCCTTTTTTATACAAGTCTGAATGAGCGATGGTTTGTGATTGGCTTCCTAGTCTCTTAATCTTTTCCTTCTCTACTCTTATTTAGGTGGGCTCCTTAGCTATTGTTGTCCTCTTCGTTTCCGATACCATTTTGTTATTCATTGTGAAAGCATGGGGAGCTTTTCAAAATCTCTTTATTTTTGTTGTCCCACCTATCTAAGTGTTGTTCTTTTGGCCTCTACATAGTAAGTAACCAATCGTGGCCCTTTATCCTTTCAGAGGCCTTTTTAAGAAAGACAGACATATCTACTAACAGTGTGCTGTGACTATACACCTTCAATTTGTAAAACTCTAAGGAGTCAACACCCTAGTTTTTGTTGCTTATCAATATTAAAGAGATGACACACACACATGCACACATATATATTTCAAAATTAAAATAAATTATATTTTTAATTATAAAATTTTAAAAAATAATAATAATTTATTGATGTATGTTTTTTATTTAATTTTCCTAATTACATTTTCATTATGATTAATATTAAAAAAAAAAGAACATCAATATTTATATCGAGTGGTGTAAAAGAAAAATTCATTTTATGGAAATCTTCCACTAATCTTCTAACATTTTTTTGAATCTTCTAATATGCTTCGATGGATGTCCATAGCGTATTCCAAAGCCACTATTTTTGGCGCAGGCGTTGTAACTGGCAAATAAAAACTAATGACAGGAAAAGAATTTTGATTTATAATATGTGGATGAGAACACAAACGGCAACGAAAAACTTAATAGACACGTCCACTAATGAGCCCCTTCCCTATATATAAGACGTAAGATAAACTATTTTGGATTTCAATGGATTGTGGAAATCTAATCGATTTAATATATATAAAAGTCACTCAATTATTAAATAGTAAAACAATAAAGCGTCCACAAGTTTAGTCGGATGACACGTAAGGATTCTCCCTAGTGGAAATTGTGTGGAATAAAAATGTGAGAACGTAAGAAAAGTGAAATGCACCAGGGAAGCAAAACCTTCCACATCATGGCAGCGAATTGGGTAACTTTACACAGATGCTTTCATTTACAAGCCTTCTGCGTTTCTTCCACGCTATTTCAAACAAAAACCGCACCCAATTATTCAATAGTGTGATAATGAAGCAACCGCTAGTTTAGTCGGATGAGTCCATCGAAAAGGAAAGAAAATGTAAGGAGTCTCCAGATAGACTTACCACGTCTACAATCTTAAAAACTCCTATCTGCCTTGTTTTTATGTTAATTATTTACTTATTTGCATTTCCGGAAAGCGCTAAAAGGTAAGTTTCCTTGTCTCTTCGAGGTTGAAGTAAGAGGTTCTTGATTGAAGGAGAATAAAGCTTTCGTTCGTCTCCCCATTCTTTCCTCGAATGAGCCTCTATTTGCACTGACGTCTATTTAAGCACAAGCCCTTATCTACTCCAATTCGCTCCATTTTTCCTCAAAACATATCCATCGTTTGTAAGATTTGCTTAGCTTTTTTGTTTCAGCCTTATCCTTGCATTTATGGCTTCTACATCCTCATCTAACCAGCAAAATGCTTTCTCTGGAATTGTACCTCACCACAAAAGAAGAAAAATAGAAGAATCTTCCAGTTTGTATGATGTTTTCATCAACCACAGAGGCCCCGATGTCAAAGATACTCTGGCTATGGATCTTTACAACTCCCTTCAGCAGCTAGGAATACAGGCATTTCTTGATTCCCAAGAGAAGGAACCTGGAGCTTCCTTTCCTTCTACTATTGAGACTGCCATCAGCTCTGCTTCGGTACACATTGCCATCTTTTCCAAAAGATACGCAGAGTCCGCTTGGTGTCTGACTGAGCTGGTTCTAATGTTACAGACTACCGCTAAGATTATTCCCGTGTTTTATCATGTGGAACCATGGGAACTCCGCTTTATCGAAGGTGGAGTGTATGATGGAGCATTTCACAAATATGAAGAGAAGGGCAGATATATGGAGAAGCTCGAAGAGTGGAAGCAAGCACTTCAATCAGCTTCATATACCGCAGGCTACGTGTTTACAGTTTCAGGGTAAGTTTTCTTCCCATTTTCAATTTACTTGCCATATATATTGCTCTGTTTTTTTTCCTACAATACGGTTTAATTAAAATCTCTTCCTCACAAAATTCCGGTTTCTCTTGCAGTTCTAATGACTGTAAAGAAATAGTATCCGCTATCGAAAAGGAAGTAAAAAGGAGAAAAGCTTTACATGTTGCAGAACATCCAGTAGGACTTCATGAGCTTGTAAAAGATTTTGAAAGTAAGTGCCTTCGGGATCATGTTCAAGATTTTGAGAGCCACAGCAGAATGAACAGAGCAGAAAAAGAAAAGGGTAATATCATTGGCATTTTCGGTATGGGCGGAGTTGGAAAGACAACTCTCGCCAAAGAGCTGTTTAACCAAAGGAGATCGAAATACACAAAAGCAAGTTTTGTGTTTGACGTCCGCGAAGCCTCTGCCAATGCTCAACTACCTGTTCTGCAAAGAAAACTCCTCGAAGATCTCTATAGTAAAAAGGATTCGAGTGTTCCCGGTCTCGAGGAAGGGAAAAGCTGCCTGAGGAATTGCTTTAAATCGAACTTTCAGAGGGATCTTTCTAAAATTTGCAACTCTTCGAGTTTCTTAATTGTTTTAGATGACATCGATAATGTTGATCAGGTCGATGCTCTAATACCCAGGGATATATTAAGTCAGAGTAAGGATAGTCTGGTAATTATTACGACCCGTGATGCAGGGGTCCTTGTAAGTGCAGGAGTTGAGAATGGTTATCGTTTGAAAGGATTGGATAGAGAAGACGGGAAGACGCTGTTTTCTTGGTATGCTTTCAACAAACCCCAGCCAGGTAGCGGTTACGAAGATCTAGTGGAGCAATTCGTAAGAGCGTGTGGAGGCTTGCCTCTGTCTCTTCAAGTTTTTGGCCGGCATGTTTATAAAAGAGATAAGCGATTTTGGAGGGAAGAATTGGAAAAAGTCAGAAAGACGCTGCCAGGAGAAGTAAAGAATAAACTGAAAATAAGTTTTGATTCATTAGATTATGAACAGCAACAGATTTTCATGGATGTAGCATGCTTTTTCCTCGACAGGCTAAAGGCTATGGCGATGACAATATGGGAGGGGTCTGGATGGTTCCCTCACCATAGTTTGGAAATACTAAAAGAGAAATGTCTTTTGGAAGAAGTTGAACCAAGGTATCGGCCTTTCGTGAATGGGAAATTGAAAAGTGGGAGGGACAGATATGTTTTGAGAATGCATGATCACCTGCGGGACTTGGGAAGAGAAATGGCAAATAAACTGAGCCATCCGCATCGTGTGTGGCAACCCCAGCATCTGAAATCTTTGGTAAGCTTGCCTTTCCTCCACATTTCCGTTTTTGATTAATATTTAAATTCTTAAAAACCTACTATACACAAACGTAAGCTGCATCCTGTGAATGCAGGAATTAAGGGGATTCCAAAACATCGTGACTCAAAGCAAAGGAAGGTGTTTCCACTCCATTCGGGATGAATCCATGGGTTGTCAGATTACATACTTTATATGGCAGCCGGAAGATAGTTCCGATATTTCTCTGCTCTGGCTTCAGCTTGACTACCCAAAATATGGCGAACCTGTCTTGAATTCAGATGTAGAGCTAAGAATTCCTCCATGGGTTCCTCTTCAACACTTGCAGTGTTTAAGAATCAGCGGCGGGTGTTTCCGAAGACTGTGGCAGAGCGATATGCAGGTATTCTGTCCTTCTACGGCGAGATTTAAGTCTTCATTCATTGCATACTTAGAGATGTGAACTATGTTGCAATAGTTTCTTGGCTATTCGATACAAACAAAGCTTAAAAAAACATTTATTTTGATTATCAGGCACCTTCCCACTTAAAAGAGCTGCACATTGCTGGAACTTTTTTGGAAGAGTTTCCATATTTGTCAGGAAAACATGATAATATGGAAGTGGTTGTGTTAGATGCCAAGCATTTCCAAATGGGTATTTGGTCTATATTAAGATATCTAAGTATGAATCTCTGTAGTTTAAATGTGATGGGCCGGGAATTGACAGGATACCTGACTTGCACTGATACTGAACAGAAGACTCAGTCCTTAGTTGTCTCTAATTTCAAATTACCTCAGGAGGAAGAGGTGTCTTTGAATAATGATGAGGGGTCAATAATGAGGAAGGTAAAGGAATTAGAGATTAAATGCCGTCATCTTGTAAAGAAAATTGTAATTGCTGGCAATTGCTGTCAATGCCTGCAATCCCTCAAAATTTGTAAAATGGAAAATGTTGTTGAAGTGAATTTAGAAATGATGAAGGCATTGGATTTTCTTGAGATTACCGACTGTAAATCTTTTAAAAGATTGTCACTAATACCTGACCTTTCCAGGCTTTCAGCTCTGAAGATTGAGAAGTGTTCAGTTTTGGAGAGAGTGTCAGGAATACTAGATCTTACAAAGCTGAGAGAGTTGTACATTAAAGAATGTCATATGCTTGGGGAGTTGGGAGATCTTGTCAGACTGTGCTGCTTGGAGCAAATTGAGCTTGACAACTGTAATGAGATTCAGAACATTATGCTGCCAACGGCACTGATCAGACTGTCTGTGCAAAGCTGTAGAAGTTTGCAGGCAATAGCTGGTAATCTTACAAAGCCTACAGAGTTGTACATTAATGATTGTCCTGAGCTTAAGGAGTTGCCAAGTCTTTGCGGAGTGAGCTGCTTGGAGAAGGTTGAGATTTACTCCTGTGAGAAGCTAAAGAAAATTACACTGCCATCAAAACTCATCAGTCTGTCTGTAAGAAATTGTACAAGATTGCAAAGAATAGCTGGTTATCTTACAGAGCTTACAGCGTTGTACATTAATGTTTGTCCTCAGCTTGAGGAGCTGCCCAGCTTTTGCAGAGTGAGCTGCTCGGAGCAGATTGAGATTGAATGTTGTGATAAGCTACATAACATTACATTGCCAACGGCACTGATAAGGCTAACTGTACGAAGTTGTAGAGATTTGCAAAGAATTACTGGTGATCTTAGAGAGTTTAAAGCGTTGTACATTATTGATTGTCCTCAGCTTTCTGAATTTCCATGTTTTTCCAGAGTGAGTTGCCCGGAGCAAATTAGGATTCACTACTGTAATAAGCTAAAATACATTACACTGCCAACAGCACTCATCAGTCTGTCTCTACGAAATTGTAGAGATTTGCAACGAGTAGATGGAGAGCTTACAAAGCTTACAGCGTTGTATATTAGAGATTGTCCTCAGCTTCAGGAGCTGCCAAATCTTTCCCAAGTGAGCTGCAGCTTGGAGCAAATTGCAGTTTACTCTTGTATGAAGCTACAGTATATCACATTGCCAACAACACTCATCAGCCTGTCTATACGAAGTTGCAGACATTTGCAAATAATAGTAGTAAATGGTGATCTGGCAAAGCTTACAAAGCTGATTATTGCTCACTGCCCTGAGCTTGAGGAGATGCCAACTATTTGTGGGAAGTGTGACTTCAGTATTTTTGTAATTGACTCGTGTGAGAAGCTGCAGAATATATCGCTTGGCAAAGATTTGCAGACTACATCAGATGGCAAAGATTTGCAGACTATATCAGTTGGAAAAGAATCGAAAACAATAATAGATACAAAATATTTGCAAACTATATTGCAAGATATATCAGATGGCAAAGATTTGCAAAACTCATCAAGGGGCGAAGGTTTGTACGTATCAAAATATATGAGACTTTGGTATTGCAGGAATGCAGTAATACAGAATACTATTCGTAAGTTAAAGGTAATGATTTCAATTTTCCTGTTTTTTAGGTAATAGTAAATATCATTTTTTATAAAGTATTATTTAATTTTAGATAAATAAGATAGAATATTAAATTCGGTCTTTCTTTTTTATAATTCATTTTTAATATTGAAATGATTTTTAAATAAATAATTTTCCAAATTATAACTCTTTATTAATCTTCATAACTACACTTGCATGATTGATGCTCATTATAAATCTTCAGCTGTGTTTTGCCATTTCTCACTATAAGATAGTCTATATTACCGTGAGATGTTTCAAGTGATCTGTAATCGTAAACAACATACTGTGGGTGACCCGAGTATATTGTCTGTTTTGTTTCAGAGTGTGCCAAGGAGAATGGATATGATTGGAAGAGCGGTGGATGCAGCGGAGCAAATTTCAAACGCATTTCTGACTTGTCATCCTACTTTTAGCTTTGGCGTGAACCGTACTTGCAGGAATTATATTCCCAACTGGTCAAAATTGAGGTCAGTTATTTCATGCTTTGTGGTCATCGGTTTGTGCACTCCAGAACGGTATATGAGTAGATTACTTTCAAAGTACTATTACTCTGAAAATGATTATAGCTATGACCATGAATTTGACTCCGACTCCGACTCCGACTCCGACACCGCCTCGGACTCTTACCATGGCCTTCATATGCGTCGCGGAAAATGGGTAATTACAATGGTAGCATCCGATCAGTGGAGTTACACTTGTCTTGAGGAAGTTGAAAATTTATTATGGCATCGGGGAATAATAGATGTGGGGTTCTGCAAAGAGATTGAGAAAGATGAAGAGGAGACAGGTCTGCACGTGTTGAGCAGCATTGCTGCTTTAATAATGTGTTAGTTTTATGCATCGAATAGATTTTAAATTATCGGCTATTGTGCACTTTGTAAAAACAAATTAATTATAGCTTATCAAAT
>MU223521.1:0-11226 GCA_018584345.1 Thuja plicata | reverse complement strand
ATTTTCCTAATTACATTTTCATTATGATTAATATTAAAAAAAAAAGAACATCAATATTTATATCGAGTGGTGTAAAAGAAAAATTCATTTTATGGAAATCTTCCACTAATCTTCTAACATTTTTTTGGAATCTTCTAATATGCTTCGATGGATGTTCATAGCATATTCCAAAGCTACTATTTCTTTATTTCTTTATTTCTTATTTTCTTTTTCTTCAAATTGGAATTTCCATTTGAATTATTACAATTGCCACAATCGAGCTATAATAGGCTTAGGTTACTATTGCAAGCCCATACGAAAGTGACTCTATGAATTAAAATTTTAAAACTAAGAGAGATTCTAAAAGTATAATATATGATCACAATCACCATAATCTAATAGTACCACCATAAAATAAAAAATAAATCATGCGCCTTCAAAATATTTGTACCTAAAAAGGAGTTTGTATGAACCGAATGAGGCCTTGGAAGTTATTAAAAATAGGATTATATAATTTTCTAAAACATTACACATAGAGATCATAAAACATCTACACCACTATGTAGAGCACAAAATTGTACCCCACATTAAAAAAAAAAAAAAAAAAAAGAGTTTGGATGACTAAGATATTGCTATTTGAAAATTGCATGTATAATTATGATACCTAAATTGTTGCCACTCCGTCAAACTCCAAATTATTATAGATTTGGCTTATGATGTGTGATTTGGATGAAACAAAAGCCAATCTTAGGGTTTTTGGACCTCCTTAATGTGATGCCAACCTTTGATTTGTAGTAGAAAGATCCAATTTTGCCTAGTAAAAGAAAGCCACATACTACCCCCAAAAATTAAGAAAAATATGTACTCAAAGCCCTCTCAAATGAAAAATCAATTGTACTCAACACGCTTTGACACTAGGTAAGATTTAGCTATGAAGGTAGCCACTGAAGATCTAGAAGCAATGGAAAGCACAATAATAAGACAAAAATAATATGATAAAAATAAATTGTATTCTCACGAAGAATGCAATACAATGACTAGAATGGATTCAACTTGAATATTGGATATTGGATTGACTATTAAATAGCAAAGCCCTTGGTTATATAGCCAAGGTGAGTACAAAGTAATGAATTTGGCAATGACAAGTGTTGTTGTCTCATTACATGATAAGCAAGAGGCAAATTATCAACCATCTAAGGTGGAATCACAAGTCCATAAGAGCTAGATTATCCTCTAATGTGTAATAAAATTTGTTCATCGTGTGCAAAAAAGGTGGAGATCGAAAAAGTGATAAGACCATAAAAATAGGATCACCAACCTAAGGTAAAAAATTTCATTCAGTTTAATGGGTTCGCTGTCGTAATGGTTGTAGGAATGAGTCCCTTTCTTTTATGTACTAAAGGCGGACGACTTAGTTTAAATAAGTCATGCACCAAAGACATCTGAAGTAACGTAAGTGGAGGGTTGGGAAGGAGGAATATTAGTAAAGAAGAGGTCTGGGTTTTGATTCCCCAACGTACATAAAGGCTTTTGTTGAGGACCAATTGCTACCACATTGGTGCCATGTTGCACCCAATCACTGGTCCATGTGGCACAATAAATTTGCCATAGGATGACATGTGTCACGCCTAGATTGAGCCAACTTTGCACTCTGTAATGTCACTGTTAGAGCCATGTCACTTGCCATCCATTCTGTTTGTACTTGTTGATGTCATAAGTCAACCCATTTCTTTTGCAACTTTGACTGGCCATAACTTGCACATACAAACTTTGTTTGACTCCGTTCAAGTTGCGTTGGATTTATATCGACTCTTCGACATGGTGTTGATTTGTGGAGCATTTGGAACACTTTATTTTTGTGTGAAAATCCACTTGGATCATTAAATTTCTATATTTCAAGCATAGTCACCTTTTCTATATGGTAGAGTTTAAAGTGAGCCATAAGTTGGTCTCGTCATTTCCATGTGAATCTTGTTAGATCACACAGATCCTAAAGCACATGGATAAATATTTTGAAAACTTTTGGTTTTTTAAACTAGAAATCAAGTTTTTATATATCTCAATTAGTTATTTCCAATAAATATATATTTAATAGAGATGCTAAGCCCATGACTAAAAAATTGGTCAAACTAAGATAAATTTTGTGTAAAAGGTTTCAAGCCTTCATAGTGTTGTCGAAAGAAGTTGATCCATTTGTTTTGAAAATGAGATATAATAAAATCTCATCGTACCAATCAAAAATCATATTTTGTGATTTACCGATAACATTAGTTATTAGATGATAATCAATTAAGATTCTCTAAGGAGCACCCCCTTCAAAAGATCTCAAAATTCTCGTAGCTAAATGACAAACCTTTTTAATGTATGGATGAATGCTACTCAAGCCTTTAGTCTTTGAAATAATTTTATTTGATTAGGATGTGGTGTGCATTCCTTTCTTCTTCCCCATTTTTCCTATGGATAGTCCCAAATTAGCTATGCTAGTTTATTATAGCACATTTTAGAAAGAACTATAATGATAAGATATAAACATTTCTCAACAAGATGACTTTATTGCCACTTGAATTTAGCTATCTATAGGAAAAAAAAAGTTTGTTCACTATAATAATTTACAATTATTTTTTTTCGCAAATTAATTCTAAATATCTTTTACGTAAACACCAATACCATAGGGTATGACCAGATATCTAATAATAGCTCAATATTTTACCTCTCCACTATTTAGGGTTACATGGACAATGGGGGATAGTGTGTCATTACATTATTTTTTGTTCATTTTAATTTAGGAGCTTAAATCTAGAAGTATTATAGACTATCTAGTGTATTGTTCATCATTTTATTAGAAATTTGAATGAACATCATGCTATCACCAATATAAATTTTCAATATTATGAAAAATAGTTTTAATAGTTTTTTATAATTTAGAATTAGATAAGATAGTAATAGAAACAAAACTTTTGGTTGAAATAAACATGTGATGATCATAAATAAATAAGATTTTATAAATGTCAATTGATATCTTAAAAATGAGACATTTTAATAAAAACTGGATAATAGAAAAATATAGAAAAATGATATATATAACAACAAAATACCAAATAAAAATATTATTAACATTCAATATCAAAAGCAATATAAGTTAAGTTGATTAAATGAATATTTGTGCACCTATCAACCAATGAATTATACATTTCAATACTATTATGAAATATTATTAAATCCATTATATAATTAAAATGATATATAAGAAATGTTTTCAATAATAAAATTAAAATTAAAAAACTTTTTAATTTTAGCTTTTTAGTATGAGTAATGAAAATATGGTTTCATATGCATGTTCCTATATATTGCTCCAAATATTGCAGTCCGTTGTTACTGGACATTTTATTTTGGAAGAGTCCCGTTTGGTGTCAAGCATTAACCTAGAATAAACATTAGTTAATACTAGAATAATTTAATTCTCTATTTGTAACATTTTTTGAATTCTTGAATTAAAAAACTAATCCCCATTTTGGGGCCAATGCTTGTATTAGTTAATTCTAAAAAAAAGTTGGAATTCATTTCTTATTCGAGAATAAGCTATTTATGGATTCAAATTTTAAAATTTTTTTTTTTTTTTTATAATCTTTTTTTATAATTATTTTTTTAATGGACGTATATACACACGTGTGTATACATACACACATGTGTGTGTATATACACACATGTGTATATATACATATGTGTGTATATACACACATGTGTATGTATATACACACATATGTATATACACATGTGTATATATGTGTGTGTATATACACATGTGTATATACATGTGTATATATACACACACGTGTATACACATGTGTGTATATATACACACATGTGTATATACATGTGTGTATATACACACATGTGTATGTGTATATACACACATGTATATGTGTAAATGTGTATGTGTGTATATGTCGATGTGTGTATATGTGTATGTATATATGTGTACACAAGTTAAAAATACATATTATTCAAATTAATTTAAAAAATGAAAAATAATCCTTATTTCAATTCTACAATATGGGATTCCAGCTTTCATTTTTAGGATTAATTAATTCGAGAATAGGTCATAATTCTGAAATAGGCCTATTCTAGATAAGTTAATGCCACGCACCAAACAGCCGGGTTTTGAAGAAGAGAAAAGAAAAAGAAGAATAATTTAAAGTTATAAGATCCTATATTCTTAGCTTGTTTTTCAATTCTTATTTTCTTTGTAACGGTCACGTCATGGATTGTGCTGCATAGTTGTCCCAGATATGTAGTGTTGACCTCGTTGCTAGATTAAGCGGAGGTTGAATCAGCTCATTTCAGGTGAGTGTCGATTATCTAACAGATTTTGAATTTTTTATTTGCAAATTTCTATTTCGTACTGTTTGTCCTCTAGCCATTGGCAACAGTCTGAATGTACGGTTCCTATTTCTAATGAATATTTTCCAAAAATATTACTGAGTTTGACCACAACTACTTCCCTATTTTAATGGTAAGCACAAAATCTGCCCTGCGTTGGCTTTTTAATTACAGTGCATCCTTAAGGTATTATCAAGATTCAAAACACACACAAACGATAAATATAGTCTCTTCTTTGGAATATTTGTTTTCCCGCTGGCCTGAAAAAGCTCATATGCCGTGGGCTCACTACGTTTACGATCTCTGGACTATAGTCTTATCATTTTTTACATTTTTCTGACCTCAAGAAAATGTACAAAACGAAGAAATTTGTTGTTTTGGGTGCAAGTAAAGAATCTAACGTTACAGATCACCAAATGATGCGGTATTTGTCTTATCATCCGTTGATTTTTATTTTTTTCCCTTTATTCCTTCTGTTTGCTTTAGTAAAAGTGTTCGTGGGTGCTCATATCCAGCTGCCAAGTTCAAATTATTATTCCAGTTGAAAGTTTGAAGTGCTATCTGAGAAGAAATTATTATGCAGATAGATATCCTTTGTGTTGTATTAATATGCTCAAAATTCGAGTAGGTAATTTCTAGAAGGCTTTTGATGGCCATAGAAAAGCAACAGTTCTGTGACAAAACTAAAGTTTTGTTTATCACAAAATGAATCTCTTTCAAATTTGTCTTCTTTAGATCTTATTTGGTAGATGAGAAATCAACAAAATGTAAGCAAAATGTAAGCGAGTATAAATGCTTCTTATTATCATAGTTGTTATATCTTTAACACTCTTCGACAAAGAATATAATTTGGCCTAGAATTACAAGGACTTTTCCCCCTCAAATGCAACCCAAAACCTAGTTTTCATTGTTCTCTTTTATATTATGTAATGCATATAGTCCCCTTGTTATAGAGGTATTCTTTGAGTTTGTAACATATTTTAAATTTGAAATTTCAAAAGTATTAATTTTGTGGTTGTGAAAATGAACAACGAGCTTGGATTCAAGGGTGCCCTTGCTTTCCCTATTCCATGTTATCATTCTTTAGATTATCATGTATAATTTTTTATGATGGGCTCTTTGTGAATGTTGACACGCCCATTTTTCTTTGTGAATGCAATTGTTCTTTAGGTCTTCAAGACAACTACCATATATCACAAAAATGTCGGCAACAACCACCAACAAATGTATTATACATGACGAGTGTATTGGGTTAAATATTTACATGCATCATAAAACTTCAATTATTTTTCCTCTTGAATTGGATTAAAATAAAATTTTCATAGACCATTTAGTATGACATGTTCTATTACTTAAAATTTTTTCCACCCTTCAATATATTACTCAAATATATCTTCCTAGCGTCATAACCATTACACCTAGTTGGAAGTGTAATTGCAAATTTTATTTATTTACTTATTTGTATTCCGAGAAAGAGCTAAAAAGTAAGTTTCCTCGTCTCTTCGAGGTTGAAGTAAGAGGCCCCTTCCTCGATCTTTTGAGGAAGGACGCTAGATCAAACCTGTCGGTCGTCTTTCTTCATAATTGGAGGAGACGAAAGCTTTCGTTCATTTCCCCATTCTTTCCTGGAAGGCTGCACTTGCAGTGACATCTATTTAGACGCAAGAGCTGATCTATATTCCAATTCGCTGCATTTTTTCTCAAAACACATCCATTGTTTCTGATATTTGCTTTTTGTTTCAGCCTATCCTTGCCTTTATGGCTTCTACATCCTCATCTCACCAGCAAAATGCTTTCCCTGGAATTGAACCTCCCCACAAAAGAAGAAAAATAGAAGAATCTTCCAGACTGTATGATGTGTTCATCAATCACAGAGGCTCCGATGTCAAAGATACTCTGGCCACGGATCTTTACAACTGTCTTCAGAAGCTGGGAATACGGGCATTTCTTGATAGACAGGAGAAAGAGCTTGGAACTTCCTTTCCCTCTGCTATTGAGACAGCCATCAGCTCTGCTTCAGTACACATAGCCATCTTTTCCGCAAGATATGCAGAGTCCCCTTGGTGCCTGTCTGAGCTTGTTCTCATGTTAAAAAGTGAGGCCAAAATCATTCCCGTGTTCTACAAAGTGAAGCCATGCGCACTCCGCTTCATAGGAAAGGGAGCATACGCTGATGCATTCGTGAAATACGAAAAGGAAGGCAGATACCTCGAGAAGTGCCTCGACGAGTGGAAAGCAGCTCTTGAAACTGTTTCATTTATGTCGGGCCACGAGTTCAACGATTCAGAGTAAGTTTTCGGCCTAATTTCAATTTACTTGGGAAATCTATTTATATATATTTTACGTTGTAAAACAGGTTAATTAAACCCTCTCTCATAAAATTATCTTTTCTCTTGCAGTTCTAGAGAGTGCAAAGAAATAGTGGCCGCTATAAAAAAAGAAGTGCAAAGGATAAAACCTTTACATGTTGCAATTCATCCATTAGGACTTAATAAGCTTGTTGAAGATTTTGATAAGCTTGTTGAAGATTTTGAGAGCAGAAAGAACAGAACAGGAAAAGAAAAGGCTATTGTCGTTGGCATTTTCGGTATGGGTGGGGTTGGGAAGACAACTCTGTCCAAAGAGTTGTTTAACCAAAAGAAATCACAGTACACAAAATGCAGTTTTCTGTTTAATGTTCGTGAAGCCTCTGCCAGGTATATACTGCAGGATCTGCAGAGTAAACTCCTCAGCGATCTCTTCGATGAAAATGATCTCAGATTTCGATGTCTCGAAGAAGGGACACACTCTCTGAGGGATAGTTTCGGAAGGGGTTGTCTGAGGAATTGTTTTGGAAGGAGCTCTTTGAGTTTCCTAATTGTTTTAGATGACATCGATAATGTGGAACAGTTAGATGCTCTATTACCCATGGATATATTGAATAAATATGATAATAGTCTGGTAATTATTACAACCCGTGATGTAGGAGTCCTTCAGACTGCTAGAATTGACATTCGTTATAATCTGAAAGGATTGGATAAAGAAGATGCGAAAGAGCTGTTTTGCTTGCATGCTTTTTGCCAACAAAGTCCAGATAGCGGATACGAAGATCTAGTCGAGGAATTTGTAAGGAAGTGTCAAAGGTTGCCGCTATCTCTTAAAATTCTGGGCCGACATCTTTATAAAAAAGATCTGCGATTTTGGAGGGAAGAATTGAAAATTCTCAGTAAGACGCTGCCCACAGAAATAAAGAAGACACTGAAGATAAGCATTGATTCATTAGAAGATGAAGAGAAAAGGATTTTCATGGATGTAGCGTGCTTTTTCATCGACAGATCAAAGACTATGGCGATGACAATATGGGAGGGGTCTGGATGGTGCTCTCACCGTGGTTTGGAAAGACTAAAGTATAAATGTCTCCTGGAAGAAGTTGAACCAAGGCCTTTCCTGGATTCGATACGGAAACCTGGGAGGGACAGATATGTTTTGAGAATGCATGACCATTTGCAGGACTTAGGAAGAGAAATGGCAGAAAACCAAAGCCATCATCCTCGTCTATGGCATCCGCAATATCTTAAATCTTTGGTATGCTTGCTCCTCTTAAAAATTCCCATTTTTTATTGACATATAAATTTCAAAATTCCTAATAAGCTGTATTCTGTGAATGCAGGAACTAAAGGGATTCCAAAACATCCTAGCTGAAACGAAAGGCAGGTGTTTCCATTCCATTTGGGATGAATCCATGGGTTGTCAGATTACATACTTTATAGGGGAGCCGGAAGATGGTTCCGATACTTCTCTGCTGTGGCTTCATCTTGACTTCACTAAATATCCTGAACATGGCTTCCCAAGCATTCCTTCATGGATTCCTCTTCAACACTTGCAGTGTTTAAGAATCAGCGGTGGGTGTTTCCGAAGACTGTGGCAGAGGGATATGAAGGTATTTGTCCTTCTACATCGAGATTTAAGTCTTCAATAATTGTATACTTACATGTGAATTATGTTACAATAGTTTCTTGGTTATTCTATACAAACTAAGTTAAAAATACATTTATTTTAATTATCAGGCACCCTCCCTTTTAAAAGAGCTGCACATTGCTGGAACCTCTTTGGAAGAGTTTCCAGATTTGTCAGGAAAACCAGATAATATGAAAGTGGTGATGTTACATGGTGAGCATTTTCAAATGGATATTAGGTCTTTATTACGATCTCTAAGAATGAATATCTGTAGCCTAAATGTGACGGGCCGGAAATTAACAGGCTATCTGGCTTGCAATGATACTGAACAGAAGACTCAATCCTCAGTTAGGTCTAATTTCAAATTACCTCAGGAGGAAGAGGTGTCTTTGAATAATGATGGGTGGTCAATAATGAGGAAGGTAAAAGAATTAGAGAATAAATCCAAGGAGACTCCGTCCTTAGTGATCTCTGATTTCAAATTACCTCGGGGAGGAGTATTGTCTTTGAATAATGATGGGTGGTCAATAATGAGGGAACTAAAAAAATTAGAGATTAAAAGCCATGATCTTGTAAAGGAAATTGTAATTAATGGCAATTGCTGTCAACGCCTGCACACCCTCAAAATTTGTAAAATGGAAAATGTTATTGAAGTGAGTTTAGGATTGATGAAGACGTTAGAGTTTCTTGAGATTACCGACTGTAAAGTTTTGGAGAGATTGACACTAATACTCCTTTCCAAGCTTTCAGTACTGAAGATTGAGAAGTGTTCAGTTTTGGAGAGGGTGTCAGGAATACAAGATCTTACAAAGCTGAGACAGTTGTACATTAAAGAATGTCACATGCTTGGGGAGTTGCCAAATCTCGTCAGTCAGAGCTCCTTGGAGCAAATTGAGCTTATTAATTGTAATGAGCTCCAGAACATTATGGTGCCAACGGCGCTGATCAGGCTGTCTGTACAAAGCTGTAGAAATTTGCAGAGAATAGCAGGCAATTTTACAAAGCTTACAGAGTTGTACATTAAGGATTGTCCTGAGCTTGAGGAGTTGTCAAGTCTTTGCAAAGTGATCTTCTTGAAGAAGGTTGAGATTTGCTCCTGTAAGAAGCTAAAGAAAATTACACTGGCAACAAAATTCATCAGTCTTTCTGTAAGATATTGTGAAAGTTTGCAAACAATTACTGGTGATCTTAAAGAGTTTAAAGCGTTGTACATTACTCATTGTCCTCAGCTTGATGAATTTCCAAGTTTTTCCATAGTGAGTTGCCCGGAGCAAATTAGGATTCACTACTGTAATAAGCTAAAATACATTACACTGCCCACAGCACTCATCAGTCTGTCTCTACGAAATTGTAGAGATTTGCAACAAGTAGCTGGAGATCTTACAAAGCTTACAGCGTTGTATATTAGAGATTGTCCTCAGCTTCAGGAGCTGCCAAATCTTTCCCAAGTGAGCTGCTTGGAGCAAATTGCAGTTTACTCTTGTATGAAGCTACAGTATATCACATTGCCAACAACACTCATCAGCCTGTCTATACGAAGTTGCAGAGATTTGCAAAGAATAGAAGTAAATGGTGATCTGGCAAAGCTTGTAAAGCTGATTATTGCTCACTGCCCTAAGCTTCAGGAGTTGCCAACTATTTGTGGGAAGTGTGACTTCAGTATTTTTGTAATTGACTCGTGTGAGAATTTGAAGAATATATCGCTTGGCAAAGATTTGCAGACTACATCAGATGGCAAAGATTTGAAAACCATATCAAAGGGCAAAGGTTTGCATACAATATCAAATGGCAAAGATTTGCAGACTATATCAGTTGGAAAAGAATCGAAAACAATAATAGATACAAAATATTTGCAAACTATATTGCAAGATATATCAGATGGCAAAGATTTGCAAAACTCATCAAAGGGCGAAGGTTTGTATGTATCAAAATATATGAGACTTTGGTATTGCAGGAATGCAGTAATACAGAATTCTATTCGTAAGTTAAAGGTAATGATTTCAATTTTCCTATTTTTTAGGTAATAGTAAATATCATTTTTAATAAAGTATTATTTAATTTTAGATAAATAAGATAGAATATTAAATTCGGTCTTTCTTTTTTATAATTCATTTTTAATATTGAAATAATTTTTTAAATAAATAATTTTCCAAATTATGACTCTTTATTAATCTTCATAACTACACTTGCATGATTGATGCTCATTATAAATCTGCAGCTGTGTTTTGCCTCACTATAAGATAGTCTATATTACCGTGAGATGTTTCAAGTGATCTGTAATCGTAAACAACATACTGTGGGTGACCCGAGAATATTGTCTGTTTTGTTTCAGAGTGTGCCAAGGAGAATGGATATGATTGGAAGAGCGGTGGATGCAGCGGAACAAATTTCAAACGCATTTCTGACTTGTCATCCTACTTTTAGCTTTGGCGTGAACCGTACTTGCAGGAATTATATTCCCAACTGGTCAAAATTGAGGTCAGTTATTGCATGCTTTGTGGTCATCGGTTTGTGCACTCCAGAACGGTATATGAGTAGATTAGTTTCAAAGTACCATTACTCTGAAAATGATTATAGCTATGACTATGAATTTGACTCCGACTCCGACTCCGACTCCGACTCCAACTCCGACACCGCCTCGGACTCTTACCATGGCCTTCACATGCGTCGCGGAAAATGGATAATTACAATGGTAGCATCCGATCCATGGAGTTACACTTGTCTTGAGGAAGTGGAAAATTTATTATGGCATCGTGGAATGATAGAGGTGGGTTTCTGCAAAGAGATTGAGAAAGATGAAGAGAAGACAGGTCTGCACGTGTTGAGCAGCATTGCTGCTTTAATAATGTGTTAGTTTTATGCATCGAATAGATTTTAAATTATCGGCTATTGTGCACTTTGTAAAAACAAATTAATTATAGCTTATCAAAT
>MU223520.1:1141410-1159008 GCA_018584345.1 Thuja plicata | reverse complement strand
TTAGAGGACTATAGCCATTTTAATTAAATTAAATAGGCTAGGGGAATGGGTTAATTGCAAGAGGGTATTTGATTTAGGGATTTATTTAATTCCTTTATAATTAAATACTATAGCCATGTTTGATTTTTATTTGATTTGATTGGTCAAAATTGATTTTGAATTGAATGGCTATAATAATTAATATAAATCAGTGATAAAAGTCACCTAGGACATTAAATTGATTAAAAGAATTATGCCAAGCAGTAACAGGGTCGTTTGGACATAAATCAATGGTATGATCACACTTAGGGCAAATAGGGTCTATAGTTGCAACAGACCAAATTTAGGTGGTTACATGTATGACCTCCACCTAAGATCAATTTAGTTTTGGTTATGTCTATGATGAGTTATAAAGAATTGAAGATAGACAGACAACAACAAAACAACGATACATAGCAGTTGGACAGTAGCGAATATTGAGGGAGTATGACTTGGACTCTAGGAAATTGAAGTTGGATTTTGGTTGTTGATAACCTACACATTGAATATGCAAGAGCATAGACTATGCATTTGATATTTACTATATTAAATTCAATTTTTATTGAAGTCCGACTTTGTAATATTCATATTGGGAGCCGACTTTGTAAAGTTGTGAGATATATATGTAAGATCTTTTGATAAAGATATGGTATTGTTGATGGACAGTTGGATGAGTTGTTGAGTGAATAGCAGAGTAGAGAATGAAAGAGATCATTGAAGAAGTATAAAGGAACTATCTAAGCACTAGTGTTGTTTTTTTTGTTCATGACTGAGAACACTTTGTAAACTGAATTACTTTATAAGAGTTGTAAGCTCAGTTGGCCGCTAACAAGGTGTTGTGAACCTTTAACAGGGTTGTAATTCCTTTAACAAGAAAATGTTCTATGTAATATTCAGGTCCTAATAGGGCTAGGTCTCCTAACAAGGACATTATACTTTAGTACATGCTTGTGGGTACAATCCCCACCAGAATTTTCCCTTGGCCAGGGTTTCCTCAGAAACAAAATATGGTGTTATGAGTACTATGTCATTTTCTTATGTTCTTTTCTTTACTGCAAGTTTATGGTTAATGTTTAAATGGTTGAAAAATTTAATTAAGTGCTATAATATGATTCACCCCCACTTTCAGTATCATCCAATCCTGACAAATATGACATGACATTATCTTAGGAAAGCAATTTGAAGTTCATTCTTAAGTCGGTGCAAGTTGTTTATATAAGGGAATAGTTCTTATTGAAAAAGTGTTGTTATTGTTGTTAAGAGAGAAGTTGCAAGAGTTTTTTGGAGATTAGGGTTTTGTGATTTCAAGTTGTTGTTGCAATCAAAGAGGAGAGAGAAGAGAGAAGTACATATTAAAAAGAGCATATTGGATCTGACAAGAAATTAGTGCTATATCTAGATCACTTATCTTGTTGTTTCCTAATAGTTGCAAGAGGCAAAATATTTGAACCGGGTGAGCTCTAACAAGTTATTTTTGTAAATCCTTTAACAGGGTGACTTCTTTATTGAGGTTTTAAATCCTCTAGCAAGGTAGATAGTTGATCTTATTGTACTCCTAATAGTGTACTATTCATTCCTAACAGGTTTAACCCTCAGAAAGGTTATTTGTAGCTCCTAACAAGGCAAACTTATATACTACAGTATTGGGCTTGCGAGTGTCATTCCCACTGTTGTTTTTTTTCCTCTTACAAGGGTTTCTACGTGAAAATATTTGTGTTGTGTGTGATGATTTTGTGGATGCTTGATATAGTTTATTTCTACTTGTTTACTTCACTTTTATGCATAGTGGTTTGGAAGTTATTATTATTGTTATTGAATTTTGTGGTTGAATTTGTACAATACCTATTAGTATTGATTCACCCCCCTATAGTACCTATTATTTCTAAAAATTGGTATCAAAGCTTTGGTCCTTTTGATGATAAGTCTAACAACTTGAGGAAAAGATCCATAGACATGGAAAGTTACAGGTATGAGATGCAACTTGAAGAAGAAAACAAGATGATAAGTGAGCTAAAGGAAAAGTTGAGACACTCTATGGAAAAAAGAGGAGAGAACTTATAAAGCAACTAAGTGAAAGCCAAGACTACATAGAGCAATTGTTTGAAGGTAGTGTATCTGAAGAATATGAAGAGGCTATTGCACATTTATTGGAAAAGAAGAATAAGCTTAAAGAAGAAATGACCAATATGAGAAGAGAACTTGAAAGACACTCTGTCAGGATGTGTGAAGATCTAGAAGAAAAGAGGATAACAAAAGATGGAAGAAAGGTTGCAGAAGATGCCCTAAACACCAAGATGATACCTTAAAGGCCAAAGTGGATGAACTCTTCTATTCTGAATAAGGGGTTAGTACATTAACCGAACATATACATGATATAGATGAAGGATATCAAGAAGCCCTAAGGCTAAATTAAGATATGAGAAATGAGAATGAAAGACTTAGAGAGGAGAATGAGACGTCGACGAAGGATCTAAAAACTTAGACAAAAGTGAATGAAAACCTGAAGAAATACATTGAAAGCTCACAAAATCTGGATGAACAACTAAAGGGTCAAAGAAGACACAAAGATACAACCGGTATAGGTTATTTAGGAGAAGGAACATTCAAAGTTGGAGAGTCCTCTAAAGTTGAACCTAAGGAGTCATAAAGAGATCAGAAGATAGATCCAGTCAAATAAGGTAAGAAACCTAACAAACCTACTTTTTATAAATGTGGAAAGCTTGGGCAAACTCTAAATGTGTGTAGAAGCATACCGATGAATATACCTTACACTTTTAATGGTTATTGTTACAATTTTCACAAGTATGGTAATGATACATATGAATCTATATATAGCAGTAGATCTAGCAATGGATCTAGTAGTGGTAACTTTGTTGGATACTAATTTTCATGCAAGAAATATGGACACAAATCTGAAAATTGCAGGTCAAGAGTATATGCACCTACGTCACATGTTCCATCGGTGAATACTGTTAGAAGGGAAAGATAAATCAACACTACATGTTCTGTATGTGGTAACTATGCACACCTAGAAATAAACTGCAGAATGAGAACTATGAGAGGTAATGTTTGTCCTTGGAAGTCAACAAGTATGGCATGTTTTTTATGCCATAAGATAGGTCACCTAGCTAAAGATTGTCTATTTCAGAACCAATGTCCTCATCAGTCAGAAGATGGAAAAGGGAAACAAGTTTATAATGTTGACAAAGTCAGAAGTGATATGAAAAAGACATGGGTGAAGAAAGGTGAACTAAATTCCTCTAAGTTGACTGATAACTCCACAAGTTCAAGAAATGTGGAAGTTTCATCAGTAAACTAAGCATATTATTTTCTTATGGGGAGCACTTAAAGAAAAATCCATTACCAATCCCCTAGAATCAAGAGTGGTAAAGATCAATATGCACACTATGGTGTAAGTTTCTATGATTTTGTTTTTGAGATTTTCACATTGAGATTTCAATGTCAATATATAGTTGAGAGTGGTTATTTATGTTGGTTGAGTACCAACCGGTGGATAATCATTAATTGGTGATGTGACACTATTCCTACCATTTATATGCAACGTCTATTTCACTAATGATATATGAAGGGACAAGTAATTTCTTTTCATACTCTTAAGTTTTCAATTGAGAATTTGAGAGCTATCTTAAGCTAGTGTGTGCAAAAGTTTATATTGGTGATTAAGATCTTGAGTTAGCTTCATATTGAGTTTTCATGAAACACTAACTTGTGTATTGTAAGATATCATTCTAGTTTGAGGATATATTTATGTGTTGTTGTAGTTGGTCATAATAGCTGAAAACGTTGATACACTAGTTCTTGTGAACATTTCAAAGGAACCTTGACCCATATTCAAACTGCATCTAAACAAAGTAGTTTAGATTGATATGTCTAGTTCCCTATCCACTATCTTTCATGGTGCGATGTTGATTAAAGATGTCCATTATTATATCCACTGTAAAATCAGAGAATTGGGAGCTAAAGCAATCCAAAAATAATACAAGGGTATGTGTAATAATGGAATGTTGAAACCTAAGCACATACATCTACATGAGAAAGGTTTGACTTGTGTTGTGGAAATTCCTACCAAATTCCATTCTGATTGGGTTCGTTACGTGTTGATAAGAGTACATGATCAATTCAAATGGTTTGATAGACCACACAAGATTTTGAAGATATTGATTCACAGAGTCACAGGATTTTGAGCACAAGATTTGGAATGTACATTAAGAATGATGGCTATTCATCTGGTCACTGAACTAACCAAATCCAAACTAGATGGGAGATAAATGACAATTGATCATATTGTAAGAAAGGAATTTTATTTCGTATCCATGGTGTTAGGATACAAAGTTTATCAGTCCAGTCGAGTTAACATTGTACCTGGTGGAGCTACTCACGTTGCCTATCAAATTGTGAAGGATGATTCAATATATGATTTTTGTGAGATGATGAGAAGTTAATTCATGGAAAATATGGAAAGCATAAAGAAAGACAAGAGACATTCATTCAAGTGTGGAGCTCTATTGGTATGTATGTTTTTATATATTCAAAAGTTGTAATACCCACCTCTTAGTTTGCTTTTCAGTTTTTGGATGCCGAATTCTTTTAGGCATTTTGTTGTGTGTGTGGTTTATTGCAGTTGATTTTATAGATATTTATGTATTACATTTCAGTATATTATTGATCCATTATTATCTTGTTGTATCTTCTGTGCATATGTGATTTATGGTTACTTTATAATGCTTATGTATATGTTAGGATTTTATTTTGATTATGGTTTTCTGACAATACTAACCCTAGATTTATATGCACATGGATCATTGTATGTTTTGTACTACTATTTGAAGTGCTTGGTATGGTATGGGACAGAGTCATAGATAATTGCTTCGGCAAGATCCACATGATAACCTAGTCTCAACCATTGTTTTCCATATTATATATGCATGTATGTTCATCCTTGTGATGACAGGTTTGCAGGTACCGAGCTACGTCTTCCCTGAATTGGCAGGAGTGAGCGTGCCCTATCACAATAATCTCAATGGTAAGAGAGGGGAGTTAGGTTTCAGGTCCAAATCCTATCCTAAAACTAATTGTCCTAATTAGTGTACAAGTATCCGTTTGGCTACCTTACTGAATTCGTATAGTTGATAGGAATTTGTGTAGCCCTTTCCTTGAGCATGTTTGATTTTGCTTGTGTTCAATTTTAGGTGCTTGATTTGGTTATTTGTGTGTTATATCATGTTATTTATTTAATTAAATATTATTACAATTATTAAATACAGGGTATTTAATTAATTGAAAATTAAATTAAATACCTATATTTAATTGAAAGGTTAATTAAAGTGCAATTATTGAATATTACTATTTAATTGAAAATTAGAGTAAATATGCTTTTATGCTTTATTAAATAATTAAATATTGAGTTGCATGGATAATTGTGATTTAAATATTTAAGTTATTTAATTTAATATTTTATTAATTTCATGTGCAAGTTCATTAGTGAAGTTAGAGTTTGAATTCAAAATGCAACTTGGGTTACTAAGTCAAAGTTGAGTTGTGTAAGTAATTAGATATTTCAATTAATAATTAAAGAAGTACTTTCAATTTTGGAGTTGAGCTCTTTTAGGAGTTATCTAGTGTGTTGTCACGAGGGGTTGCATGTTTAGGGGAAATTGAATTCCTTTAGGAGGGAATTGGGGTTTCATTTGGGCATAATAGGTTTTTGGAGTTTTTGGGAGAGCTTGGTGTGTGCTTGGCTTTTGAGAGAATTTGAAGATTCTTGTGGTTGCATCTTGGATTGGAGATTTGTGTGTTTTCATGGTTTGCATGTGCTTGGATCTTTGTGGTTCCAGATTTGTGGTTGATTCGTGCTTGGAGGTTTTCAGATTTTCTATCATCTTCAAAGGCATAATCTCAGTTTTCTTGCATTGGATTGGAGGTAGGTTTTGTGATCCCTAAAATGGTCTCAATTTTGCAATTACGAGGTTTTCAGTGTTTGATTAGTTGCATGTCAATTCATTATGGTTTGAAGGTGTTATTTAAATTTCTATGTTTTTGGGTATTTAGAAAGCCCTTAGATCTGTTATTTTTATTATTTGTTGTTACTTGGCATAACACAATTATGCTGTCCAAATTTCGTTGGAAAATACCTCCTATAACTCCTAAAAAACAAAAAATAGTTTAACTATATAATGGCCGAAAAATAAATACCTTTGCTTAAATGCTCCTTTGAAAAACAAAATATTGTTTTGAAAAAAATAGGCTCTCTTTAAAAATAGAGAATTAAAACAAATCACACTAGTCAATAAGAAAAAAAGACAATAAAAGAATAAAAGACAAAAAAAAGCAAAAAACAAAACAAAAACAAGGGAAAGAAAATAATTAATTGCCATTAAATTTCCATTTCCGAAAATTATAAAAAAAAGGAAATAAATTATTTTGTTAAAAACTACATTGGTTTAAGATTTTGTTCAAATTTTTTTTAAAAAAAATTAAATTAAATTAAAAAGGAAATAAATTATTTACTTAAATGTTATTCGTTTTTTTTAAATAGTTTTAAATTAATTAATGTTTATTGTATTTAGTTTATTTTTAAGTAGTTTTTTTAAAATTAATTTTAATTTAGTTTTTAAATATATTTTAACTTATTAAAATATTTTTTTTTCAATTTAATAATTAATAGAATTTAAATTTGGATATTACCATTTAAATTTTAGTCTTATTGAAATGTATAGAAGGGAATTTAATCTAATTAAAACATTATAATTTGGGTTAATTGAACTATTTAATAGTTGTTAATATGGCGTTTTTGCTTATTTTAATAGGATTTATTTATATGTAAATTTAAGGGATGGTGGTTATGTCTAAGGGTATTGGTTTCGAATGAGGGATGTTTGAATAAGGAATGTTATTATTTTCTCTTGATTAAAAGGTGATGTTAATATTTGGAAATAGTAACATCTGTTAATGGTTATTACAGTAGTGTCTCATACTATTATAATTATAGTCGGATTTAGTAATTATTGCAAATAGGTTAATTTATCTATGTGATAGTTATAAATTAACCTATAGGAGCTTTATTGTGCATCTTCATTAAAGATTTAATTATTTCTGGATAGTAATTGTAATGGATAAATGAATTTGCATGATTAGGGACTATAAATTTGTTTATCCCTACGTTAACATTGTATTTAATTTAATGTATTCTGATTATGAGTTGATTACACTATGATGTGTTTTGGGTGAGTGATTAAATGAATTGCATGTTCTTTTATGTTATCATGTTTTTGGGTAGCTGTTGGGCTAGACGACCCTTAGGACATAAATCGAGAGGTTTTGGGGTTGTAATTTCTGCATGTTATCTTATGTGATGATAGTTCATGATTTATAATGATGTTATAGTCCTGATATTCTTAGACCCAACCTGGTTCAGTATGATGTGTTGTTTGGTCTTGTGAGGATACTGTGGATGTTTTATTGTTATCGAGAACCTATGTGCTCTTGAATGGGCATGATGCGATTTGATTTATGATATGTCTTTATGATACTCTTTTGTGAACCTAGGGTGGGTTACCTAGTTGTATAGTAGGAGGTGGCTTGCAATAAGTGTCAGAGCCCACAAGTGGCTGCTAGGACCGCTTATTGTAAGTAGTGGTAACAAGATAATGCCTCACCCATGCTTTAGCGCTAGTATAGGCTAAGATGGAGGATGAGATGATGCTTGTCACCTTGCGGGGTGTGGGTACAACATCGTTAGTGATCTTGTCTGTTTGAAAGGTCACTTGAGTGCCAAAATCCATTGAGGGATTGCTAGGACAAAACTCAAGGGTTAGACATACATGATGACACCTTCCTATATACAGCTTAGGTTATCCCACGTGTGTCAGTACCTCTGGTGTTGTTTAGTGTTCCTTGTTATGGTTTAGAGTGTTTCTAGGATCTTCTTATGCATTTGAGTATGAGGTCATGTATACCTTGTTTGCATTCATGTTGTATACCCCGTGTGATGCGCCTGTTACTATCTCCTCAGCACGGTGGGAGTGGACCTTTGGTTCCACGCGGCCGGGTGGTAGTGATTCTTATTACCATTGAGATTTTGACGGATTCTTCTTCATGCTTGGATGTTCCTTGTCGCAGTTTCATCTTCCTAGTCTTTTGGAGACCTGATCAGTTACTTGAGTTGTGCAATTGTACCACATGTGATTTGGTTATCATCCTTTGGAGGATGCATTGTATTGTTTATTATGTATTATTACATACCCTGCGACTTGTACAGTAGATGTTGATTAGGTAGTATACCTTTGGTATCAGATGTATATGTAATCTTTTATGATGAGATGTATGTTATTGGATTCAGATTATGTAACCTTTATGTTAGTTCTTTATTATTGTTAATCATAGATTATTATGCTTAAGTAATTCTACGTCAAGGAACCCTCGATAAATGTTATCTATGTATGAGTTGTATTTCATGTATGCCATGTACTTCATTGTGTTGCTTCCACATTGTTATCATTAATGTTTGTAAACATTAAAAAAAAATTATTCCATAAACTTAGTGTCATGTTTCGGTTAAGTTCTCCTGGGTTCCCTGGCAGGGCATTACAAAAGCTCTTCCCCGATAAAGGAAATGTTATATGGTCAAACGAAAAACCAGTAGCTATGCAAATAAGTGAATTCATAAAGGTACCAGGGAATAATTTCAATAAGGTCATGTGGAGTTACTTCAAATATTTACAATCTAGAATGCATAAATGAGATAGGATCCCAGCTAGCATTGTAGAGAAGTACAAGTGTGATATTTGTTTTCTTGTAGACACAGATTCATGTATTGTGCAAGCTATGGAACCTAGGACATGTTGGATTCCTCCTATGGGTTATGAAAAGTGATGTAGTAAGTCAAACCTAAACCTCTATCTCAACCTTGCATTATCATTGACCCTACTAAGACAATTAAAGCACCTGATGGTCCTATCCATATTGTCGCAAAGGTTAACGACCTTCCTACCCATGGTGCCCTTGTTGCTCCCACTTGCATGGTGAATGTGATAACTGGAGAACATCTTTACAGTAAATAGTTGCAAAAAGAATTTTATGATAAATATGATGTTAATTTTCAAACTTACAATAGTGTCCTTTATCCTTCCCATGGTTCCATTTTATTCCCTATTTAATTTGGTGGTAAAAAATTTAGATGTTACCTTCACTATAATTCCAACTTCTGATCAATTTCAAGTCAAACTTGGTCTTCCTTGGCTTACCTCCATGCAAGTCGTGAATTCTCCTATTCATAAATGTGTTAAATTTACTCATAATTGAGAAATCATGACTGTTAACCATAGTATTTATCAGCCTTTTGTGCCTTGTGACTCAGTTGACCTAGATTTCTTTTGGCCTTCCATGCCTCAACCAACTCAAACTTGACCCAATAATCTCTTTAGATCATACCAAGCCTACAAGGTACAAAAGATTTGTGAAGTTAACAAACCTAAGGATGTGTTCCATCTATTTTCCCTGGACGTGGACTTCTTCCTACACCACCTATACATCCTCTTCTTATTGCGTATACACATACTTCTCAACCCATCTCTTAACCTAGTGTGTCTCCTTAAGTTCTTCCTCCTAAAGAAGAAAAGGACCTGATGTCGATTGATCCTATCCCAACTCAAATTTCTAGTAAAATTAAATATAACCATCATGCTCATGAACATCATCGCAAGTGTATTGCTAGAGACTATAAATTTGCTTCTCAAAACATTGCTTCTCCTCATACACATCCTCATGCTTCACTTCCATTTGACCAACCAATGCTTGAGCCAGTGAAGGAAGTGAATTTAAACAAAATAAAGAAGAACAAACATGACAATGCACTTTGTATCTTACATTCTATTACAATTAATCTAGATGAAGAAGATAATCTTGATGATGACATTCCTGATGCTAACAATGGCATTCATGCTAGTGATTTTGATGACACATATGAGACTATTAATATTTATCATGACTTACCAGTTATTCTTTCACAACAATTATCCATCACTCTTAGTTATGAACACAATGACCTATCTTCACAACAGGGTCCTTGTTCAGAATTGGATATTATTCCCTCTATTGTGCTTAATGTTTCTCCTCTTGCAAGTTTCCCACCTTCCCTAAACAATATGGGCCAAGATGGGGGGTAGGCAATACACTTGACTAGCTCCTCTAGTACGGTGAATTTTATTTTCTTTTTTGTTTACTTGTTTGTCATGATGTGCTTCCCTCATGTTGTGCTACTTGTTTCATGTTTTGTCTAGATTTATTTAAACATTACTTGTTGCTCTATTGGCACAAGGTGATAAAGGAATCACAATGTCGTACACATTCTTCTATTTGTATCTTAATTATTCTATATGTTGTACCTGTGCTATTGCTTGTACACGTGCCTTTGTGTTTTCTACTTGGGATGATGCAAAATGGCAGCTACCTATTATTTTTGGTCTCAATGATGCCAAACCTAAAAGACTCTCCTTTGTGACTCTTATGTTCCTTTATTCCATTGTGCTTGTAGTTATACTACCTTTGGGTAAAGATGACAATTCATTTTAAAATAATTTTGATTTACATGAGTTATCATATAACCTACTAACCCCAGTGTTGGTAGATCCCTTTCGTTCTCTCTTTTGTCATGTGCACATTTCCCTTAATTTGTCCTTGCTTGGGGGAATTTCACACTTGAAACATTTATGGTGGATGCATGTACACTTTTTTAAAGACACTACTCTCGTTAAGGCATTTGCAATAACTTTAACATGGGACATACACCCCACTCTATGTTTCACATTTTGCACGTGCATGTGCGCACACACACACACACATATTTGATGCTATTTTTTGTGGATCCTTAAACTGATCCCCATTGTTCATTTGGTCCTTAGATTGACCATGCACATTTGGTCCTTTGAATAACCATCCTTCTTTGATCCCTAAGGAAGCTCACCTTTACATAGGACTGGTCATTTCATTGTTGGATCCATTATTGGAAGTAATTTCCTTTAAGGACTGATCCTTGTCTATGGATTGTAATAGCACGATACAATTTGCTGGACTATTCAATTCCATATTTTGCAAGACTTTCCTTGTGTGGTTCATAATAAGACAAAATCTGTCTCTCTCTGTCTCTCTCTCTCTCTCTCATTTTGGTTTTGGCTTTGATGAGGACTTAAGTCACTAGGGGCTTGATGTTTCTTTGTCTCCTTAACCTTAATGGGATCATCTTATGTATTTGATCTACTTTACCGTGAGCATGAGCTTGTCTCATAATCCAACTAAAGTGGGGGCTAAATGTACCATCCTAAAAATTTAGCACCTATTATTACTGGCCTTAGGAACTATTGGACCCCATTTTAGTGATTCTAATGCAGTCAAGACCGGAGAGATCTCACAAGAGATGTCTAGACTTGCAGCAAAAAACAAGAACATCAGAAACAACAAACAACACAAGGATAGGAACCAACATAAGAGATTTATTATCATCAATAAAAAATTACATCCAACATTTCAAGTTGTAAGGTCTTCCCAGTTATGACCAATTACAAAGAGTCACTCTAAGATCTATCACAGATCTTTTGCAAGCACCAGGCCATTTACCTTCTGCCAAGACATATGACTCACTACCCAACTTCTCTGATCTAACACTCATGTATTTCACTCTGATCTACCCCTAAAATGAAGAGTATAGAACTACACAAATACAAGAGACAACCAACATGTCGGCCTAAAAGATCGACACGAATCTAGCACTGAAGAAACCAACGATCCAAATTTAGGTCTGCAATTCCCAATGTGGTGCAGGGCGCCTCCTGAAGTTCTTAATTTTCTTTCTTTTGTGTTTTTAATAAGGTGCATCCTTTAGATCACCCTTGTTTGTGTGTGGTTGTGTGGGTCTATGATGTAAGGTGAAGGACCTAAGGTGAGTTATAAACCTAGGTTCCTGAAACCATAGTTAGACCATGTTAATTTTGGTGATTTTAGTGTGTGGTTAGAAGTTTTTGTTTAAATTACTTAGAATAGGTTATTGTCATGTTTTTAACCTCTCCCACATCCTTGGGGGTCAGCAAGGTTGGCATTTTCCCAAAATAGAAACTTTCCCATATGTTGTCAAAAAGTTGTCTTTTTGCAAAATGTTGCATGAGCAACTTTTGCAAAATGTTGCATGAGCAACTTTTGCAAAATGTTGCTCGAAGAATGAAAACTTCATTGTAACTGACCTCACCAACTTCTTGAAGCATCTATAACACCTATATGATGCTATTATGTGATCTAATGCCTTCCATGAGAAGAACTTACTGTGTACAGAGCTTGATGTTTAGAGAAGGAAATAGAAGAGTGTTTTGAGTTATTTTGATAGTGTCCGACCAATATGGATTCATCTTGTGGATACAGTTGCATAATTTGTGATGTCTTGAGTTTATCAAGCATTCTAGTTGGTTTGAGTTTTTTTTGTTAATATTGTTAAAATTTATAGATTTTACTTACTCAATGCCTGAGTAACCATGGTTTACTAGGTCAGTCACAAAGATGTGATCCTAACTTGAGATTTATCTAGTGGATTTGCTTGGCCACTTGGAAAATACAAGTTAGGATCATGTTATTTAAGAATCCTAAAGCTTAGACACTCAATTTTAGTCCTACTATTTATGAGACAAAGCCCTAGGCTAATTATCTCTATGTAATTAGCCTGGCTCTTTGGTACAGTCACATACATGTGCAATATGTGTTTGGAAGGATCAAACTAAGGGTGGTTCTAGACTATTTTGGGGTAGAGGAAGTAATCCAAGTCTCTGCATTTACTCCAAGAACCCACCTTCGACCACTTACTTAACAAACCAAGCCTAAACTAGCTAATTAGGTCTGTGTGCTATGTGAGAGTTTAGGGGTGTAGGAGTGGAGTGAAGTGTTAAGGATTTGAGGGGTTTACAAACTCCATAAAGGGTGTCTGGAAACCTAATTAGATCTATTAGATCCTTTTTCAGTTGAAATTTAAGTCCCAAAAACCCTCTAGTTAGGGCTACAAGGAATCCTTGGCCATTTAGGATTTGACTATCTTTGGGTCTACAAGACCAAATCTATTGGTGGATTCTTGATCCTTGTGGTCTATTTTAAGTCTTAAATCACTTAGGGTAGGAGTTCTAAGTCTCTGGTGAAGGTTTATACTATTGTGCTTGGTTTAGGGAAGGTGTCCCTAAAGGAGAAATTACAGAGTTCTACAAATTGGCTTGGAGAGTCAAGATAGGATATGGGAAGCATATTGATCCCTTTGGAAAGTCATAAGACACCCTAAGAAGACATTGGTGGATTTGGGGTGTTCAATAAAGGAGTTTGAATAGTTGTTAAAGAGTTGGAGCCCATCAAGGTTTTCTTGCAGTGCTCTCTACATTAGGTGGTATCAGAGCCTGCTAAGATCTTGGAAGGAGTGAAGAATGGGTGACAAAATAGAAAGTTCTCAAGAAGAGGAAGTCCCTAATAGAATCATAAATGTGGAGTTGGATAAAATTGTTAGAGAACAAGTAGCCAAGAACAAGAAGATGGAGGAGGAGATAAGGAAGTTGAAGGACTTCCAAACAGAGAAGGAGGATATTTTGAAGAAGAAGAAGAAGATACTAAGAAAGATGAAACAAAAGACATACCAGCAGAGCAAGTCAAACTTCTTGAAGCTCTTTAGAGAGTTGGAAGAAGAGATCAAAAATTAGACATTCCCATGTTTTGTGGGAAAATCGATCCTGAAGAATGTATGGATTGGGTAGAAGCCTTGGAGAATTATTTTGAATGTGATAATATCTCTAAAAATCAAAGGGTCAAAATTGCAAAATAAAAAATGAAAGGCCCTGCATTAAGCTGGTGGAATTTTCTACAAAATGAAAGGATGGAAGAGGAAAAGAACCCTATCTCAACATGGAAGAAGATGTTAGTAGAGATCAAAAGATAGTTTGTGCTAGAAGACTATGAGATTACCCTTCATAAAAAGTTGCAAAACCTAAGACATAAGGACCTTGATGTGAGTGGATATACTGAGGAGTTTCACAAGATGAACTTGAAGACCAAAGTCCCAGAGAGTGAGAAAAACAAGATGGCAAGGTATCTAAATGGACTGAAATACAATATTCAAGATGAAATGAGCCTATTAATCCCGAATCAATACATAAGTTTTTTCAAATGTCACTGAAAATTGAGGAAAAATAGAAGAGGAGAGCAAATTAACAGAGGTAGAGGGAATAATTTCAGAGGCAGGGGTAGGTTCAATGGTAGGGGTCCATTTCAAAGGATTCAAGGGGAGTTTACTAATCATGAGTCAGAAGGATCATGAGTTAGAAGGAGAGCATAATAATAGAGGCAGCTTCAGAGGTAGGAGATCAAATAGGAGAGGGATATTTGGTGGAAGAGGACCTAGTGTCTTCACAGGGGAAATAATTTAATTGTATTCAAATTGGACACCATTCCTTTAGATGTCCTAAAAAGAGTGGCACCAGCAGACAAGGAGGGAACAAAAGAGTAAAAATCACCCAATAAGATGATAGTCAAAGTGTATCCTTCTACCATTCTGCAACTTTAAGACCTGCAAATCCAGAATCAAGAGAATGTCTCATGATGAAAAGGACACTCCTAAGAGTGCCTACTACTGCAGAACCACCTCAAAGAAAGTCATTATATAGAACAAGTTGCAAGGTGAACAATAAGGTATACAAGGTTATAGTTGATTCTAGATCCACTGATAATATTGCATCTAGGGAGTTAGGTTAGTCACGATGCTAAATTTGCATGTAATCCCTCATCCTTTCCCTTACAAGGCTTCTTGGTTGACAAAAGAAAAACAAACCATCATCAATGAACAAGTTTGGGTAGATTTCAAGATAGGGTAGTATACAGACAGGTTTCTATGTGATATCACAGAGATGGATGCATGTCATTTTTATTAGGTAGGCCTTGGAAATATGATGTAGATGATAAGAATGATGGATAGTTTGATGTCTATACTATAGTTAAGGATGGTGTTGAGTATGTGATGAACCCACTCCTTGATTGTGAGAAATAAAAACATGCTACTAGCACTGTCTTACATAAAGGGGAAAATGAATTCTTGAAGGTACTAAAAGAAAGGGATACACCTTATTATGCCTTAGTAGTAAGGCCCAAAAAGACACCAATGAAAGAGCCAAAGGTTAAAGTTCCTATTAGGGATGTAGGCCCCAAAGAGGTCAAAGCACTGTTAGACCAGTACAAGGGTATTATAGATGAGAGCACAACAAAGTCTTTTCCACCTGAAAGAGAAGTAAGTCACTATATAGACTTCATACCAGGGGCCACTCTTCCAAACAAGGTAGCATATAAGATGACCCCTGAACAAAACCAAGAGATAGAAAGACAGATTGAAGAATTGTTGGCAAAAGGCCTCATTAGGAAGAGTATGATTCCTTGTGTTGTCCCTGCACTCCTAGCACCCAAGAAAGAAGGCACATGGAGTGTTAGATTTGCTGAACTGCAAATCAACCCAAGAAACCTGCATGCAAACACTGTCATGAGAAGAAGCAAGACATAAGAGAAAGAGAGCTATGGCGGCCAAAAAGCCAGAGAGTTGAAACCCATGTTGCAAGAATAAGACTTCTATTAACAACAATAATGAATTACAATCTCGATAAAGAAATGCAAGCGGTGATTCCTTATAAAGGATACCGAAACCCTAAAAGGGAAACTTCTAGGAAATAGAAACTGCCTAAGTGAAACTTAAGCACTAAAGAGTAACTTAATTAATTACTCTAACACCCCCCCTTAAGTGTAACTTAGGGAGAAGCAAATAACTAACTACTACAGAAAGCAGGAAAGATGGGTCCCGGCAACAAGGCCTGATCAGGTACCCAAAACATAAAAGGGAAAAGATGTCCCAGAGAGAGGAACAAGAATAGAGCAAGAAGCATCTCCGAAGCAAGGAGTTGTAAACTCTGTCAGAAGATACTGCTGGAACCCCCACTGAAGTGCATGACCAGGTAGAGAAGAAAAGTATCTGAAGAGCTGATCAATCGAACCAGGAAGTAATAGAACCAACAGGTGAACCCCCCCATAATGCTGAACTGGGAGAGGTGACAGGAACACTAAAATGCAATGCCAGAAACATCTGCAGAAGAAGAACCAGGAACACCAACAGTGCAACAGAAGCACACACACAGGATAAAGGGCGGTGTCACTAACACACAACATGGGCTAATGTCATGGAAGGTACGCTCATTTGACAAAAGTGGATGCGCCTAAAGCAGCAAAAGCATCATAACCCCCCATGGAACTTTATAACAGAGTGCGAGTACTAAAACCGAACAAGGTGTACAAGATCCTAGAAATGTAGAAGAAGGCACTTTATCTCAGTGTGTTTACAGAAATAAGAATGCATCAGAAAGAGCATACAAGCTCACATGTCAGAAAGAAGAGTGAACTATGAAACCATAAGAAGAGATCCCCGGACCTGTAGAACCAAGCAAACCACCAGAGGGCATAAACTGCCAAATGCGGAGGAGTAAAAACCTAGAGAAAAATCTAGAAAAAATACCTCTACCACTGAATAGTACACTGAACCATCTTTCCGACGATATCTTGTTTGCCAAAAAAGGAGTCCGGATGAGCCAGATATGACTCCCGGAAGGCAAAAAGAGACATCGGACTTCAACAGCAAAAAATGCTTTTGAAATGGAAAAACTCAAAACTGCAACCTCCATCATCAGAAAGTGCTTGGAAAGAGATTTTCGACGGTATATGGAAGTTTCAAAAATACCCCAGTATGCTCAAGATAGAGTGAAAAATGCTCCAGGGGGTCAAAAAGGGCCTCAGAAAAAAAATTAAGCCCTTGGGGGCTGAAAAAACTCCCGCCCCTAGGCGCATGGCGCGCAGGGGGCTAAACTCGGGCCCTTGGTCATACATATGACCATGCACTTTACATATAAGCCCGTAGGGGCTAGCACCAACGCGCCGCCACCGGCTGAGCTGAGGCCGGGTGGCGCGGTTCCAGGACAGAATGGGCGGGGGGGCCGCGACGCCAGAGTAGAGGCGGAGCACGGGGCCGCTGGCAGCATAGTGGAGGCAGAGCGGGGGGTCGTAGGCGGCGGAGCCCGGGGTGGCACGACTGAGCGGCCGGAGGGCGGAGCATGCCGGGGGCCGCGTTGAACAGGGCGGCGCTGGCCAGGCCGCGGAGGAGCAGCGGTGGCGACGCGGCTGCACTTTTTGAAAAGCACAGACAGCGTTATTTAAAATGCAAAAACCTTAAAAAAATAAGGTTTTTTTAAATTTTTTTCTCGAAACCCGTGTCCGTACGACCCTTAGGAGGCCAAAAAAATTCTCCGGAAGCCCCGGTGTCCAAAATAGACAAACTTTATATGGATTCTGGGGTTTTTGGGCCTTCTGGATGCAATTGTAATGTCCGTTTGGGCCCAAAGTGACCAGAAACAAAGGTCCCCCTAAATCCACACAAAAAAGCCAGAAAAATCCTGGCAAACTTCAAACCTTCGAATGCTTCAGAAATAATTCAAACAGCAACCAGCAGGAAAGCTCTGATACCAT
>MU223520.1:1128508-1141348 GCA_018584345.1 Thuja plicata | reverse complement strand
CAAACACTGTCACGAGAAGAAGCAAGACAGAAGAGAAAGAGAGCTATGGCAGCCAAAAAGCCAGAGAGTTGAAACCCATGTTGCAAGAATAAGACTTCTATTAACAACAATAATGAATTACAATCTCGATAAAGAAATGTAACTGGTGATTCCTTATAAAGGATACCGAAACCCTAAAAGGGAAACTTCTAGGAAATAGAAACTGCCTAAGTGAAAATTAAGCACTAAAGAGTAACTTAATTAATTACTCTAACATGGAGATTATGTATGGACTCTAGGGAAATCAATAGGATAACCATCATATATAGGTTTCCTATGTCCAGAATATAGGATTTGATGGACTGTTTGGGGGGTGCAAGCTATTACTCCAAGATAGATCTCAAGAGTGGATACCATCAGATAAGAATCAGACGAGGAGATGAATGGAAGACAACATTTAAGACCACAGAAGGCCTCTATGAATGGCTTGTGATGCCTTTTGGCCTTTCCAATGCTCCAAGCACCTTTATGAGATTGATTAATGAGGTATTGAAGACTTTTCTTAAAAAAATTGTTGTTGTATACCTTGATGACATTTTGATCTTTTGCAGGAGTAGAGAAGAATACCTCAAGCATTTGGACATGGTGATGAGAAAACTCCATGAGAAGAAATTGAAGATAAATATAGAGAAATGTGTATTCCTTCAAGAAGAACTTGTGTTCTTAGGTTTTGTGATCTACAAGAACAGTCTCAAAATGGACCTTTCCAAGGTTGAAGCCATCCTCAATTGGCCACCTCCTACTACTCCTTCAGAGCTAAAGAGCTTCCATGGTTTATGTATATTTTATAGAAAATGCATTAGAAATTTTAGTGGCATATGTGCTCCCATTATCAACACCATTAAAGGTGGAAGAAAATGCATATTTTCATGGACTAATGAAGCTAACGATTCCTTTGAGTTGTTGAAGAAAAAGATTGCAGAGCAGCCTATCCTAGTTCTACCAGAATTTCATAAAGTATTTATAGTAGAATGTGAGGCAAGAAATAAATCCATTGGGGGAGTGTTGAGCCAAGAAGGGAGGCTAGTTTCTTTTTTCAGTGAGAAGCTCAATGAAGCTAAACAAAAATACTCTACTTATGATCTTGAAATGTATGCAATGGTTCAATCACTTAGGAAATGGAGGCATTATTTTCTGCCCAAGGAGTTTGTAGTCTTTACTAATAACCATGCAATTAGCTTTCTGAATAAGTAGGATAAACTTAATCACATACATGTGAAGTGGATGGAGTTCTTACAGCCATATACATATTCTACCAAGCATAAGAAAGGGATTGTAAACAAAGTTGTTGATGCTCTTAGTAGGAGACACATAACTACCCAAGCCATTCAGTTGGAGAGTGTTGGGTTTCATTCCATGAATGATATGTATGTTAAGTATGAAGATTTCAAAGAGGCTTATCAGATTTGTAATGAGATGACAGACATATACCACACTAATTTCTCAAATTTTATTGTGCAAGATGGTCTTATTTTCAAGGGTAGCTCATTGTGTGTCCCAAAAGGATCCATGAGAGAAAGCATTATTAAAGAAAAACATTGTGGAAGCCTAGCTGGTCACTTTGGGATGGACAAAACATTGGAGCTAGTTAGAAGGTTCTACAACTGGCCCAAATTACAGAAAAATGTTAGGAGTTTTGTGGAGAGTTGTTCAGTCCGCCAAGAAGCCAAAGGACACACCTTCAATGCAAGGTTATACGATCCTCTACCCATCCATCCCTTCAAAACCTTGGGATTCATTAAGTATGGACTTTGTCCTAGGTCTTCCTAACACCAAGTCTAGATTTGATAGAGTTTATGTTGTAGTTGATAGATTTTCAAAGATGACACACTTCATTCCTTGTAGGACAACCCATGAAACATCCCACATAGCTGGATTATTCTTCAGAGAAGTTGTGAGACTTCATGGACTCCCACTGTCAATCATTTCAGATAGGGATCCTAAGTTCTTAGGCCATTTTTGGAGAGCTCTATGGAGAAGGTTAGGGACAAATGTGTCACTGTCCTCTGCATATCACCCACAGTCTTATGGTCAGAAAAAATTCATCAATAGGTCCTTTGAAAACCTTCTGAGATGCCTCACACAAGAACATGGAGCCACTTGGGATACTATCATAGCACAAGCAGAATTCTCATTCCATGATTTAGTAAATCGGAGTATTGGTTTAACTGCATTCTAGATTGTATATGGCACTCACCCTAGAGGGGTATTGGAATTTAGGGATATCAAAGACATGGAAAAAAGGAGTGCACTGGCTGAAGACTTTGCTGAAGTGATGAAGAATATCCATGATCAAGTATAGATCAAATTGGAACATACCACTAAAAAATATAAAGCACATGCTGACAAAAAGAGGAGAGACTTACAGTTCAAAGTGGAAGATTTAGTGATGATCCACCTTAAGAAGGAGAGACTACCCAAAGAAAAATACACAATCTTATGATGAAAAAGCTTGGCCCTTTCAAGATTCTAAAGAAATGTGGCAACAATGCCTATAGAATTGATTTACCTTCTCACATTGGTTTATCACCCATTTTCAATGTTGTAGATATCTATGCTTAGAAAGGTGAAGTTGTTACTACTAATCTTACAGATACTCCAGAGCCTCCTACACTCCAACCACTCAAGGACATGCCAAAAGAAACTCCTCCTGAGATTGAAAGTATCCTAGAAAAGAGAGTGAACAAGAAAACTAGGAGAGGCACTTACTATGAGTACTTATTCAAATGGAAAACCCAACCCACTGAAGATGCTACCTAGATGACCTCTCAAGACATTTAGAAGATGGGGTATCCACTTGAAGCACTCCCAACTCAAGAGAATTGAGTTACTTTTTCCTTGGGGAGTATGGTGCAGGGCACCTCTTGAAGTTCTTAATTTTCTTGATTTTGTGTTTGTAATAAGGTGTATCCTTGAGATCACCCTTGTGTGTGTATGGTTGTGTGGGTTTGTGATGTAAGGTGAAGGACCTAAGGTGAGTTATAAACCTAGCTTCCTGAAACCATAGTTAGACCATGTTAGTTTTGCTGATTTTAGTGTTTGGTTAGAAGTTTGTGTTTAAAGACCTTAGAATAGGTTCTTGTCATGTTTTGAACCTCTCTCACATCCTTGGGGGTCGGAAAGGTTGGCATTTGCCCAAAATAGCAACTTTCCCATATGTTGCCAAAAAGTTGTCTTTTTGCAAAATGTTACATGAGAAACTTTTGCAAAATGTTGCTCAAAGAATGACAACTTCATTGTAACCAACCTCACCAACTTCTTGAAGCATTTGTAATGCCTAGATGATGCTATTAGGTGATCTGATGCCTTCCATGAGAAGAAGAACTTACTGTGTACAGAGCTTGATGTTCAGAGGAGGAAATAGAAGAGTGTTTTGAGTTATTTTGATAGTGTACGACCTAGTATAGATTCATCTTGTGGATCCAGTTGCATAAATTTGTGATTTATTGAGTTTCTTAAGCATTCTAGTTGGTTTGAGTTATTTTTGTTAATTTTGTTAAAAGTTATAGATTTTACTTACTCACTGCCCGAGAAACCAAGGTTTACTGGGTCAGTCACAAAGATGTGATCCTAAATTGAGATTTATCTAGTGGATATTATCGGCCACTTGGAAAATAAAATTTAGGATCATGGTCTTTAAGAATTCTAAAGCTTCGACACTCAATGTTAGTCCTACTATTTATGAGACAAAGCCCTAGGCTAATTATCTCTATGTAATTACCTTGGCTCTTTAGTACAGTCACATGCATGTGCAATATGTGTTTGGAAGGATCAAACTAAGGGTGGTTCTAGACTATTTTGGGGTAGAGGAAGCCATCTAAGTCCCTGCATTTACTCCATGAACCCACCTTTTACCACTTACTTAACAAACCAGCCTAAACTAGCTAATTAGGCATGTGTGCTTTGTGAGAGTTCAGGGGTGAAAGAGTGGAGTGAAGTGTTAAGGATTTTAGGGGTTTACAAACTCCATAAAGGGTATCTAGAAACCCAATCAGATCTATTAGATCCTTCTACAGTTTAAATTTAAGTCCCAAAAACCCTCTGGTTAGGGCTACAAGGAATCCTAGGCCATTTAGGATTCAACTATCTTTGGGTCTACAAGACCAAATCCATTGGTGGATTCTTGACCCTTGGGGTCTATTTGAAGTCTTGAATCAATTAGGGCATAGGTTCTAAGTCTCCGGTGAAGTTTTATACTATTTTTCTTGGTTTAGGGAAGGTGTCCCTAAAGGAGAAATTTCAAAGTTCTATAGCTTGGCTTGAAGAGTCAAGAGAGGATAGGGGAAGCATATTTATCCCTTTGGCAAGTCAAAAGACACCCTAGGAAGACATTGGTGGAGTTGGGGTGTTTAAGAAAGGAGTTTGAATAGTTGTTAAAGAGTTGGAGCACATCAAGGTTTTCTTGCAGTGCTCTCTGCATCACAATGGGAGATCCATCATTAATGTCGCAATCCAAATTAAATGTGCAAGCCAGCTTCGAGATCTAATAAAATAAAACCCAGTCGGTGAAATAAGACCAAGCCAACATCAATCAGTTGGTGAAGCCACCGAGTCAACCAAACTCACTTGGTGAAACAACTAAGTAGAAATCACCAAACACCAAGACTATTCAATGGAACCGAGTCACCAATAGTAACTAAGTCACTTAGAAACACCACCGATCTCAGTCACTGAGTTGACCAACCACTGATCAACAAGAAACTAGACAATCGAGTACTCAACCGAGGACTCCTCCAAGCTACCAAACCAAAAACAATCATATTTTTGGTTTGATACATGATTTCCAAGAATATTAGGATGCTCTTGCATCATATTCCAATATCTAAATGTTTGTATGCTTGATTTCCCACATCTTTCATTTTCTCTCCCTGAAATGTTTCACACTTCTCAAGACCCAGATCTGCCTTGAATTTGACAATGCTAGGACTATGTTGAACTAAGTTGGCCTTGTTCTAGGCTAGGTTTGCCTATTTCAACCTTTTCCTAGGGCATTGTGGTTGTCCTAACAATATTAAGTTATAAAATGAGTATAAAAGGAGGTTCCCTCTTCTCATTTTAACATCCATTACTATCCACAATATACATGAGAAAAATATCTTTCAAGTGAAATCGTTCAAGAATTCAAGTTGTTCAATTGATGATTTGAATTTAGGATTTGAAGGCAAGCCCCTTTCCACAACCTTTTCCCCTTATTCTTGTATTTAGGAACAAGTTTTCAGAGTTTTGGATCCAAATTTTAGGAGTTTCAGAACTAGTGATAGATCCTTCATAGATTTTATTAGATTTTGAGCCTCCAGAACTAGGTTGAATTTTTTGGAAAAGATCAACTTGGTTCGACATAGTTCGTTGGATCTAGAAATTTTATTCTCATGAGTTACAGGTCTCAGAGTGATAGATCCAGAACCATTTATGATTCTGACAGTTCTGTGACAACCAATTCTAGACCTGAAGTTTGTTCCTTCTTAACCTAGCTTCAAGGTGAGTTCATTATTATTATTTCATCTTGCATTTAACTTTTATGCATCATATCTGATATCATATTTAGTTATTTTTCATAACATTTATTCCTTTCATAGTTTTTAATATCTTTTTACATATTGTTGGTTAACAGATTTCCCTTTCAAATTTAATAAGACTATTAAAATAATTTGATTCTATGTAACCCTTTATTAGGGAATGAATCTACTAATGAACAGTTGGGAAAACCTTAAGACTTTTCCCTCTTCATAAAGGTACAACTCCCTCTAAAATGATTTATCAATTCAACATGTTAAATTTAACATTGTAACTATGAATAATACTTTTAACCTGAAAGTATCACAAGAAATTAGAATTCATTCATAAATATGACATGAACTCATACATAGATGTATATTGAATAGCTAATAACTCGATCAAGTGAACAAACTTATCACAATTCTTTAAAAAATGATGAACTATATAGATTTTCCACTTAACTAGATTTTCCAGTTTAAAACACAATAAAGAGTTGTTACAATAACAAATGAAATCCAATAGAAGAAACATTAATATACTCAAAATGAACACATTTAAAGTTTTAATTACTCTTCAATTAACCATCAGATTAACTTGTTCACATCCAGAGAAATCTTTTAAGTGCTTCTTTCAAAAAATAAGATAACCACTAATTACTAATCTATCCAAAATTTGGCTGACCCTCACTGAGTCATAATAAGCCACATATATAGCCCTCCAGGCATAAATGTCAAAGAGATTTAAGTATTTTTAAAAGTAACTCCACCAAGGAGTAAAAGTAAAAGTTTGAGTTTAACAACAACAACTTTTAAGTAAAAAGAAACAATAACTATGAATGGTTATGTTGGAGCTAACATCTCATAACTACATTCAAGGATGCAGTGGAGCCATGGATGTCAAGGAATTTCTCTGTGTTGAGGATACACTACGCTTTTGTCTCCACTCCATGTGTTCAGTTGAGAATTTCACCACAAGCTGATGACTGGGGACCCCAATATGTTAAATACTTTGTTTCCATACTTGTTCTCTTTTTGAACCTATGCAACTTTATTTTTATGCGTCTCCAAATGATCAAGGCATAAAATCAAAATAGATTATATTTTAGCCATTTTAGAAAATTCATCTGCTATCATAGTTGTGGCCCTTTTAATTGCTTGAATTCTCTCTCTGAAGGCTTTTATCATCTCCTCTAACTTCTGTACAGTTTGACCATCTTCCTTAAACAATTGAACCTCAATATATTTGAGATCATTACACCTCACTCCTACTAAAGCAATGAGATCCTTCAAGAGTTTGGCAGAATCTTCTATTCCTTGTTTTATGATTGAGTTTCTCCATTCTAAATGCTCTTGTGAAACAAAAAGGATTTCATCATCAAACCCTGGAACAAGAATTTTAGCTAGAGATTTCATTGCGGTAATTCCTGAGCCTATTATTTTATCTTCTTCAATCCTAAGTAGAGGAGATTCATATTATGTTGTGTTATTAGTGTTTCCAAATTCCAATTTGAAGGCAAACATGATCTTTTCTCCTCAAGGTGAGATCAACACTACTCCAACACTTGAACTAGCACTCGAACAACTTTGATCAAACTCCATAGTCCACAAAAGGTCTTCTTTTAGAAGTTTTTGTTTCATCACATCTTCTTTGGGAAGTATTAAATAATTTCCAAACTCTTACTTCCGATACAAAATATGTCACCTAGGATCTTCAAATGGAAAAAAAATGTATTTGGATTTGGTCTGTGGTTGGAAAATGACAGTTTCTTTTCCTACTGGGATAGTGGCTTGGGACCAATCCATTTTGATTTCACCCCTAAGTCTTTGCAAAAGTTTTTCTTAGAAGCATGGCATAGCTGGCAGTGATATCAACAACCAAGATCATCAGTTTAAGCTTCTTAGCGGGGTGCTCTGCCAATGCTACTTGGGTTGTCTTTTATTTATCCTAGTAGGGGTAATTTCTTGGAATCCATAGAGTAACATTGACCAAAGGTTTTGGTAGGTTGAAAATCTAGTGCTTTGGCTACTAAGGATGACATTATATTATCAGAGGCTCTCGAATCTATAACATAGTTGTTTAGCCTATGTCCATGGATAAAAATAGATACATAAAAAGGGTCAGGCTTAGAAGAAGATTTCCCAAATTCTACTGAGATATTCTTTTGAGGCACAACTTCAATAGTTTTTGACTAGGTAGATGAAGGGGAGGAATAAGCTTGATTCAATTGAACATTTACTTGCTTTTCACTAACCTTTGATAAATCACTCTCCTTAACATAACTAACCAACTTATCTAATTCTTGGGGATTTAATATAAGGTACTTTGCAGGAGGTATTTGTATCCTAGAATATTTTCAAAATTTAACAATATCAAAGGAGGAGTCAGATTCGAACCTTAGGTGAATTCAAACTTTGAACTTTTGAGACATTCGCAGTTTGATTTAAGGTTTCTTTTGCCTTATTTGTTGACTCCGGAGAAGGGATGAAACTTGATTATTTATACCCACATTAGTTCCTCATTAATATTAAACATGAAGGTTCATCCAAAGTCGCCAATTTATTACCTCCTCTTTCAAAGTTCAATTCATAGTTGAGGTAAAAAATTGTAGAGTCGCTAAACAACTTTGAGCTAACTTCATCTTCATGAATTTATTCTATTGTCTCCTTTGATTTGTTCAATTGGACATATTGTACCATTTCTAGAAAGGAGGTTCCATCATGATCATCCATCAAATTAAAAATAGACATGTTGGTTTGATTTCCAAGGGTTCTTCTATTTCCAGCCTTTGTTGGGAAGTAGGTAATGCCAATTTCTTTCCAAAGGTTCCTGTGCCCTGATTTGGAAACTTTCTTGGGATATCTTGATATGGAGATTTTTTCTTAGACATTTGTTTCTTTAAGGCAATCATGTCATTACCAAGCCTCCGAGCAATAGGATCTGAGGAAGTGGATGTTTGTGAGTTAGGAATCTGAACCTCCTTTTTCCATTTGCTTGTTGTAATTAAGTCATCTTCCAACTCAACACCTAAGGTCTTTGCGGCCACAAGATCTAATTCCCACTGCCTCCTAATGTGGAAACTGATATGTGGCACCATAAAATTTACAAAAAAACACTACAAATTTTATGCAGTAGGTATTTTGTTAAAAATTCTTTCATACTTAGCAACAAACTCCCTCATGGGTTCATGCACTTCTTTTTAAACTAAGTGAGTTGTGCTAAAAGAGAATTTTTATCTTTGGCTATTTTGAACCAGGCCTCAAACTTGGTTTTCAAATCATTCTAGTTTGTGATCAAACCATTCAGTGCGTGATAAAACCATTCTAGCATTAGTTAAGGTCTGAATAAACAACCTAACCACCACATCCTGATGTTGGACCGCTAGGACACCACAAGCCACATTGAATGCATTCAAATGTTCATCGGTGGACTTACTCTCATCACCATTAAACTTGGACAATACTTCCTTTGCTTCCTTTGATAAAATGTCAAGTTTTTCTCCTAGGTCTAGTTGACCTATAGCACTACCCCAAGGTTGTGTCATAGTTTTCTTTAACAAGGTTAATTTTATCACAATAGGAATTACAGTTCTGTGAAGAATGAGAGCTTGGAAAATCGATGATACAAGGGTTCTTTGTGGTGAAGGTGTTTTACTCTTTCTTTTTATGGGAGTAGGGTTTGGTGCATGGTTCAAATTATATAATAGTTCAAAGACATAATCACTCTCTCCTTATCTCCTTTGAGATCTAGTATATCTTCGAAACTCCAGACTGAATAAGATAAAGAACTGAAACATGGTCAGTTTTTGGGTTGTTCTTGATTTCTGGGAGCATGAGGAGGGTTTTGGTGTAGATTACATGCCTAATTCTGATCTTCACTTCTTATTTGTCTTTCAATCAAGAGCCTAAATCTTTTATCAATATCTTCCTCTCTCTCTCAAGAACAAGATTGGATCTTCTGTAATCCTTAGGGTTCCTTCTCAGACGCCAAGCAACCGTGTTCAAGTCAGTAATTATATCTTCTTGAGAGTCTTGAAAGCCTAAATTTTGTTGCAATTTAGGGAAGAATTTTTCATCAGGTAGGACCATTTTTCCCCATAAATAGGTGACTAATAGTTTTTCTTATCAACAAGATTTGTCCGTTCCCCAGTGGAGTTGCTAAAAATATATTGGTTAATAGATTTTTCCCTTTCAAAATTAATAAGACTTTTAAAATAATTTGACTCTATGTAACCCTTTATTACGGAATGAATTTGCTAATCAATAGTTGTGAAAATCATAAGACTTTTCCCTCTGCATAAAGGTACATCTCCCTCTAAAATGATTTATCAATTCAACACATTAAGTTCAACAATGTAACTATGAATAATACTTTTAACCTGAAAGTATCAGAAGGAATTAGAACTCATTCATAAACATGACATCAACTCATATATAGATGTATATTCAATAGATAATAACTCGATCAAGCTAATAGACTTATCACAATTCTTTCAAAAATGATGAACTATATAGATTTTCCACTCAACCAGATTTTCCAGTTTAAAGCACAACAAAGAATCATTACAATAACAAATGAACTCTAAAAGAAGAAGCATTCATATACTCAAAATGAACACATTTAGAGATGTAATCATTCTTCAATTAACCATTAGATTAACTTGTTCACATCCAGAGAAATCTTTTAAGTGCTTCTTTCAAAAAATAAGACAACTGCTAATTACTAATCTATCCAAAATTTGGCCAACCCTCTCCGAGTCATAATAAGCCACATATATAGCCCTTCGAGCATAAAAATCAAATATATTTAAGTCTTTTTAAAACTAACTCCATCAAGGAGTAAAAGTAAAAGTTTGAGTTTAACAACAACAACTTTTAAGTAAAAAGAAACAATAACCACAAATGGTTATGTTGGAGCTAACATCTCAGAACCATGTTCAAGAACATGGTGGGTCGTGGATGATGAGGAATTTCTCTATGTTGAGGATGTGCTATGTTGTTGTCTCCACTCCATGTATTTAGTTGAGAATTTCACCACAAGTTGATGACTGGGGACCCCAATATGTGCAATCCTCTGTTCTCTTTTGAACCTGTGCAACTTTATTTTTAAGCGTCTCTATATGGTCAAGGTAGACAATCAACATAGATTTTATTTTAGCCATTTTATAAAAATCATCTATTTTCACAATTGTGGCCCTTTTAATTTCTTGAATTATCTCTCTGAAGGCTTTATCATCTCCTCTGACTTCTATACAATTTTCCCATCTTCCTTAAACAATTACACCTCAATATATTTGAGATCATTACACATCACTCCCGCTAAAGCAATGATCTCCTTAAATATTTTGGAATACTCTTATATTACTTGTTTTATGATTGAGTTTCTCCATTCTAAATTCTTTTGTGAAAAAAAAGGATTTCATCATCAAACCCTGGAACAAGCTTTTCAGCTAGAAATTTCATTACGCCATACTTTTTAACCTCCACCATTTGAGTCATCACAACTGTCCATTGATCTTTCTATTTGTCCCACCTAGCTATTTTTGCTTCCAAGCTAGCCATTTTGGTAGTGGATTCTTCATGAATCCAACCAATCAGCTTAGGCCTCAACAATTATTTTATTTCACTGGATTTTCTCTTTCATTAGCTGGCTATTGGAAAATTTAGGATCAAATTTTAGGGAAATATGAGGGACAAACATGAGATCAAGATTGTGGATGGAGTGGATATACTCTACCATATGTTTGAGAGCCAACTTCATCTCTCTCTCTCTCTCTCTCTCTCTCTCTCAAGTTGTCATGATTATCTTCTTCGTGGAAGACTCCAGATGCTTGACATTGGTATCTCGAGTGGCCATCCCAAGATCCACCCTTTATATTTTGAAATTCTTGGTTGTTACCTCATCATAATTCTTTTCAGTTGTTAGAATTTCCATTTCTGCAAACCATCACCTTATTTTGGTATATCTATCAACCATTGCTTCAATTTTTAGTTTCTTGGCTTTAACTTCCCTTCCCAGGCACTTTCTTACCATATCACTATCTGGTAGTGAGATTGGCACTACACTTCATTTTATGTTGATAGAGGCTTAGAGCCAATTAGGTGTACTTGAAGGATTCTTAACAGGGGGAGTTTTCAATATAGTTAAGTCGATTGCTAGAGTGTCATCAATAGAGTGCACCTCTTTTGGTTCTCCTCTTCCTGTTTCAACATCACCAGTAGCCAAAATATCAAGTTCTTGATTTTCCATAGTTGCAAGGACCTCTTCGATTGAATCCAAATCCACAACCTGTTGGAAAGTGACAATGCAATCAATTGTTATTTTGTCATTGATGTCAAACCTTAACTGGTGAGACTATTGTTATCTATTTGAGTACCATATCTACTGATGATGAAGAATATTTAACAAGAATACCAAGTGAATGGTTGAGTTAAGACAATTAAAAGGGTACTTGATCAGTTGGCACTCTGGAAAAGCAATTAGTTGTTAATCTTTCAAAGACAGTTTTTCTGGTTGTTCTGTGCCGAGCAAGTTTGGCTTGTGCCAAGAAAAGTTGCTTATGATGAGCAAAGTTGCTTGTGATGAGAAAACTTGCTTGTGCTAAGAAAATTTTCTTGTGCCGAGTGAAGTTGCTTGTGATGAGAAAAAGTTGTTCAATGCTGAGCACCATTGAAATTGCTGAGTGGAAATAGTGATATTGGCCGACTTACAGTAATTGGATTAATGATGAGATTTGAGATCTCTGGCCAACTTAGTTAATTTTATTGGGATATAGAATGATAATTAAAGATTTATCCATGTCATTTAATGTATGGGTAATCATAATTAATGTGTGGTTTAAAGATTTAATTAGAGACTACTTTGGAGAAGTAAATGTAATGCAAAGATGGAATGATCCGTTGGATCTGACCTAACCTAAGATCTACGATCTTGTTTAAGCGGAAAAATATTTATCTAACCTAGATAGAGAGGTATATGATAACCTCAAGGGGTTATTAATTTAGAGAGAAAGAGGTGTGCTGCTGAATGCGAAGTATACAAAAGGGTTGCATAGTTGATTTACTGTTTAGCATGAACTAGCAGAGAAGGCTGAATACAGAAGAAGATAGTTGCATGTGTGATTGCTTGACAAATTTCCAAGTAGATCAGAAGGTTGAAATGACAATGCATACTATCCAATGAGTTAACATCAGAGCTGTAATTGGATCTAAATTTGCAAAGTAAGTTGTATGTATCAGATCACAACTGCTGATTAATTTCTAACCATTGTATCAGTTAAATCCTTTAACAAGGTTGACCTAACAGTCA
>MU223520.1:1096613-1122318 GCA_018584345.1 Thuja plicata | reverse complement strand
GTTAAATCCTTTAACAAGGTTGACCTAATAGTCATTTGTATAAATCCTCTAACAAGGTGACATTCAGGTGGAATGTTCTAAGTCCTCTAACAAGGCCACTCATGACAGGGTGATTAAATCCTTTAACTAGGTCACACCTAGCAGTGTGTTATTGTAACCTTTCACAGGGTTGGATTCTCACAGGGCATCACTTCAGAAGAGTGAAAACTTGGTAGCATGTTACTGGTGGTTTTTCCCATATTGGGTTTCCACGTTAAATACTTGTGTCAACTTGTGTGAATGCTTATGGTTTGTTTTAATATTATGTTTCTACAAGCTAATTTCAATAGACAGTAAACTGCATGATTAAAGTTGTTGACATATGCTACTGCTACCGAGTAGATCTGAAATACATAAAGTTTTTATTTTCTACGTCTAGACCTGAGGATAATTGATTCACCCCTCCCCTCTCAGTTATTCTAAATTCATTCTAACACAACCTCCTTGCTAACCAAATCTTTATTTATTCTTTTTCTCCTTGAACGTATATCTCTCTCAAGGATTGAAACTGTGGTTGTTGGTTTGATCTTCTTAGATGGGCTCTTTTTAGACTTAACTACACCTTCAAGATCAAGATTAAAAAGAGTGTTGGAAGAATTTTTTTTATCTTGTGGAACAAGTGCAATTTGTGGCTCTACACACACTTTAGCCTCACTCATATGTAGTTTTCCCAATCTTTTCTCTCGTAACTACTTTTCTGTTCTTCTGATGACATTGAATGTTTTGGTTTGTACACTATCTTCCTCCTTCCTGCTCCAATCTATTTCAAGAAAGGGCTTTTCTTGCACTCTATCCAGGAAATCTTGGTTCAACACTTTGTCTTCATATTTTTCTTCAACACATTTTATATCAATGGGGAGGTTCATAGAAACAATATGTTTCAAAGTGAGATGAGATCATAATATTCTTTGTCCTTGTCTTCACAATCCTCCTAGAAATCTTCTAACTGAAGAACATGAGTGAATCCTTCCTTCATATCTAGGCAAGAATGTGCAAAGTTCTTACTGTCAAATTTGGGCCAAACAACATAAGTTTTGAAATTTAAATTCTTAATCTGTGTCCCCAAATTAAGGGCATCAGAACTAGTTTTACAATAATAATAACCAAGTTCCACAGGAAGGGCTACTACTGAAAGATTATTTCCTTTTGAGATTTTATCGATGTACGCCAATTGCCTGCATACTTCTCTAAGAACTAGATTGTCCAACACATACCTAGGTAGCTTTAAGGGTTTGCCTCTAAATCCCCCTACTCTTATATACGTTAACCTGGTAAATTGTATAAAGTAGCTACCATAGGTATTAATCAATTAAACCGCTTATTCAGAGAGCCTCTTATTCAATCTTCCTTGTAGCTCAAAGACTAATCAGGCAATGAACACATCATTTACTCTATTAAAGTTCTCTAATAAATTTTGTAGTTGTAGGAGGGCATAGTACTCATAAATTTTCATCTCCAAAATCAAAGGTTCATGTGGTAAACTAACCCATTCCCTAGTGCAAGCCAAGAGATAGAAAATAAAATAAGACATATGAAAGCCTCGCATCTCAAAAAAATTCACTAGCCCTTCATGTAATCTCTCTGCTATAAGCTTACCCCAGTCTAAGAATTTCTACCCATTTGACAACACCTAAATGTAGAAGAAGATCCAATCCTCCCAATGAAAAGTATGTTCGTTTCCTTTTACTCTTTTCAGTAGAATCACCAAATTTTGAATTTCTAGAATGAAATGCTCACGAGTGAGGCCGTTGGGGAGTAGAGAACCACCCATTTGTGTATTCGGAAGCCAACTTCTTACAATTACACTTCTATACTCCCTCTTCTTTTCTGAGAAAAATAAATAGGATGTTCCTATGTTCAATGCTTCATAATACTCCCTATCACGAATTCCCATGGCACTCATTATGGTTCCTCTGTCTATTCTTACCAATACTTCCTCAGAAATAGTATGGATGCATCTTAAATCTCTGTCATACCCATTCATTCATTCTAGCACTAGCTTAGGACAAGGGGCTAGAGTGGGAAAAGTTTTTTCTTCTATCAAACCACTTTGATTTACCATATCTACAATTGAGCCTTCCTTAGGGTTTTTGAGTCTTTCTAAAATTTCTTCTATAGTTACCTGTAAAAGAGCCATATCTCCCATTTTTAGAATTGAACTAATAAGGCTAGATGGACACTCTAATTTTGGTATGGAGGGTCTATTATACTTCATTTTACTAATCATTACAATCCTAGAACAATGAAATAAAGGAATCTGAGCAGGGAACTTCAACTTACTACGCTTCAACAAATTGCTAAGCAAGCAAGGTCAAGGTTTTAACAAACTCACCAGAATGCATCAAATTTGCTAGTCCGCTGGCTCCATTGGATTGAAATAAATTATCAAGAATGAAGAGAGATTCATCATTTATTTATAGAAAGCAGAAGATTTGCCTAGATTTTTGACACTCTTAAACATTCACAGTCCCCATGTAAATTAATGATGAGTTGACACTGAGTCTGACATGTCATTAATTAATGGTCATTTCAAACCACTCGAGCTCAATTTTTAATGATTACCTTTCCAAAATAAAACTTTTAAATTTTGAAGTTCCCAGAATATTCCCCATTCATACTCCACTTATTTCCTTATTTGACCATCCAAAATTCCAACTTCGTTGTATGCAAATATCAAACTTTGAACTTTGAACTTCAAACCAAAGAGGTTTAAGGTTCAACTTCAAATTGAATGAAATGGACTAGACTCAACACTCACAAAAATGTGATGAATTCTTTAATCATCTAAGACAGACGAAATTCCGCTTGCACTAATTTAATTTGAACTTTGAACTTTTTGAGGTTAAAGGTTCAAGTTCAAATTGGAGGAGACCACCGATGGGATGAATTAGCCAAAATGAATTCATGGTAGCATAATACACACAAGCAGAAAATGAACATAGGATTTTAAACTAAGACTTGGTTCAAATTAAAGATTCAAAATAGAGGTTCAAACAAGGATAAAGATCTAGCCCAACAACGGATTTGGCATTCCTTTAAAGAGATATTGATATGTATGTGATAAATGATAAAGTAGACAATAAACCCAATTTATGAAATTAGATGCAAATAAAGATGAAGAAAAGTTAACCTTGAAAGTGAAATAGGAGGAATGGTACTTTGAAACTAGATTTGATTATTGCTGGAATGTCAGAATCTGCTGTAACTTTGAATCTAAGAACCTGAGATATGTAGTTGTCTGCTATGAAAATTTGAGCCAAAAAGTGTAGTAACAAGTTGAGATTTCAGGGACTTGTCGACTTGTTCCCGATGGCTCAGAATCTGGTGAAATTTTTTGAGGACCCATGGCTGTTCCTATACCTTCCAAATCTAGATCTGCAACCTCGCCACCTGTTCCTACACACAGAAAAGAAGGGGAAGAAGGTTGAAGGGAGGGGTTTTTCTTAGTCAAACCCCTATATAGGAATCAACCTTGAAATGAAATGAAATAAAGGAAAAGAGTGCTATCATGTAGCAAAGATTAGATCTAGACAATAGAGTATAACATACCATGTAGATGCAATTACCTCTTTAAATGTGATCAAGTATGTTGATGCAATAGGTTTGACTCAACACAAAAACCAAAATGAAATCATGTAATAAAAAATCTCATGTAGTAGATGTTGTAATTAACCAGAATGTTTGATTGGTGAAGAGAGTGAAGAAGAAGACTTGGTGGATGAATACAAATATTCTTCCTTGATGTAAAACTCCTTTTCTTGGCCTCCAATGGGGGAGAGAAGCTAGATATGGAATTAAATACCTTGATTGAATGAATACTTGAATGCTTGATTTAATATTGCTTGCAATTGGATGTCTTGAATGCACAATGGATGATTCAAGCATTCAAGACATCCAAGTGTGAATTAATACTTGAATGAATACTTAAGTGCCCATTTTGAACTAATGGATGATTGCTTGCACTTGAATGTCTTGAATACACAATGGATGGATAATAGATTTATTTCATGTATATGATGATGATAGTGATGAATGAGAGGAGTTGATTCATTTTTATACACATTTGAGGGCCCAAATTAAGTCTAGGATGATAAAAAATCTAAACCTCTAAAAAAAAAACCTAGCATCAGGCCCCAACCTAAATCTGGGCCCAAAAACCCAGGTACAATTTGATAGGCCAACTTGTACCTAGGGACAAGTTGAAAGGTTTACTTTTCCTAATAAAATAAAGCTCACTTTTTGTTGGGATGCCAAGGATGGTGAAAAAGAATGGAGGGAGAAAATGTAGGTTGCCAAAAAATTAGGGCAAATTCTGAAATCCAAAAATAAATTCATGGGTCCTAGATGGGAAATGAATTATGGGATTGGATAGAAAATGGGAAATCATGCAAAGAAGTTAGAGCCAACCTAAAGTTCATTCAATATTAAAGGAGGAGGACCTATACTTGAATTAGGTATGCATTTAAGAGGAATATGAAGTCCTACCATAGAAACCACACTAAAGTAGGCACAAAATGGTCCCAAAATAAACATAAGTTGGGTACTTACTTTTTAGGATGATACATTTAGCCCCCACTTTAGAAGGAGTATGAGACAAGCTCATGCTCTTGGTAAAGGAAGAGATAGAAGAAGACAATAATGACAAGAGAGATGATCATGGACGAATCACAAAGAGATAAGATGACACTAAGTTCAAGGATGCAAGCTCCCCCAAAAAAGGATCTTAACTCCACATCCATGTACAAGGGCGTGAAAACAAAGAGAAAAAAGGGAAACAAAAGACACAACACACAAAAGTGGTTAATACTAAAAACAAAAATCCAAATCAACTAGTGAAAAGAGACCTCGATAAAAAATATCCCATCCACTAATATCACATCTGGAAAGATATTGCAAGAGCATAATTGATCACATATAAAAGACAAGAGCATTGACAAAGATGATACAAACTCCATGATCTAACCCACAAGCACAAGATAGATAGATAGATAGATAGATAGAGAGAGAGAGAGAGAGAGAGAGAGAGAGAGAGAGAGAGAGAGAGAGAGAGATTNAGAGAGAGAGAGAGAGAGAGAGAGAGAGAGAGAGAGAGAGAGAGAGAGAGAGAGAGAGAGAGAGATTATGCTAGTTCTATTTAACTCAAAGAGAGAGAAAGAGGAATTGATGGTCTAGAAAATTGTTTTATGCTAGTCAACTCTACCTTGAAAAATTTACACACGAAGATAGATTATAAATGTTTTGTGCACACAGGTAGCTTGAACATGTTTTGTGCATAGGGGATGCTTAGGGACTAGTCTTATGGAAATATTGTTTCCATGTGGATCCATGAAGAGTGATTGGTCCTAAGGAATGGTTGTTTCCTTATGGATCAAATAAACCAAAAGCTGCATATAATGTATAACAAAGGTTGTATGTATACCCCCTCCTTATGATGTCAACTTAGGTGAAATCATAAGGAAAGAGAACCAAGGATACCTACTTCCAACAATAAGAAGATATCCCTAAAGCAAAAATGTATGCCATAAACTCAGGTAAGAACATTGACTCTTATGAGCTAAGAAAATAGATAATTGTGAAATGATATTATGCTTGAGGAAAAGAGACCCTTGAAAGGAAGAGATCTTGGCTCAAAGACATCCACCTTTAATAGGAGTTCTTGAACAAAGATACCATCTTCAAGATAAAGAGGGGAAGAGAACAAGAATGCACCTGTTTAGCCCCCTATCTCTAGGTGAAAAAGGTATTATTTATGAGGGATGACAAAATTTTAAACACAAAGAAAGGGAATTTGCCTATGATGAACATAGTTTTACAAATAAAGAAGAGGTTGTAATCAAGAGTGCACACCCCTCTCATAAGAGAGAATCTTGAATCAAAACAAAACATTCTTTACAGGAGAATAATATCACATGATAAACAAATGCCATTATACTAAGGAAAGTAGATCCTTAGAGAAGAGAGAAAGGAAAATGACATGAAACCCTACCCCCCAAGTGTGAAGTCAGGATAAAATATGCATCTCTAATGATAGTAACTTCATAATATGTATACAATTCTAAGAAAAATAAGTTTCAAACTAGAGAGAATTCCTAATGTAAAATAGACCTATTTGCTTTGAAAGATATCAAATTGTAAAGTAAGAAAGTCATCAAGGAAAGAGATGAAAGGAGAACATGGAAGATTATTCTATGATAGACATGCCCTTTGAGGCATGAAAAATATTGTTAAGTAAAGATGTTAGGATCTCACGTGAAACAAAGTATCTCATGCCAAAAAGAATGTACCATCTTGAAATAATACCAATCCATGAAAGGGATGAAAAGAAGGAGAAAGAAGGATGCCACATTATGTCATCTTAGTGGTCAACCCAATTATACAAGATATGCACTTCCAAGGAATGAATAATGTTTTAGGAGAATATTAATCTCATCAAGGAGAAAGATCCTAAACAATAAGTTTGTACATGAGAGGAAATCACAGTACAAAAGAGATGATAAGAAAAGAGATAATGGATACTTCAAAGGAAGGAATAAATGATGACCCTTGCCCCCTAGTTCAGAGATCAAAAGGGACCTTTCCTATTATGATTCCCTTAATGCGCATTACACAAAGAACCTTACATAATGGAGAGAAAAATAATAGGAAAATAAGATGATAAGGTATTACTTTGATATAAAGAAAATATAAAATGTCTGGTGTTAAAAGATGAAGACATCTATCAACAAAATCTTGAACAAATTGTCTAAACTCAACACAATCACAAAGAGAATGCTTATTGAAATAATGAAAACAACATAAAACTTCACCATTGATGGGTCATTTTTTGTTTTCAAGTTATTGGTAAAAAAATTATATGCTAGAGTTATACTTGATACTCAAATAGATTCTTTTGGCTAAAGCTAAATGATCATCATAAGAAGGTGTTGGAAAGAGAATATAAAGAGGAGGTTTTGGTTGAGATAAAATGTTAGCTCGAGGTACATGATATTACTTAGGAGGATCAGGAGGAGCCCTAAGGCTGTGTTCACTAAATCCTTGACCTTTGTATTCTTGTGGAATATGGTGTAATTTAGAGGGAGAAGATGAGTCATCTTGACGTTTGTGAGTGGAAGAGGTAGAGATGTTTGTTTTGGTAAAATCATCCTTCCTATTATCTTGAGGTTGCAAAGAAGGAGGATTATCCGATATTCTTAAATAGAACTCATCTAAGAAATATCTAAGATCAAGATCATGAATAATTTTTTGATATGAATCAAAGTAATGGCTAACCTCTTGGAGACTACCTATTAAAGTAGGTTGAGGAAAAGGAGATATAGGCATCAAAATCACATGATCACTAGGAACTTGGTCTTGAGGAGGATTAATGGGTAATTTAGGAGTAGGATTAGGGGGATTAGGATTATCATTAGGTTCATTCACAAAGACCCTTATATTATTTATATACTGCATGCATTTTGTTAAAATTTAAAGGAAGATACATAAAATATTAATAAAGGCCTTGAAATATTCTCTATAAGGAAGAGATATATTGGTTAACCCCATAATGCCATAGGTAAGAATGCTATGAAGGAACAACAACAAAATCATATGCAAGAAACTATGGTTCACTTCATGAGATTGATAAAGAGAAGTAAGAAGGAATGTAAGAACATAGGTTATTGCACACCAATCCAACTTAGAAAGTGCAATGATGAAAGATAGAAAACACAAGACTAGATCTCAAACTAAGGATGTGATATAGATATGATCTAATGCAAACAAAAAGATCTAGGCACCAAATCACAACAGATAAAAAATAGATCTAGATGAATAAATGCATAGAAAGGGAATCTAATGCCAAAATCAGAATGGAAATGTCATAAGTTAGGTTCACCCAAAATGTATGGTGGAAAATGGTGAGCAATACTAATATGTAGATCACTCACCAAATCCTGAAGGGAACCGATACTTTAGGAATACAAATCCAACCCTTAAACAAAATATAATTGGCACAACCAAAGGAAGAAGGATGCTAATGCAAGATCTAGACCAATGAGGGATTTGTATTCCTTTAAAGAGATATTGATATGTATGTGATAAATGATAAAGTAGATAAAAGATCTGATTTATGAAAGTATATGAAAAGAAATAGGAAGAAAAGTGCACCTTGAAAGTAAAATAGGAGGAACGGTACTTTGAAACTAGATTTGATTGTCGCTAGAATGTCAGAATCTACTATAACTCTGGATTTGAGAACCTAAGACCTGTAGTTGTGTGTTGTGAACATTTGAGCCAAAAAGTGCAGGAACAAGTCAATATTTCAAGGATAAGTCGACAGATTGACTTGTTCCTGACTACTCCAAATCTGATGAAATATTCTGAGGACATGTGACTATGCGTGTACCTTCCAAATTTGGATTTACAACCCTGCCACCAGTTCCTACACACATAAAAGAAGGGGAAGAAGGTTGAAGGGAGGGCTTTGACTTAGTCAAACCCCTATATAGGAATCAACCTTCAAATGAAATTAAATAAAGTAAAAGAGTGTTGTCATGTACAGAGATTAGATCTAGACAATAGAGTATAACATACCATGTACATGCAATTACCTCTTTAAATGTGATCAAGTATGTTGATGCAATAGCTTTGACTCAACACGAAAACCAAAAGGAAATCATGTAAGAAAAAACCTTATGTAGTAGATGTCGTAATTTGCCATAATGTTTGACTGGAGAAGAGAGAGAAGAAGAAGAAGACTTGGTAGATGAATGCAAATCTCCCTCCTTGACACCAAACTCCTTTGCTTGGCCTCCAACGGGGAAAATAATCTAGATCTATGGAAGGAAAAACCTTGATTGAATGATTCGAATGAAGACTTGAATTCTTTAATGACTCTTGATGGCTTCGTTACACTTGAATGCTTGCTAAAGAATGCCTTCACTAATGGAAGCTTGCTTGCACTTGGATGTATTTAATGCAAAATGGATAGATAATAGACTTCTTGCATGTATATTATGATGATGATGATGAAATTATAGGAGTGGATGCCTTTTTATACACATTTTGGGACTCAAAATAAGTCCAAGATGACTACAAATCTAAACCTCAGAGAAAAACCCTGAAATCAAGCCCCGAGCTGAATTTGGGCCCAAAAACCTAGGTACAATTCGATTGGTCAACTTCTCCTAAGAAAATCAAGCTCAAATTTTGTTGGGATGCCAAGGAAGGTGAAAAAGAATGGAGGGAGAAAATGCAGGTTGTTAGGAAATAAGGGCAGATGCCGAAATCTGAAAATAAATGCATGGGTATTAGGTGGGAAATGAATTATGGGATTGGATGGAAAATGGGAAATAATGGATAGAAGTTTATGCCTGTAATTTATAAAAAAAAAATTAGTCAAGAATTGATATGTTTTTTTTTAATTTTTAAAGTTTATTTTTTGTTTGCTGAAAAATACTGCAAATCAGAGGATCCACTTCCCGCAGAAAAACTATAAGTAATTTTTTTTTTTACTGATTTCAAAATATGTTTTAGATGACATGTATAGCTAGTGTAGAAAAAAAGAAAGAACTATTTTTTTTATCTATATTTTATCTGTTATAACTAATCAAAGTCAAACTTACCTGAAATCCACAGTTTTCATCTCCCACCTTATTTCCCCTATCAAAACTACACCAAAATATTTTTTTTATATATTCTTGAAGATGAATCTCTCCTCTAGTGTTGTATATAATTTTTAAATTTTTCTGATTTGATTTACTATTTTTTCTTATTTTCTGAATCAACATATTCCCGAAACTTAAAATACCCACTTGTAGTATTTAGTAAATTTGATCAACTTTTTGTAATTTAAATACTATAAAAATTATATATCCCAAATTATGATTTTGAGCTCTACAAAAGGGTATTTTTAAATTTTCATAGTGAAAGAAGATGTAGAAGTTGAAACTTCTGCAATTTTGCAGATTACTTGGGTTTGGATGCCACATGGCATGCCACATTAGATAGTTTGGCCAAGTAGGACTTGACCAAGTGGGGTTCGAATGAATCAAACTCGGTTGAACTCCCTTGGGAGTCGGAACCCCCACGAGCGGTAGCATGAGCGACCTACCCCTTCAACCACATATATATTAAAGGTAGTTTTTAAGAATTTTTCAAATTCGAAAATCACTTATATTTTAATAAGTGAAGTGTTTTGAGATCAAAAGCAACATTTTTGCGAAGGAATATGAAGGCGTCTTTCTTTGAAGGAGTGTGAAGGTGATATTTTTATCAAGGAGTAGTAAAGCAAATTTTTCTCGCTATACCTTGTGCAATGGGAAATAAAATGAATAGATTAAGGAAATATGATCGCAAAAGGGATGACAAAATGAAAGGTCATAAGAAACATAATGAAGAGAAACCAATCAATGTTGAAGAAGAACCTATTGATGTTGAAGAATATGCAACTCAAGCAGGGGAGGAAATTGATAGTAGTCGAGATACAAATGTTGTTTCTGCAATGCAAAGTTTGATGGAGATGAATGAGGATTCACTTTTCAGTCAAATTACATCTAAACAAATGGTACCTGAAAGCACGATTAAATTGCACCTAAAAAATATGTGGAAGGAATATTTTGAGGATAAATATGTGGTGGGAAGAGCACAATTGTTTGCCAAGTTATTCAGGAAAAGAGAAATGACTCCGGTTTTGGAGTTGTTGGGCATTGATATTAAGAAAAAAATAGGAGGTCAAGTAAAAGAAACAATAATTAAAAATTTACAAGATGCATTGAATCTTGTTAATAAAATAGATCAAGGACCTGATTCATAAAAAGTTATCATCTGTAATTAGATGATCATTTTAGCTCCATTTTAGGTTTAATAGTTTAATGTTTCATTTTGGGATTTAATAGTTTGAAGGTTTAAGTTTTGTTATAGGTTTAACAATATGAAAGTTTAAGTTTTAAGGTTTAAGGTAAAGGTTTGAGTTTTAAGGTTTAAGGTTTTAGTTTTCAGAATAAAATATTAAAACTAGCCATTTTATAGATATAATTATGAAAAAATATGAAAAATTAAACATTTGGTACTAATATAACATTAAAATATCATTTTAACCATATAATTACAAAAAAACTTAAAAAACAAAAAAAAATCAAATAAATGCAAAAAAGTGGGCCCCATAGCTCACACTTGGTCGAATGTCCTCAAGCCCCCTTCTATGCTCTACTATCCCCTCACTATGCAAATGAGGGGCTTAAACCGCCTTCTAGGGTTTTTATTAAGCGAATGAGACTCGACTGAGTGGGATTCAGTTGAGTATCTCTAGCCACGTAGGTGCCACGCGACGCGTATGTGGATTCGACTGAGCGCTACTCGATCAAGTTCTGATCAGCCAAATCCTCTGAGTTAGCCTCAAGTGTGACATGCGATTATGATTTTACCGATGAGTTCCTACCATAGAAACACACTAAAGTAGGCACAAAATGATCCCAAAATGAATGCAATTCAGGTGCTTACTTTTTAGGACAATACAATAATGAATTATTAATTTTAGGGATGTTCTAAGGTAGGTTCTCTAGCGGTTTGACAAGTAGAGATAGAGAATTTAGTATAAAGCACTTCAAGGGGTTACAGAACTTTGAAAATTATTCATGTTGGATTAACCTTGGCTCGTCGAAAACATAGTTCAAAAGTACTTGGCAGACACTGACATTAGTTACGAAAGTAAAGTTCGATGCCATTACAAGAAAAAAAAAATTAAAGAAAGTATGTGACATAAATTTGGGTGCTTGGAAAATACAATTGAAAAATACATGCAGGTCACGTACATACGTTGCAGAGACAAACTTGGGCTATCATATGCGAATAATAAAATTGGTCGAAATAAAATGTATAATGAATCTTTTTGCATAAAAAAGTTCAGTTGTCATTAATAAATAATAATCCATAACTCGAAAGATAAATTTTTTACACAATTAGCCTGTTAACGATTTTCCATATTAAAACCTATTTCATAAAAAATGAGAAATTACATCATTCAAAAGACAATTAGATGAATACATGCTATCATATTGGCTAGTAACATTCAAGAAACACAAATATATTATAATGTAGAAGGATGAGTGTGTTCATGACAACCACCACACTTACAAAGGATAAAATAAAATACGAAATTGTGCATTGACAAGTAACCCCTATTCAATTCTATTCATGTCCAACAGTGAAAATAGAAAATTGCTACAAAATGGGAAAAATCTCACTAAAACATGACATACCTAGAGAATTCATTTACACAGTATAAATATGTGAAAAGACATTAAAAAATGCAAAAATATAAAATCTAATTGCAGAGTATGTGGAGGTAGCAAAAATGAAAGAGCCTAGGAATCCACATCGAACCTAGTTGGCCTAACAACAATGTTTCTTGTATCATGATGCTGACCAACACCACCATCGTCATCATCAATGCACTCAACAGTTTGTGTATCCTCTACAATTTTGACACCAAACTGTTCCCCCTATAAGTTAGCGTTGAGCCCTTCTTCATGAAGGTATAATTTAATCCACTTCTAGTCTTTAATTTACCTCATACCAATAAGGTTTTTGAGAAACCACAAGCTCCTAATAATCTCCACTCACCAATTCTGAAGAATGTGCACAGGTTGAGTAGTAAGAATAGGGAACCTTGTAACTACTCAAGCCCCTGGATGAACACCAGTGTAGTACTGTGGTAGTGGAATTGTACAATTCTCTAATGTTGGCCAACACTAAATACAACTTTTCCAAAAGTGCATCCTTGAATAATTTATTGCATAAAATACCTACATAGATTTTACAACCCTCAAGTGAGATAACTATCACCAAATCACGTCTATGATGTCTATATTGACTCTATATCTATGATTGTCCATGATGTAAGATCAACCCAAAATTTGTTTCACTACATGTAGGATAAGAAAAGTGGGGTGCTTCAAAATATCTTGCAGTCACCTGTCTGTAACTTCTCCGAGAGAAGACATTAGTTGTTTTATGCAAACCAGACAGATAGGGGAGTTTATGGTCACAAAAGATAAGAGAAGTCTGAGCTAATAAATATAGGAAAATAACTCAAAAGGAGGCCGCACATGTCAACACAATGGGGAGGATGCAATATAAAGAATTTGGGCATCGCCAATCGTCAATCTCTTACATGTTACTTTCTCTTTCTATTTTACATACGCACTCTAGACATTAGAAAATACAATACACTAAATGAGAAAAAAACTTTTCATTTTAATATGCAACTATTAATGATTACATTTATGAAGGAAAACTTGAAATATCACACACATATGTAGAATAAATATGATTGCTAAAGTACAAGTATTAATTACATATTAATGATGAATTATAATGTTACATGCAATATGGTTCATCTTCCCTAGTGTTAGTTTGTTTGGAATTCAAACCGTTGAAGCATTTAGTGTAATTACTCTCCGCTTGTGTGACAAAGAAGATATGTATGAACCTTATGTTGAACAACCAATTACATATCAACAATAAATAACAATGTACATTGTAGCAATTACTTTGTTTTAATATTCATTGCATAGCATAGATCACATCGTTTTGACTCTAGCTCCAAGATCTTGATAACACCCACTAGTACATTTGACCCTACTTTTCGACCAACATTTCAGACGAAGCATTAAAATGGTTTTGCTTGGTCAGTTCATAGAAGGAAAACTTTGATTTATTTTAATCCATTCTGATGTTGGTCAGAATTACGACGACCATGACATGTCGTCATAATTACGACCAACACAGGCATAACTTAAAAAAGAAGAAGATAGTTTCATTTTATTTCATTATGTTATTCCATAAAGCAGAGCTGAAGGAGGGCACATAGAATGCATCTCTTGACACCACCTATAAGTGTTCGATTTTGGACGTATGTTTCCATTTGATTTGAAGTTCATTTTAATTTTGACCTATTTTTTCATTTATATGGCTATTTGAGAAATCATTACTCGCTTTCCCTTTTCCACTCCACAAATATGCTCAAGATCTTCCTATGGCTTCGATAGACCGTTATTCCTTCCACCATCACTGCAAGTTTGCATACCCTTGGCAGACATAGCTCCAAAATGAAAATAAAAAAATGAAATAAAGTGTTGATTTCAGGGTTGCAAAAAACATAGATGAGAAGCTACAAGTTGAGGGATTTATGGATGAACTTCTTCCTATGTAACTAAAAAGATGAAATAAATAGGAATGACCACAAAGATTTCCATTAAGAAGCATTCTTCTACTCATGAAAAGACCATCCATGACTACGGTAGGAAAAATCAAGGAAACTAAAGGGTGCGAATGGGAATAAGGCATTGATTTAGGATTGTGTTGTACCAAAAACATCTACAATAACCCACAAAAGTTCACCTTCTTCTGCATTATATATTTTTATTTAGCTACAACCCATTAGAATGTGTTAGGGTTTGATATTGAATATTTTTCCAATTTAGAGATATTTACCACACTCTATGCCCATTCCATCTCTATTTCTTTACTAGATTTTAGAATGTTATGAGATTATTAAATATTACTCAATATTTTATCTCTGATTTCATAAAATTATAGAATTCCATGTAATGTGGTAGATTAGAGATTTAAAATTCCACAAAACATGCCATTTGATGCTATAATTCTTTTTTCAATTTTATTATTTTAAATATGAATACATTCTAGGAAAGCCTAAATTATGTTAAGTAACTTGTGTATTCACCTTCTTGTATTTTTGGACTTGGATGTCAAGGTGTGTGTTTAGCTGCTATAACATTTTATTGCGTGCAAATCATAGTCAATTGAAAAAACCTTACTCATAATTGTAAGTTGTTGCAACAATCCATATCCTTATTAGATTCATGTGTATAGATAATATACTTATAGTTCAACTTTATTTTATAAGAAAGAGCTTTGGTAACTTTACATCATTACTAGGGAGTACAAAAAATGAGTCCACCTCAACCTCAGACTGATGCCCTGAGCTAAGCCCTCTGGGGCATCTGTGTGAATATTTTTCTATGGTTAGCTTAAGTTCTAGATATTTCATAGTTCTAGTTATCTGGTTAGCTCTCGGTTTAAGCCTTTGGTGCTCATTTTGCTGTTAGAATCTTCAATTTGTAGGTTTTGGTTTAGAACTTTGAACTTATGTTATGCTTAATTATTATTATTAATATATCTCACTCGGCCTCGACCCCTTATAGATAAAAAGAAAACTTTACATCATTACTAATGGAGGGATATTTTACCCATCTATAATTCCATTTGTATTTGAAATTTTCTACACTTTTACTTAGTTGGGAACTTACATTCCTCGGGTTGCATAGATATTTCCCTTATATTATAAAAATTTCAACCTATTATATCATTATCCCCTTAATACTTGTGAAATATTGACCCAAACCTTGTTCTCATAATGTTTCTTTACTTGTATACAAGACAGAGAAATATCTAATCTGTTTATTACTTTGCAGGTCCTTTGACAAGCTTACTTAGAATCTAACAACTTGCCAATGAATTTAAGACAATTATTACTAAAAAAAAATAGAGTAGAAATATTAATTATTCAAGAAAGGAAATCATCCTCTCTATCCCAAAATAAGACCTAGCCTCAACATTCTAATTAAAAGAATTAAAACTCTAATAAAACAACCCCAACAACCAAACTCTACTTGCTAATAAATTAGGAAGGATCCACAAGGTATAAAAATAAGGATTCATTAGACCAAGTTCACATAACATTCTATTATCCACATGATTAAAATATCACCTTAAATAAGTATAAATTAAACCAATATAGGGATGCATACCTATTCCCAGCTACATAGGGAAACATAAGGTAATCTACCAAATCTCTTTAGATGAAAGTGATTAGTTGATTCTACTCTCAATCAATGAACTCTAACTTTGGTATGCCATTATTAATTACTCCTACTCTTCACTTTCCATTTGGGATGACTTGTGTAGATGATTCCATTGTTACTTATACTTTTAGAAAGCCTTGGGCTAGAGATAAATCAAGAGTGATCCTCCAAAATTATTCTAAATCTACCTTATAATAGCAAAGCCCTTAACGATTGAACATGATATTGAAATACTATAAATACTAAATGGAATTCACTATCTTGATCATGTTAATCATTACCGCCACTTTCATCCTGACCTCTTGACTATGATCTCACTGTGTTATACCTCATTGTTTACTCTTCACACCTCAAATCTATCACTAAATACAAACCACCTCTTATTGATTTTGTGGTTGTCTTGGCAATGCAAATGACCTTTTTAACTAAAATTCGTCATCTCGTTTACAATTATTTCTTTATCCATGGTATGGAGAAACTTTAGACAATCATAAAAACAACAAGGATAGTCATAAAACCCTCTAAAATGTAGTGTAAACCCTTAGAACAACAATGAATATCTTAAAACATTAGTGAATGAAACTTATCAAGAACTTTGAATACATCTTTGTTACCCTTTGCAATCATGACCCTCCTCTATTATGACTATCATAAACTTGAAAATTCATGGAATATGCATTACCAAACCATTCACAATGACAAATGATTTACAGAAGATAGTAAAAACTTTTTGTGCATGTAAGATGGACTCCTTTCATAAGCAAGAGGGTTTCAAAGAAATGAAGAACACCAACTTGGGAGAACTCTACGTGCATAATATTTTCATTGTTTCTATTGTAAACTATAGTTCTTTTTCAATTTTCCACTTCTCTAAGACACATAACTATTTCTAACTCACAAAGAAGCTCGTGTTATCCCTAACACTCATTCTTGACACTCTACAACAAAGATTGATATTTTCCATTTTGTAGTTTACATGGATAGCCTCTTTGATGCATCATTGACATTGATGTAATTAATACCATGCTTTATTTTTACATAACTATCCCATACATATTTTCATGTACTCTATAAGGTACTGAGGCTGATCATTGTGACTCAGATGCTCAATTCTAGATCTTGCTATCTTTGTTTCAATCTTGAACAATGTTTTAGTATCCTAGTATCCCTGTATCACAAATTTTTGCCCATATAGGATAACTGGTCAATATGAATTTACAATTGAGTTCAAACCATTACAAATGGTCCATAGGACCTTATTTAAACCTTACCGTGACATAAAACATCAAAACAAATTTACACTAGCCTCATAGAGGCATGACAACACATAGGGTGCCCTTGCACCGGCTTAAAATTTATTATGACCTATAAAAGAGCAGGATGATTCTTGTCTCATGTATTTAATAGGATTTTACCCTTGGTATAGTGAAACCAAGTCAATAACATGTAGGTAAATATAGGCTATTTTTCTATTTACAAATTTTGCTATGAAATATCAGATTATAGTAGTGAAAAATGGGTGCCAAGAACAAGAGTAGGTGGTACTGGTGATGAATATTCTTCAAAATTAAGTATATAGACATGTCTTAACCATAACTTCTGCTCATTATTTTATTTTTCTAATATAATACGATACACCTTGTAATTCTGAAGTATATATCTCTTGGAAATAATGCTCAACAATTTGGAAATAATATATTTAATGTCAAGAAGGTGTTACTAACTATTTATATTTGTATTTATTTCCATAGGGGTTTCTTCTAGCACTGATTGTGAGGAACAAATAGCACAAATTGAGAAAATCCTGGGTGCTCAGGTAGATCCAATGACCCCTTAAGGTATAGTTTACAACCTATTTTGATTTTAATTTCAATAATGCGCTCTTAAAAATTTCTTGGGTGCTTTCAAGGTATAGTTTGTAACCTATTTTGATTTTAATTTCATTAATGCGCTCTTGAAAATTTCTTTTGTCACAATAAATATATATAAGATTTGAAAGAAAATATGTTTGTAAATCTAATGTTATTTAAGATGGACAATTGAAGATGGATTTACTAATTATTCTTAGATAGATTTTTGCATGTTATTAGGTCTAATACAATGCATCAATTAAGCTCTTTGTTTCACTTTTGTGATCCTATCCTCCTTTACAATATACTTAGAATGATCAAGATTCAAACGAGATAACAAGAATTTCATAAAGGTCTTGGAAAAAAAGAGTTTGTCTATGTTCAAGAGATATTAAATACATTCCTATCTGATTAATACAACCTTTTTTTCTATATAATATCTTGATATTGGAGCTTTGTATTTGAGAAATATGTTTATTTTTGCTTTGTATTCTAGTTGCTTGACTGAGCTATATGTGTACACTTTTACCTACACACACACTTTATAAAGGACTGCATCAGGCTTAGTGCTTATTAATAATAGCTAAGTTAATTGTATGGTTTGTGTTTGCTAATATTAGTTTTCTCAAAACTTCAATTCACGTTTTCGTGTTACTTGACTAATTATTAGACTACATGAGACTTGTCTTATACAATAATGTGAAATCTATAAATCATATAGGTTGTTCAGTTATACCATGAAAAAGAGAAGTTATGTAAGATTGCTACTGGAACAATATGAGTGGAGCAATATGCTCTAGATGTATATCTAAAGGATGCCCAAAAACTCTTCGAAGAAGAACTACCATCCACTTTTTCTAGGGGTATTAAATCATGAACAATAATTTTCACATGAAATTTATATGGCTAGTTGAGAAATCATTATTGAATTTTTTGCTTTGCACTTGTAGCTAGAACCTAGAATAAGCTTGCATAACTACTAGGCTGGTTAGAGTTTCATTATGCAATCTAGCCCAATTATAAAGCATATATATAAGATTGCTCAAAAATTGTATAAATAAGCATGCTAATCACTAACATTTAGGATCCTATTAAGAACTATAATAATATTCAAATATAATTAAAACCAATCAAATGAAAAAAACCAAATGTGACCATTTTACCTCTGAATTCATTTGTAATGATTTTTTTTTGAGTGACAATATAAAGCCTTATTAGTAAACACAGAAATAACCTAGGAAATAAAATGCACAAAGTATTAATTGAGTTGATGTCTTTTATACATAATGCAACATATATAGGTCAAAATTTGGTCCCTTTTGAAATGTGTGGTTGTAAAAGGATTCGTTATGATAGGATAGTCACAAACATAATGGAAAAGAGGGGTGTAAAGGCAGAGTGCATGAGGAAGTGTGTATACCTCACAAAGGAGAGATTTCCAATCAAAACATAGAACACACTGAAAATGAGGAGTATTAGGTAAAATGGAGACAAAGATCACAAGAGGACTCAAATTGGATTTCTAGGGCTAAGGTGAATCAACTAGGGTTCCTTCTAATGCTAAAAAGTGAGAGATACTTTTCAATCAACTCAACTCAACTCAATGCTATGAAATAGAATGGAGCCTATGAAGTAAACCAATCAATTCAAATAATCCAATACATATATGAATAAAAAATCATCTCTGAATAGACTCCTCTAACACTTCAAAGCCCCACCAAAACACTACAAAATCCAAGCAAAAAAGAAACCCTAAAAGAATAAACAACCCTTTCAGACATACTAAACAAGCAAAATGACATTCATACCTGTACATGCTTGACCTTGACATGGAGTAGCTATAGCGAGAAAGGTGACATGCATGCCATCTATATACAACCATTGTATAAAGAACTATCACACCTATTTCTCATTTGTATAGTAGCTCTAGTCACTCATGCTCTTGGTTTGAGACCAATCAAGCCCACTTTACCTCTTTTTTTATTTGTCTTTTAAAGTTGCAAGTTAATTGACTTAAGAAATAATGAACAATTAGTATTGTTTGTAGACCAAGTTGGATCATGTGTTGTGTGTTTTAGGTGTTGGGAGGAATGTGGAAGTGTTTGGGAATTCTATATGTAATGTGTGTGTGGATCCATTCAAAATTTTAGAGAATGATTATATAATTCAACAAGTAATATTCTTAGCATTCCTATCAAATATGAAACATGATTAGATAAAATGTACAATGCTTTGCAGTCAAAAATCTATTTAATGGATTTAAAATTGATTTTATACAAGATACTACTAATGCTAGTATGTTTATATTTGATGGATTACAACATTAATATCTTAATTCAGAGTATGGGAGACAAGTTTTTGGTATAATTATGGCCTAAATACTTTCCTGTGAAGAAAGACCATGTTTGGTAATATGAACCCAGAACAAAACAAGGAGACAATTTATAGATTGTGGTCTAAGTTCAAAAGAAAAGGTGATGGAAAATTTTATTGTCCTTGCAAAAATTACAAGGGCTTAAAAAATCAAAGACTTCTAGTAAAAAAAAGTGAGAAACATTGTAGGCAACATGGTCACATTGAAGGGGGGCATGATTGTCGTCCATTGGTAAGTATTGCAATATATTACTTTAAAAATTTATATACATAAGAAATCAATTGATGATGAGATGATGGTCATGGTTAATTTCATGTAATCATTTTGATATAGGTCAACCACCCTGGGTTACATGTTATGGACCATAACAATTCAGAGAATGTGAATTTTCAAGTGGAGGAATGTGGAGGTGTGAATATCTAAGGAGAAGATATTGATCCCATGGAAGAAGATGATCCTACGACAAAGAACATAATTAAAGACGATGGTATTTTTGTAGCTGATCATGTGCCAGAGAACACGATTGAAGATGATAGTACTGGCACAACTGATCATGATGATGAATATGACCTTGATTTACCTATACTTGAGAAGGCGTACAAGCCCCTTTACAAAGTTTCCAAAACAACTCTTCTCTCTGATGTATTGTTGTTGGTGAACTTCAAGATTATGAATGGTTTATCAAATGTAGCAATCTCATGTATGTCATATATGTCATTTTTTTCATCTATTTTAGTCGTAATTTCCTTATAGTTAACAAAGGGTGAATCATGCACCATTAATATTATTTATATTAAAAATTTAGATTTATTTCATAGGTTGATAGGTGAGTGTTTGTTACCACCATCAAACATTCTACCTCTCTCATACCGAGAATTATCTACCATTATGAAAGATATTGGAATGGAGTATCAAACAATACATGCATGTCCCAATAATCATATTATATATCATAAACAACATGAATTTGCAACATAATTCACTGATTGTCATATTAGTAGATATCGATCAGATCAAACAATAAAAAAGGTGCCTCGTAAGGTTCTTCGGTATATTCCCATTATTCCATGTCTGTAACGATTATTCATGTGCACTACCTTGGCACAATTTATGGAATACCATGCATGCAATAGAAGTTGAGATGACATTATGTGAATGGCTATGGATGGTTCTACATTTAAGGACACAAAAGAAACTTGGATACACTTTAAATAATAACCTCATAATCTCAAGCTTTCATTGGCAGCAGACGGTGTCAATTCATTTGGAGAGATGAGATTTGTTTACTCAGTGTGACCTATTTTTGTTATCAACAATACAATTCCTCCTTGGATGTCCATAAAGAGGGAGCATATAATGTTGAAAATGATTGTTCTAGGTATTTTTTCATTTAATAGTCATCTAAACTTATTTATAAATACTGCATCAAAATGACCATAATAATTATGTAATATTTATGTTCATTCAACTAGGTAAGTACCAAGTTAAAGATATAAATGTATATATTGAGCCCCTTATCGACGAGTTTTTGGATTTATGGAATGGGGTCACTATGTATGACATCTCTAGACCAATAGGATAAAGATAATTTCAATTCTATGCAATGCTTGTATGGACAATACATGATGCCCCTGGACTAACACATTTTGTGGTATGTTATATTGTTAACACATATTTATTGTATCTTATAGTGCTAACACATTTTTTTTGTATGTTTAAATTTGTGCATGATAATTGTAATTATCAAAATTAACATATTTAATCCAATTATACACGATCTTGTAGGTCTTCAGACAAAGGGAAAATTTGCATGTCCAGTTTGTGGTCCAAAGATGAAATCTTGTCATTCAAAAAGTTTAGGAAAGCAGGTGTTCAATGAGTATAGACACTTTCTCCATAAAAATTATAAGTATCAAATTATCGAAAAATATCTTTTCAATGGGAAAGAAAAGACTACATCAAAGCCATGAAAAAATGACAACTCACCTATGAAAGTTGGAATACAATAGAATAAATCGACAAGGTAATGTCATTCAACCTGATGAATTTTGTTTGAAATTTATATTTTGATATTGTGTTTTGTTTATAGATGATGTGATTGATGCTTGTGAAGTTCGTCAAGGCATTAATGACCAACTTCTAAAAGGACTAAAAAGTTATCCTAGACAATTTAGCAGGTTGCCGTACTACGAGCACCTCCCAATTGTGCATTTATTTGATGCTATGTATATTGGAAAGAATATAACAGAGATATTATGAAAATTATTGGATGAAAGGCGTGATAAATTTTTTTGTCAAAATTTGTAGTGACATTGAAGATTCCAACCATGCATTATAAAATTTCATTAGATCAAATAACAATGAAGACCATATTGATATAAGTGCCCTTCCTTGGTTATTATTGGAGCAACAAAGCAATGCTATAAAATAATTCCTATCAAAGAAAAGTGAATTTGGGTCAAGGATGAAAACACACAATTGACATACCTTTATTAAGGTAATTCATGTTATTATGTACTCTATATATTTGTATACTGCATATAGTTTTCATTGTATTATTTTCTAAAATGTTGAAAAGATCATTTTATAATTATTGCAGTACGTTCTACCTCTATCTCTCTCACACCACTTTGACAATAGTGCCAAACAAGTTATAAATGATCTTGGAAAATACATGAGGTTAGAAGCGTGATTTATTAGATTTGTTGTATAGATATTATATTTGTGACTTGTTTTACTTTTTTAGTAATTTATTGTATATTTTTTTGTAACTTCTCGTTTATATGTTTTTGTGTGTTGAATCTCTTTTAGGTGGCTGTCATCGGAAGAAATCAATAAAGAAGATATAAAATATTGGAAAAGAAAAATTTCTCATCTTATATGTGAAATACAAAAGTGTTTAGCTTCTGATTTTTTCAATGCACAAGAACAATACCTCATATATCAAGTTGAGGAGATTGAATTGTGTGGACCTGTACAAACTTGGTCAATGTGGATGGTTGAGAGACACTTGAAATTTTTGAAGGGTTTGGTTTGACAAAGAGAACATCCTAAGAGTTATATGGTGGAGGGATATATGGTATACCAGACCATGGTATATATTAGTGAATATCTTCTTAAATTTTTAGCAAAGATCCATATAGATCGCATTTGGGACCCCAACTCCTTAACAAATTTGAAGGGGAGTAATTGATGGGGAAAGTTAGATTGAGAAAAGTGAGAGGTAATTATAAGATGTTATTGTAGTTAATTAATTCTTATAAATCTTCAACTAAAGTTGTTTCTAAGTGGTCTACTTTTTTTATATAGTTGGTCAAGAGTGGGATACACTACATTTGTATACTACGAACAATCTTGATTGGATGATGGTATGGATTGAACTATGTCAATAAAATGGTCACACATTAACATGGGAAGGTGTTTCTTCATTGGTTAAAGAAACTCATCGCAATAGATATTCCAATGTTATGCCAATGGTAATTGATCTAGCAAATGGTTTAAGAGGTAGACAGGTACATATAAATATATTAATCATGACCCATATGTTTAATATCAACTCACGATGAAAATGATTTTAAAATGTTTAAAAAATTGCAGGTCAAGCACCACAAATCTATGTACTACCATGGCATAAATTTTTCATAAAAAAGTTGGATGACACAAAGAAAACTTGTGATTCTAGGATAACTACAGTCTTCGAGGTCACTAATATTTCATCTAGAAACACATGCATCCTCAAGAATATCAAAATCGATACTATGAAATTTTGGATGATATACTTGAGTGCGACTTTGAATCCTTCAAATTAGTTCTATTCGTCGTCAAATGGTATAGGCTATGACTGAATCAAAAGGATCCTGATATAAATATTATTCAACATGATAATGGATTTACAATGATTAATACAAGGTCGTTTGATCCAGTTGGAGATGAGCCCTATGTTCTTCCAAGCCAATGTAAGCAAGCGTTTTACTTAGAGGCCCACATAAACCAGGTTGGTCATTTGTTTTTAGACATGATCCAAGAGGAAGGCTAGTAAAATATAATGTGATGGAAGAAGAAGAAATCAAAGATGAATAAGAAGAAGAAGAAGATGATGAAGAAGAAGAAGAAGATGATGATGATGGTGGTGGTGGTGATGATGATGATGATGATGTCATGCCCAAAAGTTGGACAAAAACACACGAACAAAAATTTTTAATAACGCACATAAACAGGATACCCAAACAATCATAAGGGTAACATGTGCACGCAAAATGGTGCAAAGGGATAAACGAAATTAGAAAAGGTCTCAAGGAGAGGAATAGCTTTCACAGCTATCCTAAAGGATGTCTAAAGCTCCAAACTAGATCTGCACATAAACCGAGGTAGTTGACCAAAAGTCAACTATACCCCAAATAAGAAAAGAGACAAGACTAGGGACTACCAATCTCTAAAGAGGTCATAGGCACGCAAAATGAGGTAGTTGACTAGAAAGTAAACCAATGTTGACCAAAAAGTCAACTATCTCCGTAAGACATGAAACTAAAATCTTAGGGTCCAACGGGTACAGGGAATAACTGGGATGAAAATTGGGATGATCGGAGGAAGTTTGACCACGATTGACCAAAAGTCAACCATGCACGACACTGGTCAAAGGTAGCGATTATACCCTTAATAGAAGTATATCGTGACGATAAGGGGTTGTTATGACCCCCTTATCGATAAAATGTTATCTGGGTTATGAAAAAAATCTACGATTAAGTATTGCATTAAGAGTAACTTAAATTAACCGAATTCCCTTAATAATTTAATTTATTTAACATTTAAGAGAAAACAAATAAACCAATGGATATTAACTAATTAAATAATTTTAACTTTAAATTTAAATACTAAATAAAACTACCCCTTAACAATAAATTAGTCTATCATCAAGGAATAACTATACTTTAAATGATGCTATCCCTCTAAATAAACTTAGCTTAAAGATAGAAAGATAGCTAACCATTTAATCTATAAATTAAACAAAGCTTAATTTTAAAACTATACTTTAAACAATGTTTTTTTAAAAAAAATTAACCATAATACAAATCAAATCTTTAAATAAAAAGAAATCTAATATGATATCAAATCTAACTTAACAAATCTAATTTTAAAAGAAGCTCAATAAAAAAAAATCGCCATACTAATATAACATAAAAAAAAGCAAGGAAAGTAGGGTTTATAACCCTAAGCGAATGACAGAGGGGAGGCGGCCAAAAAGAACAGTGGCGGCTGAAGGAGGGTGACACAAAAAAAATGCGTTGCAGGAGGGTTTGCGGGTGTCAGATTGGTGGTGTGGTGGCCGCGGTGGCGGCGGCACCACCCGCTATGGTTAGGCGAAGGGGGAGGATGGGGCGGCCGACGCCGACAGCGGTGCCTCCCCACTGTGCTACGCATAGTGGGTGGCCCGCATACCATGTGGCCCCACTTAACAAAGCCAAGGATGGGGGGGGCTTGGCCCTCCCCAAACGTTTTGCAAATAATTTTTAAAAAAAAATTTCATTAGCGCTTAGCGCTGCGCAAACCCGCGATGGTTTTTTTTTTATTGTTATTTAATA
>MU223520.1:1066900-1077531 GCA_018584345.1 Thuja plicata | reverse complement strand
GATAAACAAGAAATGAAAGAGGCTATGAAGAGTATGGCCCAATACATCAATGCCATCCAACATCCTGAACCTTTTCCTCTGAATGAAATGCCGGCCTCCATTGACATGAAATCCCCTGATAATCAACAATTTCTTGACCGAATTCAAAGAAGCAAGGCAGTGAGTAAAGCATTCGATGATTGGGCCAACATTAAAGAGTGGGAGCTTGAAAAGATGACCTAGACCAAAGAACTCCATTGGATCGAAGAAGTTGAGGAGTACGGTTTGCAGAAGTTTCTCACGGAGATCAGGAAAACCATGAAAGGGCATATAAGTCAGTTGAACAGATAATCAAGGATGTGAACACCTGGTTTGATGGGCTCAAAAGGATGAAGGAACCTACAGACGAGCATTTTATGAAAGTCGCGCGGATAGAATCAATGATGATCCTTCAGCAAGGTCATTTGGTTATGCACAAAGAAAAGGTAGCCGAGATCAAAAGAGAAAAAGAAGTCTGGAAACAGAGGATCAGTTTTATTGGTTTGCCACATCAACTAGTAATATCCACATTTACAGCCGCATATGAAGATTGGAATGCAGCGTGTCTTACAGCGACCTCAACTACTTAACCGTATGGAACACTTGGCAGCTTCTCGGAGGCATTTTTTCTCCCAGTCTAGTTTTTATAGCTTAATACTTAAGATAGTTGGGGGATCTAGAGACTTTACTTTTCAAGAAAGACTTTTTTTACCAAGTTAGTTGCTGCAGCCCTGCGAGGCTATTTATTGAAAACTTTTAATTGTTTAAGGGTTCGGCTCTGAGTTGGATAGAAACTATTTTCTAAAAAAATTAACTTCAAAGTTTTTAGAAAACTGGTATTACATAATATATGAAATATCCTATGGTGTTACGTATATGTTTAAGCTTTTGAAATGATAAATACTACTGTTTATCTTATCTGATTTATTTTCTTATGGAGATGAGTTGTGTTGGATAAAGATTAACTGTGATATGAATGGATTCTGTGCTTAGAAGTGACAGAGTAAATTGTTATTGAAGTTTAGATTCATAAAATTTAAAGGTTGATATTGGAACAGAAATAGATGATTTTCTCAAAAACCTGCACATTCTTTTCATGTTGATGGACTAAATGTTTTCCTTAAGTGTTTTCTGGTGAAAAGCACACATAATGTTACTTTTCTATATTCAAAAAAACCATATTGAAAATATTTTTTGAAGGTAGTTGCACCTTATAATTTGCAGAGAGTTTACTTTGATAAACTCATTTGTTAGTATTAAGTTTTAATTCTTCTTCCCATTTTCTTAAAAAGAGTCTGAGATTAAATTTGAGAAGAGGGAAAAACTGTATACTAACAATGATGATGGCGATGCTAGTGGTGGTGGTGGTGATGATGATGATGATGACCACATTGATGACAATGATGACGATGATGGTCATGATGATGATGGTAATATTGATTTATGCATACAAATTTATTTAATTTATATGTTTTCATAATTTATTTATTATGTATTAAAATCTAATGCCATGGTACAATTAATTTATTTTGTTCAATTCTAATGATGACAACATATGTGAATTATGATACATGTGTTTTAATTATTACTCGTATATTTAATGTATTTATTGTTTAACAAATTACCAAAGTATTGCTTATGATGCTAAATTATTGGTGTTGATTTCATGTATGTATTTTGTGTGATTGTCACCCTTTATGGAAACAAGCAATTGACTACAGACATTGTCACCCCTTTGTTGACAATCCTGCATAACACACATAAAGTAAAGGTAAGGAATTAAAACATATACAATGATTATGATGAATGCATATTGTTCATGTTGTCTTCTATGTAATTTGTAGCATAGGCATCGTGTAATTTTTATCCAAGTTAAGATAAATGATTCACATATGAAGGAAATTTAACCCCTTTTATGGGGATCTTACATAGTGACATGGATCGGCAGGTATAAGTCAATACACCCTATAGAAATAGTTTATTATTTTCTTTCTTTCTCTTTATGCCCATCTTTATTGAGTGGTTTAATAATAAGGTATTAACTTGCTCATGATTTAACAGTACTACCCTCAACATCAATGGTCCAAAGATTATATCATCAACATTACCCTCATTTAGCAAAATATCTCACTCCTTACCAACTATATCTCTCATTTGATGGACTGCAGGAACCACCTAATAGGTACTTGTCAAATCTGTCTTCCTTGAGTGAGGGAAATGCAGGAATAGAAGATGAAAGTGAGACATGTAGTAGGCCTAAAATAGGGAGATCAACCAGAGGTCAAAAAATTAGAAGAAAATTCAATAAATGCATGCAATTTTTCCTTGCTGAAGGGGGGTCATGTTCTTATGATGATGAGACCAAAGATGACATTAACGTGCCCTTGAGGTACACACATCTTCACAAAGAATGGGTACCCAAGGAACTACCTCCAATTAACATTGGTTTTTGTGTTAACGAGAGGATATATCGTATATCTCCATCATCATTACATGGTTTGGGCCTATTTTCCATGGATGACATAAAGGTATGTTAATTTTTTTTTGAATTGATGGAGTTTGTTGGACCTTGTTACAATTACAATAATTGGATGTGGATTGTTCGATATAAAAAGTATGCATAGGTATGCACTGTCAAAAAATTATATACAATGGAAAGAAAAGGATCAAAGTAAAAGATTTGCTATGTACATTGACGGAAGGCCAAAAGCAACAGGGAATATTGCAGGTTTTATAAATAGTACATAACCTGGGTCAATTAATAAGAGACCCAATTGCATATTCTAGGTGCGTGAGGGAAATTGTGTTTTTGTATGTGTGATAAAATCAATAAGTGCAGGGGAAGAGCTGCTAATAGATTACCATTTGAACTGCATAAATACAAACAAAGTTACTATCACGGGGTTTGTAAGTTATATTATATACCATTTAAACTAACCTATAATTAATGACTCCAATATACCATTTTATTAATAAGTTTTTTTGCTAAGTCTATTTCTTTCATTTCACTAATGTTTTTATATTTAATCTTTATCAAAGGATGACATGGATCCACCACATGCCAGAGGCGGGGATGTTCCTCTCACCCCTTCTTCAGTGAAAGTAAAACTTACTGTGATTGAACAAATTAGATAGAAGCAAAATATTATATTATTATGCTCTTTTATTTAGGGTTTTGGAGTTATTATGATAGTTTTACTGACATTCCTATCAAAAATTGATGTTCAGGGAAAGGGAATAGCACCTATAACAAATGAGGCAATAGTTTCATATTTGGTGGCGACAATATTATGTAATGATGATATCACATATACCTATGACCCCATAAAGATGGTGAGAAAGACCCTAAAAAAAGTCAATACATAACTTCTTGGCCTCCTACTCCATCCAGATCCAAATGAGGAGATGCGGTCAAAGAGAGATGAATTTATACGGAGAGCAAATTGTTTGGAAGTAAGAAGTAATTAATCTTTAGTTATAAAAAAAGTTCAATAAAGGTTTATATTTTATACTATTTTATGTCATGAACTAAAACATGTATGTGTTCTTCTTACAAGAATTTTTGAGTACTCAACCACCTTCTCATGGACATCGTGAGGTCGATACTAGCGCAGGTCCCTCAGGTGAAATAATCCTTAAGTTAACAAGTTACAAGGAATCATTAATTTAATCATTAGGCTTGTTGAATCATCTTACAGTGACTATGTTAACATAAATTTTTCCTTACTTTGGACAAGTTCAATAACCCTTACAAATAGGGCCACAAGTCTCTCTCACAAACACAAGTAATTGTCAACATTGTTAGGATAGTCCTAACACAAGTTCAACATCCAAACAAATGACTACATTGTCACAATGTAGAGAATTCATTGACACAGTCTACTAGGGCATCACTTTTCTCACGTTACACAAAGCCATTTCAACCCAAACTAGATTCATTTTAAAGAATGGTGTGATGCTAGATTTCAACATAAAGTAATTAAAAAGAAACCTATACCATGAAACAGTCTTAGGTCATGGTTAAAAACAATGGATTATCAAGTTTTCACGGTGCCAACACTTGCCTATCACTCTAGGTATCAAAGCCTCCTTTCTAGGGTCTCTAGGCTAGGGCTTTCTCGCTTAGGCTCTTACAAACCTCTCTAGATACTCCCAAGGGATCTAACACCTCCAAATGGACCCCAATAGCCAAGATCCAACATAAAATACCCCCATCCTTTGGATTATTTGTCCAGAACAATGATTGGTGCTAAACAATGCACCCTCAATCAGCAACCTTGCTCCATCTTGTGATCTCTCCACAATACTTGCACATCCCTACATTCAAACTCTATACAAGGATATTGTAATGTACCTTATGCATGATCCCATAGGGTTTGCGCTAAATTCTTATAATTCCAATTTTCGAACACTTCTTTCTATCTATAATTTGTACATAGTTCTTTTATTCTTCGATAAATAAGGGTATTTAATGTGATCCAAAAATGTATATATTGTAAGTCCTTATTCAATGAATTAGACAAAGGAAGGAATAATCATTGCAATTTTCTATTATCTTGACATTGTAAAAGATTTATATTGCCAAACAATTCTTCTGATATAATTCTCTGTTCTGAAATCAATATGTCAACTCTTCTTTAAGGAAACTCGATAATGTACAATGTTTAATAATTCAACCAAATGGATTGATAATGGTAATGAGAATGACAATATCAAATGATTTAGAACTTCCTACTATGGTATTTTACTTAATAAGTGATATGATTGTGTCACATATAACGTATATGCTTCAGATATTGTATGCAAGGTTTAATTATGCAAACTTTATCTGCTACATCACCAAATCAATTATATCCTTGGAAGGACAGAATTGTAATTATGATGGTAAAGGAATTCTGATATGATAATGATATAGGAGTTTGGATGTTATGCTAAATTGATATTTTATGGATCCAATGGTTTACAAATGCAATCACTTCTAGAGTGGTCTTCTTATGATTCTGCAATTTAAAAATGCTTATTGATGTTCCTCGTTCTTATCCCCTTTGAGAATGTGCTATAATATTCTTATGAATTCTGTAATTGAATCGATTATTACTGTCTCTGGTCTATACTTATTTCCTTACCACCTATAGATGACAAATTCTTCCACCAGCCGTTCCAATTATAATTTTGATTTATATTGTTATGGATTCTGAACTCCACATTGATGAATAGTAGGAAGTCGTGGCTATGGAGTATCGATGGATATCGTACGACAATGATATCTGGTTTTGCAGAAGAGCCTCTATTTATACTATATGTTGTTACCTTATAATTTGCACATCACCTCCTGTGCTAGTCGGATGGTATTCCTTCCCAGTATATCCCCCTTATGTAGCTTGGCGACTACTGGAAGGGGGCCACCCGTTGGGAAAGTGACTTCTCTCAATAGGATCGTATCTCTTCAATTCATCTTTCCTTTCATGACCGACAAAATTTACCTTAATCATATGGCAATCCAACACTTAATTATCTTTAATATATAATCTTTTTTTATGTGTATCTCGTAGGCTGATCGCTGATTGAAGGTTTCATACGAATTCTAACTTATATTTCTCTATGATATTACTCTTATAATAACATCGTAGCTATAATGAACATATTAAAATATATGAGAGTCAAAATCCATTTCAATCTTTCCTATAATCTTCGATGACTATAGCCGGAAAGATATCCCTTGATAACATTTGCTTTCACATCTCAACTTACATCCGATCAAGACTTTCTAATTGCTACCGCTTCCTCATCTATCAATGGTTGTTCAATTAACTTAGTTCTTTCTTCTAATTCAAGCTTTCAATTATAATTATGACTTCGGTGTTTGGAGATATCATGGTATATTAAAATATTATTATATAATTTTTTATTTTTTATTATTATATAAATATATTAAGATATATGAATATTATAATATCAACTTAATATTATAATATTAATATTAATATTATATTATATATTTTTATCACAAATGTAATATATCATATTTATTATAATATATTATATTTAATAATAGGTTAGATTATATTATAATATTTATTTGATTTATTTATTAAAATACTATTATATCATACTATTAATATAATGTTCTTCATTATTATATTAATAATATAATTAATTTAATAAGTTATATTATAATTTATTTTTAAGATTTATTATTAAATCCTATTTTGAGAGAGGACATTGCAGATATAGTATATGTTTTGACTCGTCCCACCAATCACATTAACCACAGGGGGTGGGAGAGTCTATCCAACCATGGAGACTTCAAAATACAAATTGCTGATTGCAAAGACACAGTCTAGGAATAGTCAACACCAAAGTTGATTATTTTCCTTCAAATGCAAATGAAATGTTACAATACTGACATGGAAATAATAAAAAATCAAAATATAACTATTTTACTTCATTTCCTATATCCAATCACATTGTTTCAAACATTTAAATGCACAAAATCAGAGACTGTACTCTGCATCCAGAATTAAGGATTTGCAAGAATATTGTTGTTTATTGATTCAAAGCCATTAAAAAATGGTCTCCACACCCAAACTCTACATCCTATCAAAACTCACGTGGATCTTCAATTAAAAGACCTCAAACTTGACAACCACTCCTATAACCAACTTCTAACTGCCTACAACAGTAAAAAATTGACTGTTTACAAATTGCAAGTTTAAAAAGTTGTCAAGTTGACAACTACCTTTGTCAACTTGACCCTAACATGACATATCTTTTCCCCTACCTGAAGAATTTCTTCAGATTCAAACCCTTCATGACTTGATTCACTATTGCAACCATCAAAAACCTTGTGTATGACAACTTCTTCGTTTTGCAAAACAAGGCTGTCCAACTGCTATAAAACCTCATGCATGTCTTTGTTAACAATGTATTGTTCAGGTCATGATGTGCAGATGCCTCCTCCTACAAGGACCAGCAATCCGACGTCATTGACGACTGCAATGTCGAAAACAAGGAGCATGCAAACATCCACGTTTGCACCGTGTATAGTTGGTAGATCCTTGTCTTGCTATATTTGGTTATGTGTTAATTATGATTTGATTTGTACTTTAACCTTGGGTGCATTTCATAGTGGAATAGTTTTGTGCAGTAGAAGATACACCTCCTCAGGATACAGAGACCGTTATTGGTGATAATTCACCATCATTTCCTGGATCTACTCGTGTTGCTAGTACGAAAAAATTGCAGACATCATTGTTGTTGGCCGATGAAGATATGATTCCTTTAAAATTACCTAAGCTTCTAGGTACTTTAAAATTATTATTATTTATATTCTAATTTTAATTTACTTATTCATAACTTGTTTTGGATTGATGATCCCACGATGTGTTTGCCGTGAATAATGTTTTTTTATGAAAAGCTTAATGAGATGACAATGTCGCTATTCAGGTCCACCATACGTACAAGGTGGAACATCATATGTGAAATAACCCTATCCCACTTCTTTGATTTCATATCATTTCTATAATATTTTTCCTTTCATCTATTTCTTGTACTATATTCAAGGTATGCAACTTCAGTTAAGTTTTTTAGCTAACAATTTTGTTTTTTCTTAAAAGGTGGAATTTACAAGAAAAAAATTAAAAGATCAGCTCATAAAATATTTAGAGGATCTCTTTGGAAGTAACATTTTTTATAGCACCAAATTTCTTCAGAGAGCTTGCAAACATCTAAAGACTGTGAGGGACACATACATAAGGAATCTAGTGAACAACCCAAAGTACGAGCATCCTCCCATGATTCCAGAGAAGCAGTGGAAGGAATTCATTTTAGATGCAAAGGAGAAAGAGCAAAGTCAAAGAGGAATTACACAACTAATCAATAATAGAAGGTATGCGATAGTATTAAGTAGAATGTAATTATGCACTAATTAGTGATCTTTATATTTATATAATCTAGCATATTTCAAACTTTTCATAGACTGCATGACACATCAAAGGCTACAAAGGCCCGACTAGAAAAGCACGACCAACACAAAATTGGCTTTGGTGGTTATCTAAAACTTCAAGAAAGAATTGTAAGTAGCAGTAAATAAAAATTTGAATCAAATTTTTTATAAATTACAAATTTTTTTGTTTAATTAAACAATACCTACATAATTGACAATATTAAGCCAAAAATACAGGGCTCGGAAATTAATGTAGCACCCACAGAAAGATTGCCTTCAAGCAAGGCTATAAAGCCGCGGCTAAATGCCTACGCCAAGCTTCATGTAGCCAAACCCAATAGTCTGCTACATCAGTTCACATACAGGTAAGTAGGCCAAATGAAAAATATTTCAAATTGAATACTTGAGCGATAATCTATTTGATGTTTATTTCGAACATAAATTGACTATTTTTGTTTTAAATAGAAAACAATGATAACAATGCGCATGCCATTGCAATGTAGCCTTCTAATCCTAGCATAGAATATCCAAATGAAGAAGACCCTGATGTGCATCGCAGTGATGGAGGTATTCATTTTCTATTGAAAAGGAATTGTGTAATTATTAATACAATTTAACATCTTAAATTGAAATTGGTGTAACCTTTCTTGTGTACATTTTAGAGCATGCAAAACGTCATGGTGAACAAGTGGAGGATGATCCGAGTGTTCACCATATTGAAGATGATGTGGCATTGTCAGGTAAATAAAATATCTGTTATGTTATTTTTTTTTTTTGATCAGTTGTTATGTTCTTTTAATTAATGAAATACTTGTAACACTAATATAAAATGTTCTGAATTTAACCCATTAAGTTGTTATTGTAGTGGACCCCCTTTGGCGCACCATCATCCTCCTACATATAGGAGGAGGCATTTATTGAGATCACAAGAAGAAGAGGAGGGAAATGACAAAGATATTGATGCTCCGCTTAGCCTTTACATTAAAAAATTGAAGAAAAAACCAAAAAAGAAATGATTGCAATTTTTTTTTTTGATAATGAAATAACGTTGTCTTAATGAATGTAATTTTGTGCTACTAAATGTTGATGAATGATGTGTTGATGAATTATTGATTAATGTCCAATTGTTAATAAATTTTAGGTGTTATTGAATGTTACTTTATTATAATGATTGAATGTTATATTTTATAAATGGATGAATGAATGTTAGATTTAAATGGGGAATTTAGAGTGATGTTAGGGGGGGTGGGGCCAAATGAGCTTACACCTTCACGTGGTTGGCCTTGTTAAGTAGAGAATATTAAACTATTCTTGAAACCAAGTGAAGCTCAAGCTAAACCAATGTAGATTCAATGATCAAACACACCTACTAGTCCTATTCCACATAGATTCAAAGGTCAAACACACCTACTAGTTTTATTCCACTGTCGATATGCAACTTTATGATTGTCCCTGTCCTATTCAAGGATTTCCTATTTTACTATTTACTTCTCATTTCTTTGTTTGGACTTTCGTACAACATATTTCAATGTCCTTCATGAGATACACTATAATTTCTATGTCGAAGGAACACTGTTATTACTCCTTGTACATGACTGTCCTTGGTGCATGGGCACTAATAGAATAATTAATTTCATCACATTTTATGTGAAGTCCAATGTTTCCTTTCTGAAAATATGAACTAAAGCCAACGTCAATATATATGTAAAGGTATTTAAAAGCACAATCTTGCTAAATTTATAATTTAGCAAGATGTGCCAAATGTATAATTAGGGATTTTAATGGGCATTGTAACCGAATAGGAATATGAAGGGTAATAAGGTAGATGAATGATTTTGTAACTGTCCACAAACTATCTATAAATGGATATATTATTATAGAGTAAAGAGAGGAGGTTACAGGTAGATAGTGAGTAGAAGATTATAGAGAATCAAAACGGCTCTCTGGATGCCACTAGAGAGCTGTGTATTTGTAATTGTAGACTTTAAAATTTAATAGTAAGTTGTTTTGATTCATCGTTATTGTCCATGTTAAAAAAATGAGTGTCTCATTTCAGGATTTTGTAACCATTCGAGTCATAGATGTATTTGGTTTTAGATTTAATGAATGGAGATGGATTCGATAAAATGGTATTTACAAAGCCCTTGGAGTCATTTTGAAATGTCAATGTTTATACAAATCGGGTTTGTAGATTTCTTTTTGGTTTTGGTTATTAGATGTTTCTGGTTTTTTGGTCCTTTTGATGAAAGAATCCAAACAGTGGAAGGGATCGGGTTTGTTGAAGGAGTTTAATAGTTTATTGGATTTGGTTTTGTTCATTATTGACAATCAATATTAAATATATTATTTTGTTTACATTTTAGGTTTCTCCACAGTCCCGATTTGGAACAATAGAGATCGTTCTATTTAGCAAAGTATTGATTTAGAAGCAATTTGTTAATTCTTGAGTGTATGGAAATTGAAACGGTTTTTAGAGAAGCCATTACATGCATTTTAGGTTGGTGATGAGCCAAGCTATCGAAAAGGTGGTGGAGTAGTTTATGTTAGAGTAATTTATTAATTACTCTTTTGTGCTTAAGTTATACTTAGGCAACTTTCTATTTTCTGAGAGTTTCCTTTTTAGGGCTTCGGTATCCTTTATAAGGAATCACCGCTTAGTTTTATTTAC
>MU223520.1:1035057-1047675 GCA_018584345.1 Thuja plicata | reverse complement strand
GATTAATTGACCCACTAATTTGAAATCACCTCACCCAAGGTAAATCAACAACAATGACCACCAATCTCAAGAGAGAAAGTACCAATCAAAGTTGAAGACTAAACCAAGTTTGAAGTAATGACAAATCTTTCCCTACCTACAAGGGGATCTATCGTCAAGAAGATCTTCGCATGTAAGACAAGTGAATGAAGCCCACTTTCTTAATATCACCACAAATAGTGTTCATAGGTCCTAATTACTATGTGAAACATATATGCAAGAAAACAAATCTAGGTCCATTTTTAGAGCACCAATTGGAAATGTGATCTATGAAAGTAAGAAAACACTTAAGCTAAACACATGAGATGTTCATTATTATTCCCAAAATCCAAATGTTATAGAGATGCAACAAAATACCTCAAATCCAAAGCAACGCGAGCATTTTGTTGTTTATCCACGCAAGTCCAAGCAATCCCCATGAACTCTTCAACAAGCAAGACAAGCAAACAAACAAATAAGATATGCAATGTATATTCAACTCATGCAAACCCTAGGGTTAGATCTGAAAATCAATTGTTAGGAGAAATAATAACCAGAAAATAATCTAAATGATAACTCACATCATGCATTGAACCGTGTGAAAAATAAGTGCAAGCTAATCATTAAATGCCCTTTTTTTTAATTTTGATTTTTGACCTAGTCAACAAGATCTAATTTGTTTGCTATGATTTTATGCCTATTTATCAAAACATACCAGTTGTTAAAGATCAGATTTTTAAGCCATTATTTTTCATCAAAACAAAAAACATCGAGAACATACCCCCTGTAGAATTCCAAGATCTTTCCAGAAATGTAAAGTTTTTCAAAAAACGCACTGATTTGCGACCAGAAACAAATTTTCATGAAAAATCATAAAAAAATTATAAAGCGTAGAAAAATGATCCAAAAAATATGATTTTCAAACTAAGACACTTGTGACCCAATGCCAACCTGTAAAAAAAATTTTAGACCAAAAATCCAAGCCGTTTGGGAGATATGATCAAATCTTTCAAAAAACCCTAGGTTTTGTCTTCAACTCATCCTGCACAAGGGTTAGGCTTGAAGAAATTCAATAAAATAACCATGTAAAGATTAGAAAATATGAAAATATGAATAAAATGAAGAAAAATAAGGAGCATCATGCCCCATGGTGTGTGCCAAAAATGTGAGCTAACAATGTGTCACACTTCTATGAATCATTCCATTCAAGGTTTCTCAAGAATGAAGCCTCAAATATTGACTCATAGCTCCCTAGTCATGGAGTGCAAAGGTTTGTGATGGAGGCCCTTAGATTGACCTAGTTGTGCCCTTGCAAGTACACCATGAAATGAGAGATTCAAAGAGAAAAAAGCAAGGATGCTAGTCTCCATGATCATCCAATATGCAATGAAATGAAAACTATTCTATATGATTGCAATGCATGAAAGAAAATTAATCTAAATGATAACAATGCAAGATTATTATATGAAAGGAAATATGAATTTAATCTAATATTAATCTAATCTACATGAATAGCCATGGATGCAAGAAGAAGACAAGAGGAGAGAAGTTGCAATATCCAAGCTCAAGTGCTCAAATTCTCCTCCAAAATTGCTCTCCAAATGTGCAACATAACAATAGCATAAAATCTTGATTATCAAATGAGAAGGAGAGGTTTCCTTTTAAAGAGCAATGGATGGTAGAGATTAAGAGGCAAAAAAATTAAAGGCTATGATTAAGAGGCAAAATGCCCACCACTTAGGAAGATGTGAAGAAAAAGGGGATTTTATTTAATTTATTTCCCTTTTCATCAAATAAAGTGCTTGAAGTGGGGATTTTTATTTATTTAATTAAAACAAGGGTTTTATTTTAATTAAATAAATTATAAGAATTTTATTTAATTAAATAGGAGGAATTTAATTAAATTAAATAAGATGAATTTTATTTAATTAAAAGGGAGATTAAATCTTTTAATTAAATAAAAATGATCAAACCTTAGGAAATATTGAAATAATTGAATTAATTACAATTTGATCAAGGAAATTGATTTGAATTGAAAATGTTGCAAAGCATTGATTCAGGAATTTGATAAATTGATAAATTGATAAATGGGGCCCATAGTCTAGGCGACCATTTTAGGGTGCATACAATAGTTCCCTACTCGATCTAAACTCTCCACAAATGGATAGAAACACTCGCAGATGGAGAGAGGCTTTTGAGGACTATAACAATGGAAAACACCAAAAGCCCGAAGATACCGACGAAGAAGAAGAACCCAAGTTTGACCATCCTTTATTTGAGTTAGGCAGTGAAGAGGACATCACTGAAGAGGAGTACAATAAACTCAAGCAAAGCAGGAAATTCCAAAAGCAGATGGAAAAGATAATTGGTGAGAATAAAGAAAAATACTTCCTACATCTAGCGTCCACGGGCATAAAATTACCCCCAGATTATGATGTGAAGAAACTCAAAGAAAAGAAGGTACCAACTCCTATATCCATCCTCACCAAGCAATTCACTTTGATGCAAATAGAGCTCACAAATCTCAAACAGGAGAAAGAGAAACCCAAAAACAAATACTCTTTGGATGCCATTTGTCCGTTCCCTTTTGACAAGAGTATCACGATGGTTCCATTCCCTCCCAATGTAGCACGACCAAAGTACAACAAGTATACAGGAGAAACCAATCCACACGATCATGTTCAAGAGTTTTGTGCTCTTAGCATAGAGTACATGCATGAACCCACTTACCTCATGCAACTATTTCCTGGAAGTCTAGGAGGCCACACCATGGAGTGGTTCTTGAAACTTACGCCCAAGGTCAAAACTTTTGAGGAGTTGATTCAATAATTTTTTCAACATTACTCCTAAAACATCTAAAATGATGTGACTATGATGGATCTATGTAATACTAAATAGAAGACCGGAAATCATTTACCCACTTCCTACAAAGATGGAGGAAAATCTTTGCATGATACTCAAGAGCTATCCCTAAATCTGAGAAGATGGAAATCTTTGTCAATAACTTGGTGTAACCACCTGAATTTGGTCTATTTCAACTATGGACCCTATTTTCCCTAAGTGTGATCATACCCCCAATTATGTCCAAATGACCCTGTTACTACTTGACATAATTCTTTTGAAATCAATTTAAATCTCCTAAAGTGATCAAATCACTAAATTATTTAGTTTTAGCCAAAATCAAAATCAATCAAATACATGGCTAAAAATGATTAATTTGCTAGGAATTAAATAAATCCCTAAATCAATTATCCACTTGCAATGAACCCATTCCCCTAGCCTATTTAATTTAATTAAAATGGCTATAGTCCCCTAATTATTAAAAGCAATAAAATGCTTAAATAATTAATTCTTATATTTTAAATGAATTAAATAAGTTTAATTCATTTCATTTATATTCCCTTAAACCCCAACCTAACCTATCTCAACCACTTCTACCCTGGGTTCTAACCCATCTCAACCCATTCCACCCTTGCTAATCTAATCCTCATTCTAGTTCTAATCCTAACCCACCTCCTAATGTTGTCACATTCCATTAAGGAATGATTAACAACTCAACCCACTTGAGAAAGTCAAGGAATCTCAAGATTCCTTCCTCAAGTCCACCTTCTCAAGCCACCCTCTTACACCCTTCCCATGCTTCTTTAAGGCTTTCATTAATGCCTCATTAATGAAGATGCCTTAAGCCCATGTCTCCTCCATGCCTCATTAATGCTCAAGGCATTAATGGCTCTTACACCACCATTAATGAGTCCCTCAACTCATTAATGAACCTTCTCTCTCTCTCTCTCTCTCTCTCTCTCATTCTTCTATAAATAGTATGCATTTTGGAGCACAAGAGAGCCTTCATCTCATATTAGAAAATACATTGTTATGCTGCTAAGATTTAGATAGCTTCATTTTCATCTCATAGCTCCATTACTATGCATTGTTATAATGTCCATTTTTAGACTAATATGCATTGCTCATTGGATAATAGTTTGTTTTAAATCAAATATTTCATGCTAGGTTGTTTATGTCACTAGTATTTAGCATAATCTAAGGGCTTTTATGTTATTTTCTACACTCATCCTAGTCAGAAAGCAATAAGTTGCTGCTATGGTTTATATGCTCATTAACCCTTGTTTTTCACTAACAAAATGACTTATTGAAGTGTTGTGTTGCAGGCAATAGGTGCACAAATATACATACACACTTGGTACCAGAATTGAACTATGCATTACAAATGCAAGATTCCCCTAGCTTTGACAAGATGATTAAAAATGCCCTCCATATCGAAGAGGTTATGGTCAGAAAGGGGGAGATCACTCTCCAAAGTGAAAACAAAACTAACAACTCCAAGCCTAAATGGTGGAAACATAACAAGAATGTTGTTAATGATGGCATAGTAGATGCATCCAATGTTGGCCCTAAACCTGAGGTATTCAATCTAACCAATAATATGCAAGCGAGCAAGGATGCCAAGGTAACGACTCCCATACCCAAAGAAGACAATGATAATAACAAGTGTCAGACATGGACTTCAAAACCTCAAAGAACATTCAATCCTTTAGGAGAACCTCTCAAAACTGTTCTAAAAATACTATTGGATAACAAAGTTCTCACGATTCCAGATTCCAAACCATGGGAACCAATGGTCAAACCCAGATGGTGGGATGATAACTCCTACTGTGTCTTTCACAAGAACAAAGGGCACAAGACTAATAATTTCCTTAAGCTTAAACATGTCATTCAAGACCTCATTGAAGGAGGTAAGATCAAAGTGGACAGACACACTACCAATGAAGATCATACAATATTCAATAAACCATTTCCTAATTATGATAAAGGAGAAACATCTAAAGGGAAAGGTAATGAAGTAAACTACACCTATTCCAATAATGACAATGTGATCAATATGCTAGACATTAAGATTGAATCAATTAATATGGTCACAATCAAAGGTGTTTCATTCCACTCAAATGCAGTAACACAGAGCCAAGCCCAGGTCATGATCAAAGGACCCAATTCTTCCCTGAGACCAGCATCAACGTCCAAGGTTCCTATCATTACTATCCCTAAACCAACAAAAAAACACGTGGTTACTATTCCTGGAGCAAAGTATGACTTGGTAGACCAATTGCAATGAACCTTTGCAAAAATTTCCATTTTTGAGTTGATCAAGATATCCACAGTACATAGGGAAATGCTAGAACAAGCTCTACATGCTGGTAACATCCTAAAGGATATTGATATAGAAAAATTCCAAGCGATGGTCAAGCACATCTCAGCGCCACATTACCTCTCCTTTTCTAAAGAGGATGATAAGTCATTGACACATTGACATAATCAACCCATCCATATTGAAGTCCTCATTCATAAATCTTGTGTTAGATGTGTATTGATAGATGGAGGCACATGACTGAAATTTGTACACTTAATATGATCAAGAAACTGGGTCTCTCAGAACAAAAAATTGATTCTAGAAGCAAGATAACCATCAAAGCTTATGATGAGGAAGAAAGATCCTCTAAAGGACTTATTGCTCTGCCTATAAGAGTTGGACCAATTGAGAGGAATGTTGTATGTCAAGTTCTAGATCTACCCCTGGCCTACAATATCCTGTTGGGGAGACCATGGATTTACAAAATGCAAGCGGTGCCATCCACTTACCACCAGTGTATAAAGTTCCCACATAATGAGGTGGAAGTGACGATTCTTGTAGATGCTAACTATACTTGTAATAATATCAAAGCAGGTAGCATGATCCCACATAACAAAGAGGCTATGGATGCGATTTCTCCTGAAACTACCAAAGACATGGTTATGAAGAGTTTTGACAAAACCTTAAAACTTGAAGAAACAGGTATGGGAGAATATAAGCTAGAGCTGACTCCATCATTGACAGAACTTCCAGTATCACCAAGATCCTATGGAAAACCTTTCTCAACATTCACACCTACTACATCCAAGGAGCCAGAAGTACACAAAGCAACTGGCATGATAAAGGCATCCACATCTTCTTTAGATAACACAAAAGAACATGCAGTCTTGGACTGGCTTTACAAAGGAGAACCGGTGGAAGCTGAGGTCAAACATGTAGAGATATCCCCAGAATAGTATGGAAAGGGATATGATTTCCTCAAATAGATGGGATACAAAGGAAAGGGACCTCTAAACGACACAAGAAGATGGCTTATTGAGCCTATACCCATGGAATTCCACAATACTAGAGACAAAACAAGACTGGGTTTTAATACTAAAACTGAAAACCTTGCTTCAAAAGACAGTCCAACCTTAGACAAAGGAAGTGATGAAACAAATGAACTAGAGTAGTGGTCATATGAAAGGTTATTACATGTTGGCACAGAGAATCCCAACTATCAAGGAGAGCACTATGTACCAAGCTTTGAGGTACCACAAGATCTTTGCACCCCTTTGTTAGCACAACCTCCCATTCAAGAGGTAGGAGACTCAACAACAAATAATTCAGAAATACCCTTGATAGCAACAGCTACAGAAAGCACACCCTGACGACAAGATTTACATCATAATTGGGGGAAATTGATCATAGTCACATATGCTTGACCTACCACACTTTGATCTACAGGTAGCTAACCGGGTACACCAGATAACTATTGCTAAATACTTAAACAGATCTGATGATGAGGTCACCGATTCTCATGATTATGAATGGGATGAGCTATCTGTCACCACTGAAGATATTGGAATAGATACAATTCACATGTTTGTGGCTCCCTCAGCTCCTCGTGAAAATTCTAACACTACTCCCAACAACACTGATAATCCTGAAGCAAAAGAAGAATTCCTTCTCCCTGTCAGGGATGTAGAGACTGGTGCTTTTCTAAGTCTTGAAGAAGTTCTAAGGCAACAAGAAAGAAGCCTCCTTTTATGGAGAGATGAAGATGATAGTTCTACTGACGAGTCACTAGAGTTTGATCCACATATGACTAACAACGACCCTTTTATGACGATCTAACTCTTACTGATCTAAACATTGAAGAAATTAACTTAATAGAACATGTCATGTCGGTTAATGATCTTGATGCTAACATGATGTTTTTCTTCCTAGAGTTTGATTCCTTGTCTTTGATACACCTAGATCTAATTGATTGGACTCATATAGATCCTATGCCTATCCTCAACTTTCCCAATGACTACACCTTAGCTTGCTATCTCAATGCTATTGAACCTTACCCTTCTTCCACCAATGCAAGGAGAGAGAACATGTCACACGAGGATATCAGGTTTCTCAGTCAAAAATTGAAAAAGAAAAAGAAAAAGGGGTCTGGCGGTGAAAACCACGTTTTGGCAGTGTCAGATCCTAAAATAGTAAAAATAAAAGACGTATCCAATGGTGAAAACCTCTTAGAGGTGCCAAAGGATGATATTCTTGATATCCTCCCCGACCACTTTCAGGAAAGGTCTTCATTTATGATTGAATCAAAATAGCTAGTAAATTTGGGCACCATTGAAGATCCTCAAATAGTCCACCTTGTACAATCTTTGTCAGAAGAAGAGAAGACATAGTTTACAAAGTTCCTGAGAGAAAAGAAGATCAACTTTTCATGGTCTTATATGGATATTCTTGGAATAGATCCTAATCTAACCATACACCACTTATCTATAGCTCTCGGGATCAAGCCCATGAAAAAAAAATTAGAAAGATGCATCCTCATGTTACATTATTGGTAAAAGCAGAGCTAGAGAAATTGTTGAAAGATGGATTTATCAGAGTCATTGCCTACGTAGGATGGATCTCCAATGTGGTCCACGTGTCTAAATTTGATAAATCTATCAGGATTTGTATGGACTTTAGAGACTTAAAAGAAGCATGTCTGAAAGATGACTTCCCACTACCTAACATTGACATGATCATATACCTCACAACAGGCTACCATATGTATTCATTAATGGATGGATTCTCAGGCTATAATCAAATCAAAATTGCCCCTAAGGATCAAGAGAAAACTGCATTTACATGCACACGGGGCACCTTTTGCTGGAACTTCATGCCATTTGGGTTAAAGAATGCCAACGCAACATATCAAAGAGCAATGACTACTATATTCCACTATATGATGCATAAAAACATGGAAGATTACATGCATGAAAACTTAGCCAAATCTAAAGAAAAGAGCACTCACATTGCTGACTTGAGATAGATCTTGGATCGAATGGAGAAATTCCAACTTAGGCTCAATCCAAAGAAGTGTGCCTTTGGTGTCCAATCAGGAAAACTCTTAGGGTTTATAGTTTTAGCAAAGGGAATTGAGGTAGATCCCGCAAAGGTGAAATCCATTCTAGAGATGACTCCTCCATGCCACATCAGTCAAATGAGGAAATTACAAGGGAGACTCCAATCAATTAGGAGGTTCATGTCACAACTTGCTGACCGAGCACAACCCTTTACCAAATTACTACATAAAGCGGTTACCTTCAAATGGGATGAACATTGTAAAGCAAAATTTAGAGAACTAAAAGAGTACCTAGCTACTCCTATTCTTATGGCACCTATTCATGGAAAGCCATTACTTCTCTACATTTCAACTACAAATACATCACTAGGAGTATTTCTAGCACAAGAGGATGAAACAAGGAAAGAAAGAGCTATCTACTATATCAATAGAACACTAGTCTCCTATGAGCTCAATTACAACATTATTGAGAAAGCATGCTTAACAGTCATCTTCGCAAAACAAAAATTAAGACACTACATGCTCTCACATACAGTAAGGCTCATTGCTAAGATTGATCCTCTAATGTAGCTTTTAAGCAAAACAACATTAACAGGACGCTTGGAAAAATGGGCCCTCATTCTAAGTGAATTTGACATTGAGTATGTGGATAGGAGAGCTATTAAAGGACAAGTCCTCACTGACCAGCAAGCTAATTCACCGCTTCAAGATACCGAACCTTTGCAGATCAAATTCCCTGATGAGACAATCATGCATCTAATTGAGCATCCGTGGAAGATGTATTTGATGGTTATTTCACACAGCAAGGCTCTGGAACAGGGGTGCTATTCATAAATCCTCAAGGTTACAAGATACCGAAGTCCTACAAACTGATGTTTCCATGCAGGAACAACATTTATGAATATGAAGCATTGGTAAATGGACTCAAGCTTGCCATGGAATGGAAAATTATAGAGTTTCATGTATATGGTGACTCAACTCATTATCAATCAAGTCAATGGCGATTATCAAACGAAAGATGAGAAGTTGATGCCCTACAAGAAACTAGTTGATGACCTAAAGAAGTACTTTGTCTTCATAACACTCCAGTAGATACCCATAATGGAAAACAAAGCTGTAGATGCTATGGTTACATTGGAATCCATGTTATAGCTGGAGGAACATCAGTTCCAGTATGACTTCTTGGTGGAAGAACTATCCTATCCTACCTTTGATACCCCTGAATACCAAGTAATCTGTGCTTTAAACACCCCAGACCAATCTCGATATGCCAATATCATTGCCTATCTCACTGACCAAACCATTCCTACTAATCTATCCAGAAATGAGAAGAGATCCCTGATTAGGACAACAATAGGTTATGTCCTCATAACTAATAATTTATATCGATGAGGTCTAGACGGTACACTTCTTAGATGTTTAGAACTTAAAGATTCTGATCTCACATTTAAAGAAGTCCATGAAGGTGTATGTGGATCACACTCGAACAAATTTTCGTTAGCTAAGAAACTTCTTAGAGTTGGCTATTACTGGCCTACCATGGAAAAAGATGCTATTCAGTTTTCAAAAATATGTCTTAAATGTCAGACACATGGAAATATCATCCATGCTCCTGCCATAGAACTCATACCTTCTATTACACATTGGCCATTTCAGCAATGGGCCTTTGACTTGGTTGGACAAATATATCCCAACTCTTCAAATGGGCACAAGTTCATCATTACGACCACTGAGTATTTTATGAAGTGGGTCGAGGCTGTGTTGCTAATCAAAGCCATTGGAAAACAGGTGGCTATGTTCATTCTAAACTACATTATCTGTAGATATGGGATACCCTCTTCAATTATAATAGACAATGGGGGGAAATTTAAAAATCAAGACATTTATGACCTTTGTGAACATTTCCACATCACTCAACATTGCTCCTCAATCTATTATCCCCAAGGTAATGGACAGGCTGAGGCATCTAATAAGAATATTTTCAAAATCCTACACCGAACTGTAAGTAAGTCTGGCAGAGACTGGAATGTACAAGTGAATCCGACACTATGTGCCTACAGAACAAGCATAAGAACACCAACTGGAGCCATGCCATTTTCTCTAGTCTATGGCACTGAAGCAGTACTACCTATTGAGGTTGAAATCCCATCTTTGCGGATATCTTTACACGGTCTTATTACTGATGAGCAATACCGCATTGATAGGGTGAATTCTTTGGACCTACTAGATGAGCATAGATAATAAGCGTTCAACCATCTGAAGGTGTACCAAGCACGTATTCCCAAAGGCTACAACAAGAAGGTCAAACCATGCAAATTTGAAGTGGGAGATCTCGTCTTAAAGGAGAATCCTAAGAACTAGCCTAACAGAGAGCAGAAAGGAAAATTTGAACCTAATTGGTTAGGACCTTATGTTATCACTGCTACTTTTGGGATTGGATCTTATTAACTAGCTACACCTAAGGGAGATGTTCTTCCCAATCCTATCAACACTCTACATTTGAAGCGGTTCTACGCTTGATGTTCGGCTAGCAGAGCATGTACAGTGAAGTAGTTCTCAGAAAATACCAAAAACATTCAGAAAATTGATCCTGAAGAAATCCAAAAACAATGGAAAAAGTCCTGAAGAAAGGGTATCCTTGGTGAAAACCTGGTAAATAGGCACTTTGATACTACAAAAACATTCAAAAAAGCAAAAATAGCAAAAAAATTGAACAAGAGAAAAGTGCCTTGATGACAACCTGGTAAAACATGCATCTTGGTAGCAAAAAGAAAGAAAAGATCTTTGCCAAGTGGTGAAAACCTGACAATCAGGCATCACTTGTGTTCTACACTCCATCTATCAAAGCATCACTGATACTAGGCCTTCATGATTACACCTGTGCTTAAACGCTAACTTCATTTCCTAAACGACTATCTTATCCTTGCTTGGGATTTTTCTACATTTCTGTCTTAGGATCAAGTCATTATGCACTGGGGGCATCTTTTCCAGTCTGATAGGTTGCGTCTGCTAAGTCTTCATAGGATGGTTTGTCTTGTGATATGATAATCTCGGATACTTTCACTCCCACTATCACTTTTACCAAACAAGGATGACACAAACATTGCACTAACATGAACGGTGTTCCTAAGGCCTACATTAGATTCTGAACAGCGACAAGATTGTATATAGGCAAATGGATGCCATATTTGCTTGAATTCAAAACTTTTTGATTGATGAATCTATACTGTGCTTGAAGAATGAATCAATAGTATTACTTAAACACAATTTGGTCTTGGATTAATCATAACTCTTTTATGTCCTAATGATGTTTAACTAGGGGCATCTAAGCAGTTATGAATTTTTATTGATTCTCAATTGATGTTGTGAGACCTTCTGAGTTACTACATGACGTCTGCACAAAGACAAAGAGTCACAAGGATAGGGGGCATAATTTTTTCTTAGTTTTCTACGTATGGTGATTGTTCCAAGTAATCCTATAAATTTCACCTAACTTGGATGTTTATGGTAAGAGCTTCCATCATGAGTGGATAGCCGCATATATCTTGATCTTTGTTATGTGTAAACTACGGTGAGGTTGAAACAATTTCCTTGTCTTTTTTCTGATTCAGATTCTCACTAAGGTATACAAAGCATAATGTACCCAAGGATATGAATTTTCAAGGTCATTGCAGGTTCAATATCTTGCCTTAGATAGATTCTGATATAATAAAAGGAAGGTGACTATTTTGTTATCCTGGCTTCTATGCCTTGATGCCTAAGTCTATTTTTGAAATTCCAATAAATATAGTATTCATATTGTCATAATATCAGTGGGTATTAGTGATGGTTGTACTATCAGGTGGTATCCATTTTGAAAAGCGCCCAATGATGATAAAAATGTTACAATATTTGCTAATCAGTGACAAGTCCTAAGAGTGTGCATATAGCTACATTTAGAGGTTGCATGATGCATTTTTAAGGAAATAAAAACATTTGGGAATTGGTGCTCAAAACTGATTTCTATCTTTCTTCTTCTAAAAACAAAGTTAATTACATCCATCCATATTACTGATATATATATCGTTGCACATCCATAGCATACATTTTGCATTCATCAAAAGAAACTGCAGGAAAATACAAAAACAAAGCATCCATGTATTGCATTTTTACTTTTACATCCTAAAGTGCATCCATACATTCTACATTACATACAAAAAGCTCAAAAACATATATTCACATAATATCATTTGAAACAAATTTATATCAATAAAAACTCAAAACTTGCATAAAATGATGTTATCATCTAAAATCTAACTCATCATATGGCCAAGATATAATCACATGTGCAAAATAAATCTATCAAAGCAGATGGAACTCATATAACATGTCAGGAATAGAATCAACGACATCATATATATAT
>MU223520.1:1016780-1034787 GCA_018584345.1 Thuja plicata | reverse complement strand
CTGATCTGGAGGAGGAGGAGGAGGTGGTACAAATGGAGGAGGAGGAGGCATCACCCCCTTTGACTGCTGCGCTAGGCATGAAAAAGATACCGCTCTCTGTCCCTCTGGCACTGCAACATTGTATAAAGCATAATAATATGTGGCTCTCTGAGCCTGATGGACTGCAGTTCAAGCCTGTGCATCTCTCTCTGCTCTGAGCATGTCACCCTGCCTATCCCACTCTGCCCTAAGCCTCTCTAATTGTCTATCCCTATTAGCCAAAAATGCATCTGAAACATTGAATCTAGCCTCTAAAGAAGTAATATGTGCCCTGAGCTGCTCTCGCTCTTGCTCGCATTGAGATAAGGGATCTCCGTCCCTGCCTGAACCCCTGACAGTATCCTATCCTGAAGATCTATCCTGTGACCGATCAGGCTATCTCTACTACTGCTACCTCTACCTCTACTGCTCTCCTATCAATAATAACCCTGGATCTAGCCGAGGAGAAACAAATCTAAATTGAGTGCACCGACCCTCTTTGCTACCACTAGCAACCTTTGCGTGGCCACCCACAACACCTCCACCCCTGTCATCTCCCCCATCATTACCATCATCTGGAGGAGGTCATCTCTGATCTCTCCCTCCATCTTGGCCTCCATCCCTCCCTCCATGTTAGCCTCCGCCCCTATCTCTCTGTACTCCTCCCCTCCCTTTGGTAGGACGCTCATCCAGATCATAATCAATCGGCTCCTCGATGCAAGGAATGGGCTCCTTTGACACTGTGAAACATGGAAATAGATATCGAAGCATCTTTATGGCATACCCATCAGAAACACCTGCATCAGCAACATCAAGGAGAAGGTCCCAATCTACTCTGACCATGTCTCAGATCTCCTAATGAGATGTCTCATACCTAAGTTGGACACCCCATAGTGGTGTCTGATCTTGGATCCATGCATATACTGTAATATCCTATGTCCTACCCTGCCAATGACCGTACTGTCTAAGGACTTGGGTGTGTGTGAACCGTTCTACAATATATCTGGTCCGTCCAATGAGATACTGGCTCTGGAGAAAAAATGGTACCTGCCTGGCATCTTAAGTCCACTCCTCATAGTCTAAATATTGTCGCCATACGACCTCTGTCATATCATAAAAGAGTCTATGCCAGTACTCTACCTTGCCCAAATGGGGCTGCTGAATAAGACTTGCATACATATATACATATGGGAACTCAGGTGCCCATTGCCTATCTACTATCGGTCATGTAATAGGGATATGCTCCCAGGCCCAGATCTAAAGAATCAGTATACCCACAGTCATACTCTGGGTATAGTGGTACATGATCTCGTGAAGCTCATGGTACATATGGGCTAGAATGTAGTTACCCCATGCAAATCTCCATCTCTGGACAACCATCTTCTCGAGCATGTCCACCCAACCAACCATAAACCCATGCTATCCTCTGTCTGGCATCAAAATGCCACCAATCAAGCCTGCCATGTATATAAAAAGCTGATCATAATGATCCACCATGTATTCCCAAGATAAGTATCTACGATCAATAGTATCATCCTGAAAGTATCGGTGAGCTGCACCAATCGCCATGACAGATGTAGACTCGAAGTGCACCTCGCGGCCCATAATGGGAATATGAAGTATGCACCATACATCCTCCAGAGTAATTGTCATCTCCTTGGTCAGAAGATGGAAGGTTTTGTGCTTTGAGTGCCATCTCTCAGCAAGAGCAGTCAACAACCCTCAGTTTACCCCTATATCTGGTAAACCCATCACTGATTGTAATCCATAGCAAACTACTATCTCCTGCTCATCGGCTATCAAAACTCCATACAACGCGAGCACACATCCTAGATATGTGCCTCAAAAGGCAACTACCTCAAAATCAACCTGTTTTGACAAATACAAGATAACTCAGTATTCTATCTAAGCTACAAGTGTAGAAATATAAATCAGCAAAGTGATTACAGATCTGTGGCAGACACATAGGTCAGAATGAATAAATTTCTATGTCCAAAAATGAGATGCGATTCTAGAAATCAGGATGTGATCTCTTTTACCAGATGCCATCCTGGAAAATAGGATGCGATTGAGAATACTAGATGCGATCTTGAAAAAGTAGGATGCAATCCAGAATGCGGGGTATGATCCTAAATTGGTAAGGTGAAACCAAACTAAAATTTTGACCCAAAATGAAGCCTAAAAAAAAGAGCAACGGGATGCGATCCAGAATGCGGGGTATGATCCTAAATCTGGGAAACAAGACGTGATCCAGGAAATACCCAGCGTGGGTTTGACAGGGTGTAATCCAGAATCTTGGATGCAATCAAAAATTGAAATAGTTGTAAAGGCTACAAAAATGCGTAAAAATCAAATTTGCAAACTTCACAAGGTAGTTTTACGAGCACTTACTGGAGGTGGGTAGTTGTTCAAGCACTAGTGTCGATGGATCATCTCAAAATGATGCTTCCTCACGGGGACCACCATCTTCTCTGCAGATCTCTCAAATTTACTACAAATAAAAGTGAAAATGAATAGTAAAATGGTAATTTCTAAGGCTTATATTGATCTTTTGAGCTATTTAAGGGTTTTGAAACTCCTCCTAGGCACCCGAAATTTCTGTTCTCCTTTTGATCAATTGGGAACCAAATATAAGGTACATTAACATTTTTGTGACACCTCCTAAAAATGCAGAATTGCTCCTTTTGTCTTGAAAATTTGTCAAAATTACATATTTTATCATAAATCTTGGTTTGACATCATTTTATCAATCTCACCACTCACATTTTCATGTAATTAACTTGGTATACCGTGTGTTTATTCTTAAACACCCTCTCTTTTTCACTTCTTCTACTCTATTCTTTCTTGCCCTAACCGCTTCCTACAAGTGATACATCATTTCAACAAAGGGATTTTATTCTTTTCCTTCGATTTCATTCCCAAGGGGGCATGATCACACTATCATCAATTAAATTTTTGCTCGAAACAACATTAAAATGACTTCGTTATCAAACAAACTAGGGGCATGACAATTTCCTTGACTAAGTTAGAACTGTTAGATAGAAAGCTTTGGTTCTCATAAGCTGGATATCTTGTGTTTCCTCATTTTAAAAGATTCTTACTAAGCTCCTGGCAGCTTCATACCGACTTTCAGATGACAACCAAGTTCAGAATAAGTATGATCAATCTTTGGACGACAACCAAGTTCAGAATTGGTATCTTTAAGATCTTTTATTGACCTTTGTACGACAACCAAGTTCAAAGTCAATTCTATCAGTTTAGTTCAATCAAGTATGAGACTGATCTCATCAACATTTTGTTCAACAACCAATAACAAAATTTTCAATCTTTTTGAAGTCAAAATCCAAAACTTTCTTTGAATCAATGCGTTGCTCGCACATCAATTCAAAGAGGGGCAAATGTAATTACCTAAATTTGGTCTACTTTGACTATAGACCCTATTTTCCCTAAGTGTGATCATACCCCCAATTATGTTCAAGCAACCCTGTTACTACTTGGCATAATTCTTTTGAAATCAATTTAATCTCCTAAAAGTGATCAAATCACTAAATTATTGACTTTTAGACAAAATCAAAATCAGTTAAATACATGGCTAAAATGATTAATTTGCTAGGAATTAAATAAACCCTAAATCAATTTCTCACTTGCAAATGAACCCATTCCCCTAGCCTAATTAATTTAATTAAAATGGCTATAGTCCCTTTAATTATTGAAAAGCAATAAAATGCTTAAATAATTAAATCCTATATATTTAAATGAATTATGTCAAATAATTCATTTCATTTATATTCCCCTAAACCCCAACCTAACCTATCTCAACCACTTCTACCCTAGGTTCTAACTCATCCCAACCTATTCCCCCCATGATAATCTAATTCTAATCCTAATTCTATCCTAACCCACCTCCCAATGTTGTCACATTCCATTAAGGAATGATTAAGGACTCCACCCACTTGAGAAAGTCAAAGAGTCTCAAGATTCCTTCCTCAAGTCCACTTTCTCAAGCCACCCTCTTACACCCTTCCCATGCTTCTTTAAGGCTCTCATTAATGCCTCATTAATGAAGATTCCTTAAGCTCATGTCTCCACCATGCCTATTGAATGCCCAAGGCATTTGTTGCTCTTACACACCATTAATGAGATTTTCAACTCCATTAATCCACCTTGTCCCCCCTCTCTCTCCTCATTCTTCTATAAATAGAAGGAATTTTTGAGAGAAAATAAGCCTTCATCTTAGATTAAAATTGCATTGTTATGTTGTTAGAATAAACCTAGATTTATATCACATTTCATATTTCATGTTTATGCATTGTTAGTTTCATGCTTTTTAGAGCTAGAATGCATGTTATTTAGATATCTTTCTCATTTTAAACTCAAATCTTTCATGCTAGGATGTATATGTCACTGAAAGAGGCATAATCTGAGGGTTATTATGTTGTTTTCATACTCTTCCTAGTTAGAAAGCAATAGGTCAATTTTAGTGGATTTATATGCTCGTCTAACCCCTTTTTCGCTAATGCAATGATCTATTGAAGTGTTGTGTCTTTCTTAAACAGGTACAAAAATCACACACACAATTACTACCTTTTGAAGTATCCAAAGAGACATAAGAAACTTGTAAAGGAGGCCTTTGATCTAATTGAGCTTAAAAGGAAAGCTTAGATTTCTAAAAATTGATGATATTCCCTTCCCCATCTTTTGGTGAGGGATCCTTCCTTTTTGAAATACTGTCAATAATGTAATGTTGGGGAGAGGCATCTTTCCATCATGAGGCTTCTCACTTTGGTTTCACTTTAAAGTTTTGACAATCTATTGCAATATGTACAATTTTATAACATCTATTATATTGGAATGATAAAATATTCCAAGGGTTGTTTCCTTCCTTGACCATCTAGAATTATTTATGTAAAATGATCTTTGGGAAATATGTAACTCCACCAAAATTAGAGCAAAGGTGGAGTGAATAAAATCTTCTGATTTTTCTAATCCAATCATAAGGTTGCCAATAATGTTTCCTATAGCAGGGAAGCAAGATTCGAACCAGGAGTGATAGGAAAGATTCAACTAAGTGGAACTAGATTGGCATGACAAAGAAGGATTCAATAGAAGAGATAAAATTAGGATACCGTGATTTAAGCATTATAAATTTTTCTCTCATGACAATATGTCCTTGTTATAAATAGAGAGAGATATGTAGAAGATGAATGTTGAATTGATTCTTCCATTAGAGGAACCCAGGATTAGATATCCACTTATGAAAATTTGGAAGGCTAGGCCACAAATGACTAAACCTTTGAATAAGATTGTGACCACCCTAATTTAGTCTGCTCTGACTATAGACCTTATTTTCCCTAAGTATGATCATACCCCTAATTATGTCAAGACAACTCTTCAATCGACATAGCAGGGTGCGATTCTGAATTTGCAGGACGCGACGCGAGATTTTGGGTAACTATCGGAAGTGACGCGGGATTGACTGGACATGACGTAAAACACGGGATGCGACACATGACTAAATTGGCTATAACTAGCCTAAAAATGCATAAAATTGAAAACTAGAAATTTCAATAGGTAGGTTTTTGGGTACTTATCGGAGGTGGGTAGTCAGCTAGACGCTGATGTCGATGACCAAGCTCAAAATGATGCCTGTGCACGGGGATCAACATCTTCTCTACAAAGCTCTCTGAAATTACCAAGGATGAAAGTGAAAATGAATAGTCAAAAAGCAATTTTTGAGATATATATTGGACCTTTTGAGATATTTAGGAGTTCCAACACTCCTCCCAGGCAACTAAAACTCCATTTCTGTTCTCTTTTTGATCAATCAGGAACAAAATCGAAGGTGCCTGGGGCATTTTACATAGTGCAGTAAAATTTTTTGAAACTGCAGAATTGCTCCATCTATTCCGAAAATCCATTTTCCAGGTTCTTTATCCTGAAAATTGCACATTCATCACAAATCTTGGTCCGATAAAATTTTATCAGTCTCACCACTCACATTTTCACGTGATTAACTTGGTACCCGTGTGTTTACTCTTAACACACCTTCTTTCCTTCACCTCTTCTAATCCATTCTTTATTTCCCTATCCACTCCTGCAAGTGATACATCATTCAACAAATGGATTTTATTCTTTTTCCTTCGATTTCATTCTCGAGGGGGCATGATCACAATATCATCAATCAAATTATTGCTCGAAACAACATTAAAAATGACTTTGTTATCAAAAAAACTAAAAGGCATGATGGTTCCTTGACTAAGTCAGAACCGTTGGATCGAAGGCTTCAGTTCTCACAAGCTAGATATCCTATGTCTACTTTTTCTTAGATTCTTATTAAGCTCCTGACAGCTTCATACTGAATTTTGGATGACAACCAAGTTTGGAATCGGTATTATCAATTTTTGGACAAAAAACAAGTTTAGAATTGGTATCTTTAAGATCTTTTCTTATTGACCTTTGTTCGATCAATTTCAAAGTCAATTCTATCAGTTTAGTTCAATCAAGTGCGAGACTGATCTCATCAGGCATTTTCGTTCGATTGTGAGCGAAATTCTCAATCTTTCTGAAGTCAAACATCAAAAATTTTATTTGAATCAAAGCGCTGCTCGCACATCAATTCAAAGAGGGGCAAATGTAACCACCCTAATTTAGTCTTCTCTGACTATAGACCCTATTTTCCCTAAGAGTGATCATACCCCCAATTATGTCAAGACAACTCTTCAATCGGCTGGCATAATTCATTCAAATCAGATTTAATCTCCTAAGTGATCTAATCACTAAATTTTATTAATCACCTTAGCCAATCAAACATATCAATTCAATTCAAATCAATTCAAATTAAAACATGGCTAAGGTAATTAATTTAAAAGGAATTAAATGAAATCTCTATTATACCTCATCACTTGCAAAAGCCTATCTTCTAGCCTAAATTAATCTAATTAATTGGCTATAGTCCTAATTAATTATCAAAAGCAATCAAAGCTTAAATAATTAATTTCCCTATTTTTGAATGAATACATTTAATATAATTCATTTTATTGATATTCCCTCTAACCTAACCTACTTCAACTACCTTAACCTTGGGTTTAAACTCATCCCAACCTATTCCACCCATGCTAAGCCTCCTTCTAATCTTAATCCTATCCTAACCCCCTTCCTAATGTTGTCACATTCCTAATTTTGTGATTAGGAATTCAACTCACTTGAGAAAGTCAAACTTTCGCAAGCTTCCCTGCCTCAAAGTCCACTTTCTCAAGCTTGGACTTAAAAGCTCACCCATGCTTCTTAAACCCTCACCATGCCTCTAAAATAATTGCATTTAATGCACATGCCTTTCACCATTAATGCCTATTACACCACCATTAAGGTTTTTACACCTCCATTAATGTCCTTGTCCCCTCTCTCTCTCCACATTTCTTCTATAAATAAGATGAATTTTGAGCACAAATGGCCCTTAATTTTCAAATTTGAAAGCATTATTATGCTGTTAAGATTATTTGTGAATCCATGTTGCATTTTAGCTTTGTCATTATGCATTGTTATCATCTTCATTTTTAGAGCCAATATGCATGTTTCTTGAACATTTAGATTAGTTTTTATTCAAATCTTCCATTCTTAGGTTGTATATGTCACTGATTTGTGCATAATCTGAGGGCATGATTATTGCATTCTTCAAAATCATCCTAGATAGGAAGCAATAGATCGGTTTTAGTGTTTAGCTTGAAACCATTTCTTTTTATGCTTTTTCACTAATATAATGATCTATTTAAATGTTGTGTTGTAGATAACAGGTTCACAAATTAACACACAGAAAGATTATTATCAGGGGAAAACAATCATTTTTGAATCTCTTTTTGTAGAAATCTTAGTGATGTTGTTGCCTTGTGGTCCTTTTGACTCAAATTCTAGTTAGGGAAAGAGTAAATCCTAACTATGGTGGCTTCTTGGAACAAAACCCGAGTTGTGGGAGGGCCAAACCCACCCAACAAGTGGTGCGAGAGCACCTTAATGTCTTTGCTAGATCTTTTTGTTATTTTGGCTTGTAGGTTGGTTTGGCCAACTACCAGTTAATAAGGACTAAGATATAAAGTCCCAAGTGTGTTTTAGTGTGTGTCTAGAGTGAGTAGTGATTAGGGTTTAGTAAGTGAAGAGATCAAGTTGTATCTAGAGGTCTATGTCCTTAAAAGTCAACCAAAAGGTCAAAGGGTTGACAGAAAATCCAAAATGGATTAGCATTAAGGGGTTTGGTTTTTTTGAGTGTTTTAAGGTCATTTGATAAGGTTTAGGACCAAGTTGGGGCATTGGAAGTGACAATTTTTCATTTGAGCAAAAGATGTAAAAGTTGTCATGACAACTTTTGCAATTTTGCAAAGTTGTCATGACAACATTTCCTTAAAAATAGGAAAGGGCTTTAATGGTGCCCAAATACTGACATGAGGCTCCAGACATGTGGGAATAAGGTATATAAGGTGGACAAAACCCTAACCAAGAGTTAGTTGTCATTTTGTATGGACTGTGTGTGAAGAAGGAGTGAATTACACTATAATTTTGCAACAGAGCTTTGATCCAGTTGTTTAATGGATTGAAAGTGATAGTTTAATGCATTGAGAAATTTTTTGTGGCATGTATTTACTTGTTTTGGCATTTTTTTGATCATTTTATGTTACTGGTTAAGGTTTTTCAAATTCTTTCATTTCTTCTGGTTCGCTGTCTAGTTTTGAGGCAACTATGTAAATATGCCTCCCTCTTGAATTCCCGTGGTCAGATTCCTATGGCCTATTGGATTCAAGTAGGGGAATTTATGTACATTGTGTATATAAATTATGGAATTTTTTTGTGTTTAGGGGAAGCAATTTTAGCATCAAGCCCTATGCGAGTGCTAGTGCATTCTAGTTAGGAGCTTGAATGGAACAGTAGCAAGAAAGCTTGTTCAGTGGATTGGTTGAACCAAATCAATGGTGAGGGCATGTAGAGAGGTGAGTCCTTGTTAGTTGGATGCAAGGAGAAGTTTAGTGGTTGGGTAAGACATTAAAAATGAACCAAGAAACCAGACTATGTACATGTTCCCCAAAACCAATGAAAATAGGGGTTTCTTGGAAATCCAGTGTACGAACAAAGTGGGGACTTAAGACCTTGAAAATCCTCGAGTATAGGATAAACCCAAAAGGAATCCATAATTATTTTCCAAGGGTGTTAAGGGATTTTGGGAGAAAATCCACATTTTCAGTATATAAGAGGGCTAATTAGGCCTAAAAGGCTACAAGGCCTTAAAAACTAGAAATCAAGAACCCGATTGAAACTAAGATGGAAGATCCACCAAAATGGATCAAGTGTAGTTGAAAGAGACCTAGGAAAGCTCATGAATCCTTTCACTAGGGAGGTAGGACAGTTGGGAAAGAAGGTGGCCAGGACAAGCCATGGATGTGAAGAGGTATGGAGAGGAACTTAGTTCTATTTTGAACTTTCTGGAGAGCTCCAAGTGAGTTAGGGGATCAAGTAGATATCCTCTAGTTAGGGTGGTGATAGGAACCCTAAGAAGACCACAAAAACATCTAGTAAAGAGAAAGAAAGATCTAGGAGTGGGAGCTCCCCATCAAATTGGTATCAGATCCATTGAAAGGATTTGGATTTGATTAGTGTATGTCAGAGAGGAGTGAATCCATCAGACAAATAATCATGGTGACTAATGCCGAATTTGAAAGGGACTTGTACGAGAAGGAAGACAAAAATAGGATTCTTTAAGAAGCCATGGAAGAAATGAAGTTGAAGATGGCAGAGGTTGTAGAGACAACCAACAAGATGACATAATAGATGAGTGAAGATAAGGATAAAGGGAAGAAACTAGAAGAGGAGGAGATAGAACCAAAGCTTGACCCTTCTCTACTTGAGGAACCATTCCTCAAGGCCCTCAAAGCATTGAGTGGCAAGGATGTAGAAATAATTCTGATGTTCTCTAGTAAGATGGATGCAGAGATGGTTATGGAATGGATTAAAGGCATGGATAACCAATTCAAATGTGATGGAATCATAGAAGTACAGAAGGTAAAGATAGCCAAGTCAAGGCTAAGAGGACAAGCACTCACATGGTGGAAGTTTCTACAAGAAGAAAGGGAGAAAGAAGGGAAGAAGCCCATAGAAAATTGGAAATCTATGGTGGCAAAGGTGAAAGAGAACTACGTTCCAGAAGACTATGACATTCAAATACATAATAAAAGAGAAAACCTTAGACAAAAGGACTTATATGTGCCATAATATACAAAAGAATTCTAGAAAATTTGTCTTAGATCTAGAGTACAGGAGATAGAAAGCATCAAGGCTTCTCGATACCTCAATGGATTAAGGTAGAATATACAAGAAGAGCTCATCCTCTTTACCCTAACCTCCAATCATAGTTGTTTTCAAATGTCTCTAAAAGTGGAAGAGAAACTTAGAAAGAAACAAGAATCTAACTCTAGAGGAAGAGGAAGAGGCAGAGACAATAAAGGTGGCCATAGAGGTTGTTCATGTAGAAGAGGCAATGACAGTAGGAGCTAAGGTGACTCAAAATATGAAGAACAAGGACATGAGTCAAATAATAGAGGTGGATATAGCATAGGTAGAGGTTCTTATAACAATGGAAGAGGAAGATCAAGGGGTTTTGGAAGAAGTTCTCATTTTTCTTCGATGAAATGCTACAATTGTGGAAAATTGGGGCACCGTGAATATAGATGCCCTCACAAACCCTCAGCTTCACAAGGAGAGAAAAAGATTTCCTATATCCAGGAAGAGGAATATTCTAAATGATCAGAGGTGAGTCTAGATTTAGAGAAGGGAGAGCATCTCATGTTGAGAAGAATCTTGATCAAGACACCCACTAAAGATGAACATAAGCAGAGAAGGGCTCTTTTTAGAGTCAAATGCAAGATATTGGGAAAAGTGTGCAAAGTGATCATTGCTTCAGGGTCCACAGATAATTTTATATCAGAAGAGGTAGTAGAGAAGTTGAAACTCACCAAGATTCCACATGTGTGCCCCTATAAAGTTACCTGGTTAAACAAGGGGCAAAACATCTTGGTAAATGAGAAAGTGTGGGTAGAATTCACTATTGGAAAGTATCAAGATAGGATACTTTGTGATGTGTTTCCAATGGATGTATGCCATCTGTTTCTTGGAAGACCATGGCAGTATGTCAGGGAAGTAGTCCATCATGGGAAACAGAACAAGTACTCATTCAAGAAGAATGGAGTAACTTTCAAAATTCAGTCTTTGATAGAGGAAGACATGGTGGAGAAGGAAAAATCCAGTGCACTATTGATGAGTGGGAAGGAATTCCCAAAGGACATGAAAGAGGAAGGAGTTTGCTATGCATTCATGTTGAATCCAAAGGAGGAGGAGACACATAAGAAAGCACCTATGACAGAAGAAGTGAAACAACTGTTGGATCATTTTAAGGACACAATATGTGAGGGTACACCAGCTACACTACCACCAAATATGGAGATAAGTCATCAGATTGAATTTGTGCCAGGAACATCTTTGCAAAACAAGGCTGCATATAAAATGACACCATAGCAAAACAAGGAGATAGCTAGGCAAGTACAAGAACTTTTGGACCAAGGGCTGATTAGAAAGAGCATAAGCACATGTGTTGTCCCAGTGGTGTTCGATCCTAAGAAGGGAGGCAAGTGGAGAATGTGTACTGATTCTAGGGAAATCAATAGGATAATTATTAGATAAATATTTCCTATTCCTAGAATAGAGGATTTAATGGATTGTTTGGTGGGTGCTAAGTACTTCTCTAAAATTGATTTGAAAAGTGGTTATTATCAAATTAGAATGAAAGAAGGTGATGAGTGGAAGTCAGCCTTTAAGGCTATAGAGGGGTTATATGAATGGTTAGTTATTCCCTTTGGGCTTACCAATGCATCTAGTACCTTTATGAGGGTGATGAATGAAGTCTTGAAGGATTACATAGGTGTATTTATAGTTTTCTACCTAGATGAAATCCTCATTTTTAGTAAAAAAAAGGAGGAGCATATGAAACACTTGGAGTTAGTGTTGAAAAGGTTGCAGGAAGAAAAGCTCACCATAAATCTTGAAAAGAGTGAGTTTATGAAGGAAGAATTAGTCTACCTAGGATTTGTAGTCTCCCAAGGTGAATTGAAGATGGATAAGGACAAAGTAGAGGCCATATTGAACTGGCCTACTCTTAAGACATGGATTGAAGTTAGGAGCTTCCATGGGTTAGCCCAATTCTATAGGAAGTTTATTAGAAGATTCAGTGAAATCTGTTGTCCAGTCTGAGAGACCATTAAAGGAGGGTTGAAAACAAAGTTTGTATGGACCAAGGAAACTAATGAGGGGTTTGAAAGGTTGAAGAAAGAAGTAGCCACCCAACCTATACTGGTGTTACCAAGTTTTGACAAACATTTCATAGTGGAGTGTGATGCAAGCAACATAATAGTGGGGGCTATCTTAAGCGAAGAAGGCAGGCCAGTAGCATTTTTTAGTGAGAGATTGAATGAGGCAAAGTCTAGGTACTCTTCCTATAACTTAGAGCTATATGCGCTTGTGCAAGCCCTAAAGAAATAGAGGCATTATCTATTGCCTAAAGATTTTTTTTCTTTACAGATAACCAAGCATTAAGTTATATCAATACTCAAGAGCAAGTTAGTTTGAGACACATCAAATGGATGGAGTTTTTGCAGTCATACACCTTCACCATTAAGCATAAGAAGGGGGTACAAAATAAGGTTGTAGATGCCCTTAGTAGAAGGATACTTTACATACAAGAGATTAAATTGCAGAGTATAGGGGTTTAAAGGTTCAAGGACCTTTATGAAGGAGATGCAGACTTCTCAGTGATCTACAAGGTGTGCAAAGAGTTTGAGAATCACTTTCACGATGAGTATGCAGACTACACCCTTCAGAATGGATTGTTTTTCAGAGGAAAATAGTTATGTGTAACAAGGGGATCCATGAGGGAGAACCTCATCCAAGAAAAACATAATGGGAGTTTGAGTGGACACTTTGGATTGAAAAAGACCTTGGATCTAGTGGAGAGGTTTTATTGGTGGTCAAAAATGAAGAGAGATATAAGAACATACGTAGAGCAATGTGGAGTGTGTCAGAATGTTGCAGGAGCAGCTAGGAAATCATCAAGCCTTAGAATTTTTGGCTTGTTTTTGACCTTATCCAAGTCATAGATCTATGTTTTCTTTGAGGCCTTAGTAGGTCATGTGGACTAGGTGAGTTAGTGTTAGTACTAAGGTCACCAATTAGTCATTGTTAGTTGTTTTTGTTAGTTTAGGCCTAGTTGGTCTAAGGTTGGGGTTTGGGTTCAAAATGTGTTTTAGACCCATGAAGGATGTAAAAGATGTCTTGAGGTAATTAAATAGGGTTAGTTCATTGAACTACATAGCATAAAGGCCCTATATTCTAGTTGGCATAGTAAATGCAAAAAGATGCCAAAAGTTGTCATGATAACATTTACGAGAAATTGCAAATGTTGCATGCAACTCGAAAACTTAGGATCCCCAAAAATGTAGGGGTGGGAATTGATTTCAAATTTCCTAGAATGGTGAAGAAAGGAATCGAAGACACTATGAGGCTTGAATCCCGAAGAGAGAGTTTTTGTAAGCAAGTTTTTGAATATCAAAAGTGACTGCAATTCTGTGTTAGTGTACTTTTCAAGCATTTGGTGTTACAGAGATTGTTCATGAATTGAATAATAAGATGAAAATATTGATTCATGTAGAGGGGTGTGTTTTAATAAATTTTCTTTTAGGGTGTTAGTATTTTTGAGTTAGTTTGTTCTCTGTAGAAAAATAATCCTAAACTAGGTAGTCTGCTGGTGTGATTCAGGGTGAATTTTGCTTTCATGGCTCCCCCATGAAATTAAACCATGGAAAAAATAAAGGTTGAATTAAATGAATAGGGGAGCCACTGTAAATAGTGTATTTAGAAGTAGGAGGTCAGGAAAGGTGTTTTTTCTATTTTTAAGACCATGTCCTAGGCGAGCTAGGAAAGTCTGGTTAGAGGTATGGTGGGGATAAAATCATTTGCAGAGACAAGGGTATGAGATGGAGAACTGAAAAATGAGTGGATTCAGTGTGATTAGAGTCCCATAGGTCCCTAATGTTGATCTCAAGCTTATTCAATCCATTTGGATATATTTTTGGAGAGAGATCAGTGTGTTTCTTGTAGAGAGCCAAAATAGGTGTAAAATCCCTACTTTCTAGGATAGTGATGTATTGATAACTTGGGAACTTTAGACCTTAAAAATACTTTAGGTGTCCAAAAAGGGTATCTGGATCCTTGATTAATATTAAGGGTTGTGTGCAAGTTTTCAAATAAAATCTTGGAAAACTCACTGAATAGGGCTAATAGGTGTTTTAGGCCTAATAGGGAATTCGGGTGTGAATTTGAAACTCGATTGTGTTGGGGTGAAAGACCTATGAAATTTGGATTGAGTGGATGTGGATTGAACATTCAAAGCATATACAAGACCCTTGTAACATGTGTGGTTATTATTTCAAGGATTTGGCATTGAAAGCCTTGAAACCAATGTGGAGCATGGATAGACAAAACTGATGGTGGAAGTCCTTCAAGGATGAAGCACAATAGTTGAACTCTTAGAGAAGAGTTAGGGAAAGTCTTAGGCTCAATTCCTAGAGGCTAGAGTGGTCATATAGAGAATATTAGGATCCTAATTGGACTAGGACAAGAGAATTCCTGTCTTGTGGTATTGTGCAAGCACACCATTGAAGTTTACTTCTATCAGATTGGTATCAGAGCCTCTTTGATCAGGCTTGTGGTTAATGTTACAACTAGAGGAATCCATTGGAGAGTAAAAAATGGTGACTAATGATGAATTATAAAATAAATTAGATGAACAAGAGAAGGAGAACATGTTACTCTGAGATAGGTTGGTTCAACTTGAGCAAAAAGTTGATGTGAAGGAAGATGAAGTGTTAGATAAGGTTGGAGGGAAAGGAAAAGACCTTGCCATTGAAGATGAAGTCCCTAAATCTGACCCTATCAGTGAACAAGAACCATTCTTGAAATATCTAAAAGCTATGAGTGGCAAAGCATTGGGAGGATTTCCCATTTTCAGTGGAAAAATGGAACCAGAAGTAGCTCTTAATTGGATAGAGGGCCTAGAAAACCATTTTGACTGTGATGGCATCACTAAGGCTCAAAAGGTGAAGGTTTCAAAAGCTAGGTTGAGAGGATCTGCACTCACTTGGTGGAAATTCATCCAAGATGAGAGAGAGAAGGATGGGAAGAAGCCTATTGCTTCATGGAGAGCCATGGTAGCAAAAATAAGGGAGGCTTACATCCCTGAGGATTATGAAATCCAACTCCATAAGAGAAGACAAGGTCTAAGGCAGAAGGACCTAGATGTTAACTCTTACACTAAAGAGTTCCAAAGACTTTGTATGAGGTCAAGGATAGAAGATGAGAAAGTGAAGGTAGCAAGGTATCTTAATGGCCTCAAATGGAACATTCAAGATGAGATGAGTCTTTTGACTCCAAATATAGTTTAGAAGTGCCACCAAATTGATATCAAGGTGGAGGATAAGCTGACGAAGAAACAAGATTCCAATACTTCAAGAGGAAGAGGTAGAGGAAGAGATGCTAGAGGACAAAGAAGTGGTTATGGAGGAAGAAGCTCTAAATCTAAAGGACAATCAGAGACTAAGCTCATTGAAAAACATGAAGGGAACTTCAATAGGGGAAGTTCAAGTAGAGGAAGAAACTCAAACAATAGAGGAAGAGGTAGTAGTCAAGGAAGAGGCAACTATTTTTCCAACATGAAGTGTTATCACTGTAACCAGTTAGGACATCTGCGTATAGGTGTCTAGAGAAGGGAAGTACTTCTCAAGGAGGTGAAAAAAGTGTGAACTATGTTCATGAAGAGACAAGTGGGAAAAATAACCTTGAAGTCCCATTGGAATTAGAGGAGGGAGAAAACCTTATGATGAGGAGAACTCTCATAAAAGAACCAGTGAAGGAATAAAGCAGTAAGAGGAGAGCACTCTTTAGAGTGAAGTGTAAAATGATGGGAAAGGTGTGTAGAGTCATCATAGACTCAGGATCAACTGACAACATAGTGTTAGAAGAGGTATTCAATAAGCTAAACATGACAAGGATACCCCACACCAACCCTTATAAAGTCACATGGCTTAACAAAGGATAACATGTCCTAGTTAATGAACAAGCTTGGGTGGAATTCTCCATTGGGAGATATAAAGATAAAGTTTTATGTGATGTCTTACCTATGGACACATTTCACTTTCTCCTAGGTAGACCGTGGAAATTTGACCGGATGGCTATGCATAATGGAGTGAAAAATCCCTACACTTTCAAGAAAGACAATGTGACATACAAAATTCAGTCACTATTGGAGGATGCAGAAGTGAAGTATACTGGTCCCAATGTTCTCATGATGGATGAAAAGGAGTTCTTAGAGACTCTAGATGAAGGAGAAGGAGTTGTCTTTGCACTAGTGTTGAAGCCAAAGGAAGTTGTAGACAAATTAGAGAAGAAGACAAAGCTACCCAAAGAAGTTCAAGAAATGCTAGTAAAGTATCAAGGGATAATAAGTGATGGACAACCAGCCACCTTACCACCTAAGAGGTTAGTAAGCCACTAGATAGACCTAATCCTTGGAGATACCCTACCCAATAAGGAAGCCTATAAAATGAATCCCAAATAGAATGAATTGTTAGCTAGACAAGTTCGAGAATTGTTAGAACAAGGTCTTATAAGAAAGAGCATTAGCCCTTGTGCCATACCCAAAGTCTTAGCACATAAGAAAGGGGGAACTTGGAGGTTATGTATAGACTCCAGAGTAATCAATAGGATTACCATTAGGTATATGTTCCCTATACCTAGGATAGAAGACCTATTGGACTGTCTAGGAGGGGCTAGATACTTTACAAAGATAGATTTAAAAAGTGGATACCACCAAATAAGGGTGAATGAAGGGGATGAGTGGAAGACAACCTTAAAAACTACTAAAGGACTATATGAATGGCTTTTCATGCCATTTATCCTATCAAATTCCCCATAAAATTTCATTAGGTTGATGAATGAGGTACTGAAAGACTACATTGGGAAGTTTGTAGTAGTGTACTTGGATGACATACTCATCTTTAGTAAAACAAGAGAAGAGAACCTCAAGCACTTGGAATTGGTATTTAAGAAGCTACAAGAGGAGAAGTTGATGATCAAATTAGAAAAGTGTGAATTCATCAAGACAGAGCTGGTGTACCTTGGTTTTGTACTGTCACAAGGTAACTTAAAAATGGATCCAAGCAAGGTTGAGGCCATCATCAACTGGCCTAATCCAAGGACAAGCATTGAGGTAAGGAGCTTTCATGGTCTTGTGTTAGGAATAAGGTGTCTCAACCTTGGATAATTCCTATTCTTATTATTTGTTTTGTAAAATTTATTTTCTTGCAAATAATGTAATTAAGTGTGAGTGTACATGTCTAGTTGGCATGTTGATGTGTCACTCCACTTGATGTGTCAGCATCTTGAATAGTGTGTAAGGAGATCATGGCTAAAATGGTTATGACAGATTCCTATGACACATAATAGCTATTTCTAGGAGATTTCAATCATAGGTGAAGACATGCAAGACATGTGGCAACTGATAAAGTTGAGTACTTTACACTCTTCCACAATCGTGGGGTTCGGGGAATGGTAAAACCCTAATACGGCTATCCTTGGAAGTTGCCCTAAAAAGGAAAGCGCAATGATATAACTGTTTTTTGGGGTTACAGGAAAGGATACGAAAAGAGTGTATTGTTGGTATGATCTTGTGCTACTGGATTTGTCTGTGTGTGTCGATTGTCTCCTAAAAGAACTTGCATTAAGTGTGTTGTAACCGTTGTGTTGAAGATAATACATTGTGCAGGTTTTGGAGTGTTGGGGTTTTTTACCGAAAGGTTTTCCCCAGGGTAAATCATTGTGTCATTCTCTATTTTTTGTATGCATGGTA
>MU223520.1:957444-1016730 GCA_018584345.1 Thuja plicata | reverse complement strand
TGTTGTAACCGTTGTGTTGAAGATAATACATTGTGCAGGTTTTGGAGTGTTGGGGTTTTTTACCGAAAGGTTTTCCCCAGGGTAAATCATTGTGTCATTCTCTATTTTTTGTATGCATGGTATATGGATGCAATATCTTTGTTAAAGTAGTTAACGAATCTGAAATTGTAAGGATTTAAAATAATTTGCACAATACTTTCCTTTAGAGATTAGTGTAGGAAGCTGTTTCCGCACCTGAGTTTCCTTACAGTTATGAAATGGATTGAAGGCATGGAGAACCACTTCGAATGTGATGGAATTAGAGAAGCATAGAAGGTAAAGATAGACAAATCAAGACTAAGAGGAAAATCACTCACATGGTGGAAGTTTATGCAAGAAGAAAGGGAGAAAGAAGGGAAGAAGCCCATAGAAAATTGGAAATCTATGGTGGCAAAGGTGAAAGAGAACTACCTTCCAGAATAATATGACATTCAGGTACATAAGAAAAGGAAAAAACTTAGACAAAAGGACTTAGATGTGCCATCATATACAAAATAATTCCAAAATCTTTGTCTTAGATCTAGAGTACAGGAGACAGAAAGCATCAAGGTTTCCTAATACCTTAATGGATTAAGGTGGAATATACAAGAAGAGCTCAACCTCTTTACCCTAACCTCTATTCATAATTGTTTTCACATGGCTCTAAAAGTGGAAGAGAAACATAGAAAGAAAAAAGACTCTAACTCTAGAGGAAGAGGAAGAGGCAGAGACAATAGAGGTGGCCATAGAGGTGGTTTAAGTGGAAGAGGCAATGACAGTAGGAGCCAAGGTGACTCAAAATATGCAGAACAAGGACATGAGTCAAATAATAGTGGTGGATATAGTAGAGGTAGAGGTTCTTATAACAATGGAAGAGGAATATCAGGGGGTTTTGGAAGAATTTCTCATTTTTATTCCATGAAATGCTATAACTATGGAAAATTGGGGAACCCTGCATATACATGCCCTAACAAACCCTCAGCTTCACAAGGAGAGAAAAAGATTACCTATGTCTAAGAAGAGGACTGTTTTAAACAATTAGAGGTGAGTCGAGATTCAGAGAAGGGAGAGCATCTCATGTTGAGAAGAATCTTGATCAAGACACCCACTAAAGATGAACATAAGCAGAGAAGGGATCTTTTTAGAGTCAAATGCAAGATATTGGGAAAAGTGTGCAAAGTGATCATTGATTTAGGGTCCATAAATAATGTTATATTAGAAGAGGAAGTAGAGAAGTTGAAACTCACCAAGATTCCACATGTGTGTCCCTATAAAGTTACCTGGTTAAACAAGGGGAAAAACATCTTGGTAAATGAGCAAGTGTGGGTAGAATACACTATTGGAAAGTATCAATATAGGATACTTTGTGATGTGTTTCCAATGGATGCATGCCATCTGTTGCTTGGAAGACCATGGTAGTATGATAGGGAAGCAGTCCATCATGGGAAAGAGAACAAGTACTCATTCAAGAAGAATGGAGTAACTTAAAAAATTTAGTCTTTGATAGAGGAAGACATGGTGGAGAAGATAGAATCTAGTGCACTATTGATGAGAGGGAAGGAATTCCTACAGGACATGAAAGAGGAAGGAGTTGGATATGCAATCATGTTGAAGCCAAAGGATGGATCAATTTAAGGACATAATATGTGAGGGTACACTAGCTACACTACCACCAAAGAGGGAGATAAGTCATCAGATCGACTTTGTGCCAGGATCATCTTTGCAAAACAAGGCTGCATATAAAATGACACCAGAGCAAAACAAGGAGATAACTAGGCAAGTACAAGAACTTTTGGACCAAGGGATGATTAGAAAGAGCATAAGCCCATGTGTTTTCCTAGTGGTATTGGCTCCTAAGAAGGGAGGTAAGTGGAGAATGTGTACTGATTCTAGGGCAATTAATAGGATAACTATTAGATATAGATTTCCTATTCCTAGAATAGAGGATTTAATGGATTGTTTGAGGGGTGCTAAGTAATTCTCTAAAATTGATTTCAAAAGTGGTTATTATCAAATTATGATGAAAGAAGGTGATGAGTGGAAGTCATCCTTTAAGATTACAGAGGGGTTATATGAATGGTTAGTTATGCCCTTTGGGCTTACCAATGCACCTAGTACCTTTATGAGGGTGATGAATGAAGTCTTGAAGGATTACATAGGTGTATTTGTAGTTGTCTACCTAGATGAAATCCTCATTTTATGTAAAATAAAGGAGGAGCATATGAAACACTTGGAGTTAGTGTTGAAAAGGTTGCAGGAAGAAAAGCTCACCATAAATCTTGAAAAGAGTGAGTTTATGAAGGAAGAATTAGTCTACCTAGGATTTGTAGTCTCCCAAGGTGACTTGAAGATGGATAAGGACAAAGTAGAGGCCATACTAAACCGCCTAATCCTAAGATAGGGACTGAAGTTAGGAGCTTCCATGGGTTAGCCCAATTCTATAGGAAGTTTATTAGAAGATTCAGTGAAATCTGTGGTCCAGTCCCATAGACTATTAAAGGATGGTTGAAAACAAAGTTTTTATGGACCAAAGCAACTAATGAGGGGGTTGAAAGGTTGAAGAAAGAAGTAGCCGCCCAACCTATACTGGTATTACAATGTTTTTACAAACCTTTTATAGTGGAGTGTGATGCAAGCAACATAACAATGGGAGCTATCTTAAGCCAAGAAGGCAGGCCAGTAGAATTTTTCAGTGAGAGATTGATTGAGGAAAAGTATAGGTACTATTCCTATGACTGAGAGCTATACGATCTTGTGCAAGCCTTGAAGAAATGGAGGCATTATCTATTTCCTAAAGAGTTTGTTGTCTTTACAGATAACCAAGCATTGAGTTATATCAATACTCAAGACAAACTTAGTTTTAGACACATCAAATGGATGAAGTTTTTGATTTCATACGCCTTCACCATTAAGCATAAGAAGGGGGTAAAAAATAAAGTTGCAGATACCCTTAGTAGAAGGATGACTTACATACACGAGATTCAGTTGTAGAGTACATGGGTTGAAGGGTTGAAGGACCTTTATGAAGGAGATGCAGACTTCTCAGTGATCTATAAGGTGTGCAAAGACTTTGAGAATCACTTTCACCGTGAGTATGTAGACTACACCCTTCAGAATGGATTGTTGTTCAAAGGGAAATAGTTATTTGTTCCAAGGGGATCCATGAGGGAGAACCTCATCCAAGAAAAACATAATGGGAGTTTGAGTGGACACTTTGAATTAAACAAGACCTTAGATTTAGTGGAGAGGTTTTATTCGTGGCCAAAAATGAAGAGAGATATAAGAAGATATGTAGAGCAGTGTGGAGTGTGTCAAAAGGCAAAGGGGAATTCGCTTGTATCAACCATTTCCCATCCCAAGTAGACCATGAGATTGCATAAGTATGGATTTTATTGCAGGACTACCTAGGAGACCTACTGGATTAGATAGTGTGTTTATGGTAGTGAATAGATTTAGCAAGATGAGCCATTTTGTACCAAGCAAGACAACACATGATGCTATCGATATTGCCAATTTGTTCTTTAAGGAGGTAGTGAGAATACATGGCTTGCCAACAAGCATAGTTGTAGACAAAGATGTGAAATTTATGGGACATTTCTGGAAGACACTTTGGAGAAGGCTAGGAATCAACTTGTCACATAGCCCATCTTATCATCCTCAAATGGATGGCCAGACAGAGGTGATCAACAAAGTAATTGGTAACTTATTGAGGTGTTTGACAAAAGAGTATGGACAAAGTTGGGAGAAATTTATTCCACAGGAAAATTTTTCCTACAATGATAGCACAAATAAGACTACTAGCAAGAGTCTATTTGAGATTGTCTATGGGTTACACCCAAGGGGTGTTCTTGAGTTGAGAGATCTGAAAGGATGTGAAGGCATCAGTGGCCATGTTGATGATTTTTCCCAGTCAATGAGAGAGGTACATAAACAAGTTAGAAAGACACTAATGGAGGCCTATTAGAAGTTGAAAACCAAGAGGGATGAAGGAAGAAGAGATCTGCAATTTGAGGTAGGTGATGTAGTAATGGTGTTTTTGAACAAGGCTAGGCTATAAAAGGGGATAACTAGTAAATTGCATATGAAAAGGATTGGGCCTTGCAAGGTATTGGCCAAGTATGGACCCAATGCCTATAAGGTGGAACTACCCAAGGAGATGTCAATTTCTCCTATCTTCAATGTGAAAGATTTGATAAAGTATAAAGGGCCATAAATGGATGAAGTACAATACAGTACTAAGGTGAGTAAGGATGTGGAAGAGTTTGAGACTCCTGATAAGATCAAACCACAATTTAAAAGGATACTGGATTGAAGAGTGAAAAAGAAGACCAGGAATAAGATATATATGGAACATCTAGTGAAGTGGAGACAAAAAATAGAGTCCGAAGCTACTTGGATAGCTGAAAGTGACTTAAAAAATCATGGAATTAGTGAATATTTATTGTCCCCACAAGTACCCTAACTTGTTTGTTGCAGGGGGAGAATGGTGCAGGAGCACCTTAAGGTCTTTGATAGATCTTTTTGTTATTTTGGATTGTAGGTTGGTTTGGCCAAACACCAGTTAATAAGGACTAAGATATAAAGTCCCAAGTGTGTTTTAGTGTGTGTCTAGAGTGAGTAGTAATTAGGGTTTAGTAAGTGAAGAGATCAAGTTGTATCTAGAGGTCTATATCGTTAAAAGTCAACCAAAAGGTCAAAGGGTTGACCAAAGCTCAAAAATTGAGTAAAATTCATGGTTTTGGTGTTTTTTAGTGTTTTAAGGTCATTTGATAAGGTTTAGGACCAAGTTGGGGCATTGGAAGTGACAATTTGTCATTTGAGAAAAAGATGTAAAAGTTGTCATGACAACTTTCACAATTTTGCAAAGTTGTCATGACAACATTTCCTAAAAAATAGGAAAGGGATTTAATGGTGCCAAAATCTGAACATGAGGGTCCATGCATGTGGGAATAAGGTATATAAGTTGGACAAAACCCTAATCCAAGAGTTAGTTTTCATTTTGTACGGACTGTGTGTGAAGGAGTGAACTACACTATAATTTTGCAACAGAGCTTTGATCCAGTTGTTTAATGGATTGAAAGTGATAGTTTAATGCATTGAGAACTTCTATTTTGGCATGTATTTACTTTTTTTGGAATTGGTTTGATCATTTTGTGTTACTGGTTAAGGTTTTTCAAATGCTTTCATTTCTTCTGGTTCGCTGTCTGGTTTTGAGGCAACTATGTAAATATGCCTCCCTCTTGAATTCCCATGGTCAGATTCCTATAGAATCTTGGATTAAAGTGGGGGACTCCATGTAAATTGTGTATATAGATTATGGAGTTATTTTGTGAAAGGGAAGCAATTTTAGCATCAAGTCCTAGGCAAGTGCTAGTGCATTCTGGTTAGGAGCTTGAATGGAACAGTAGCAAGAAAGCTTGCTCAATGGATTGGTTGAACCCAATAAATGGTGGGGGAATGTAGAGAGGTGAGTCCTTGTTATTTGGATGCAAGGAGAAGTTCAGTGGAGTTGGGTAAGACATTCAAAATGAACCAAGAAACCAGACTGTGTACATGTTTCCCAAAACCCATGAAAATAGGGGTTTCTTTGAAATCTAGTGTACGAACAAAGTAGGGACTTAAGACCTTGAAAATACTAGAGTCTAGGATAAACCCACAAGGAATAAATAACTATTTCCCAAGGGTGTTAAGGGATTTTTGGTGAAAATCCACATTTTCAGTATATAAGAGGGCTAATTAGGCGTAAAAGGCTACAAGGCGTTAAAAACTAGAAATCAAGAACCCGATTGAAACTAAGATGGAAGATCCACCAAATTGGATCAAGTGCAGTTGAAAGAGACCGAGGAAAGGTCATGAATCAGGTCATGAATCCTATCACTAGGGAGGTAGGACAGTTGGGAAAGAAGGTGGACAGGACGAGCCATGGATGTGAAGAGGTATGGAGAGGAACTTAGTGTTATTTTGAACTTGTTGGAGAGATCCAAGTGAGTTAGGGGATCATGTAGATATCCTATAGTTATGGTGGTGATAGGAACCCTAAGAAGACCAAGAAAAGGTCTAGGAAAGATCAAGAAAGCTCAAGGAGTGGGAGCTCTCCATCAACAAGTCTTTAGCTATGATGGCTGACCATTGAAATTCCTCGAGCACATCCAAAGCATTAGCATTTGTGTGCACATCAAAATTACCTCTTGAGGTAGACATAGGTGTTGTAAATTCTTTCCAACGTATGACTCCCTATTCAATCATCCCTTTAAATTGCACACCAGAGAGATCACCATTGGTCTGGAAAGGTCCACCAAAACCATTAGATGTCTTAATATTGTTCGGTGCATTTGTGCTTGAAGCACAAATATCAGAAGACCTATTGCTAAAATTTTTTAGAAGCGCTGCCATCAACTATTTCACTCCAAGCTCAAATTATATAACAATTTTATTTAAGAGTTATTTACCAATAATTACATTTATTGATTAGCTGTAAATTATAATCACTAATTTTTATATATACTTTTTTTAAAGGCAAGGTTCCCCTTTTTAATTTTCTTATACAACGCAAAATCCCAAGCTTCCATTTTCATTCATATGTTATTCATGTATGCAATCTGTAACCTCAAGTGACATTTGAAATAACAATCTTCCACCATGATAACCTTGGCATTTTCAAAGCATGTGTGATATTTTGTTGAACACTAATGTCATCCCCTAAAGTTTCCTGGACATACTCAAGATTCATTACCAACAAAATTGCTAGTGGGAAAGCAAATGCAAATATTTGATAAGTAATGCGAGCTCTAAAATATTAATAACCACCTTATGGTTGACCTATTTTTTTAACACCAAAATATTATAATTTACACCATTGAGGTTTGTTTTTCAACTTGTTTTGCAAGAACACAATAAATGCTTAATGTAGCACTCAATTCTAATTTCCAGACATTGATATTATTGCACGTTATAATTAACAAATATTCAAAACAATATGTTAACAATAAAATTAATTAAATTTCAATTTTTTATATTCTAAATGGCTGACTTGCTTGGCTGAATTGATCTTGATAACAATATAATAATCTATCTTTTGAATATATTGTCAATCTAATTATGTTTGTGATGATGAGATTTAATAAATGTTTCACTAAAATATTAATGAGTGTAGGAACCTAAAGGATATTTGGACATGCTTCTCAAGGAAGGGGAGATTCTGAGTGAGAGCCAGCTGGAGAATGCAATTTGGGAACCTGTCATTGAAAGCATAACTACAAGTCATGTTTCCATGGTCTGGGTTTTCTTCAACCTTTCCAACCATCCTCACACTTAGGTACTTTTCTGCAAAAAATTTTACATTTTCATCAATAAAGTAATTCTATTTCAGTGCAAAAGTTCTGAAATCCTAGAATTTGTACAATAGGAATGACTTTACAAGAGATAGACAAGTATGTGGAAAGAGAGTAGTAGAAGAAGAGGATTTGGGAAAACTACCATTTTTGAAGGCAATATTTTATGAGACAATACACATACATTCTCCTTTGCCTCTAGTACCACATGGAAGTTAGAGTAATGTATAATTTTAAAAATAAAAAATATAGTAAATTATTCCATGTTAAGCAAAATTATCAATTGGACCTTTTTGTGATAAATAAATGTGAGATATTATTCATCTTTTCTTTAAACTTAAGGGTCATGGGGTGGCCCCTACTATTCGATGGTGGAGGACATTACGTACCAAGTAGTTGATTTAGTTGTTTAAGCAAGTGATTACATATATTACTAAGACCCAACGCTAGTATCAGGAGTAGATACAACACTAGTAGTTGCAGTTGCTTTGGTAGAAATGTTTGATGAATGTGGAAACAAATTACAGGCATGAAAGCCATTTATTGAATCATCAATGAAATCAATAGATTATAATTAATTCTAAGATTTTACACAATGTAAGTATGAAAAATGTTTTCATTACAAAATAATATAATCATGTAGTTAACTTTTTGTTGTTGTTTAATTGTATTTGTAGTTATTATCTGCTTAATATATTCTTACCAATATCATGAAGGACAAAAATATAAGCACATAAAAAATTATTTAAAAAAAAATAGATCATTGATATTTTGACGTTAGTTGGATTCAAATTCGACGAGAGAGTTGTATGAGCGATGAAATGATCGTCGGTATACCGCTGCACACTTGATAGTTTTTTCACAATTATGGCGTCGCCTAAATAGCATTTTCATCATTTTTTATTATTGTTCGCGTCGTATGTTGGTCATAATTTCAAATGCTGGTGGAATGGGTTGGTCATACAAGGCGACTACAATTCTTGACTACGCAGTCTTTTTCTTTCGACCATTATGTCATTGGTATTCTGACGAATATGTTGCCCATCGACCACTTTGACAAAAAAAGTTTGACAACCACATTGGTCAAATATTCTACAATTGGGAGTCACAAAATCGATGAATGCACATAAAAAATTAGGAAATTTTTTATTAGTGATTGATGACATGTAATTGATTGAATGTTTGAAGATGTTAAGTTGATCACTGAAATGCAGAAGGATAATGCAAGACATTAAATTAGTTAATGGATTATATTGTCATTGATGTCAACTTGATATAATCTAATCGGTTATAATCAAAGTGTTAAACACTTCAGAGAATCAGAGAGATAAAGATTATGCTTTCAGTAATGCACAAAAGACAAGCATTCACAATGTGACTTCAAACATCGATGACTAGTGAAACCCGACGAACAGAGATCACCAAAATTCAAGTCACAGTGATGCCTGAGCAAGAACACTGATGAGAATTACCGAAGAGCAGAATCACAAGCATAACTGACGGCCAGAATCATAGTGTAAACCGATGGAGAAGCCCGAGGAGAACTGGAGTGTTGATCGAAGCTATCAAAGAGTTAAAACACTGAAACTAACTTGAGTTTAGAAATGAAAAAATATCTAGCTTGCAGAGCTAAATATGGACTTAACTGGTAGTTATCATTGTTTTCATCGACAAGATAAGACAGAGATAAGTAAAGGATTTAAAGATATTTTTTCCAGTTGGAAAGAAGATCTCTGTGAGATAAAACAAGAGTTTTTCTTTAAATCTAATTGGCTAAGATTGCGGATCATGCCAAGATAAAGAAAATCAAGAACCTAACAATGGTCATATCATGTCTATAAAAGAGACAACTTAATTCATTACAAAGAGAGGGTGAATGAATGAAAAAGAGAATGCTAAAGAGAAAATGAATACACTCCTGATCAATCAAGTTGAGGAAAGAGCTAAAGGTTTCTGCGGACACCGAGCAACAAAGCACAACATCACCAAGAAGAACTAAAGTGGATCAAAGGTATTAAAAGAGATATATTGATCAGATTAGTTTTATGAGCTTACAATAGATTTGAAAATATGCAAGTATAATTTGTATATGTGAACACATCATAATGTTTTAGTTTAACCATTGATTCAGAAAGTATCTTAACTGAGTGAGATTTAAAGATCCTTTCTATATTGAGATACATCCCAAGCAGTATCAAAATTTTTGATCATGAAGATAACATGAGACGCCAGATACCTATTGATAGGCCAAGAGAGTGTTTGATCAAGGAATGTAGAATAGAGATGCCTGATATCAAGTGATAGACTAAACTTTTAAATCCTCTAACAAGGTCACACCTAACAGTGTGTTTGTAACCTTTAATAGGGTTGGCTCTTCACCGAGCTCACTTAAGAAGAGTGAAAATTTTGGGTTACCGATCCAAAGTGGTTTTTCCCTTAACAGGGTTTCCACATTAAAAATCTAGGTGTAAATGTGTTTATGAGTCATTAATTTAGTGTTTTGCATTACACAGATAATCTGGATTGATCGGTATACTCTATATGATTTACTATTTTTTGGTAAATTAATAGACTACTATTCGGTAAACATACAGTATAAGGTTTAACAAAGCATTTCGAGCAGTAGTAAGTTGATAATTGTATTTGAAGACATTCATCTTATAGGAATGAAGATAAATAGAGACTTAATATTGTGGCACTAAGTTTTTGGGTTGATTATTGGAATATTTTTGAGGCCACTAATTCACCCCCCTCTTAGTTATTACTAACAATTGGTATCAGAGCTTGTGTGCTTAGAAAGGGAGTTTAATAGCTCAAGCAAAACATAACAAGATGAACAGACAAGATGTGCCCAAGTTGAATAAAGACAAGTTTGCATCATGGAAAAGTAGAATAAGACTCCACCTATCAGGTATTGGAAATGATGTTACTCAATACCTTGATAATGAATATTTGTTTCCTATAGGACCTCACACTCTTGAGAAATTAAGAGTTAAGCATGAGCATAATTGCATGATGATAGAACTTGCCTCATCACTCTCCAATGCTAAGTTTGAAGATGTCAAAGCTTGCACCTCTGCAAAGAAAATGTGGGATAAGTTAAAGCTGGTACATGGAGGAGATGCTAATGTACTAAGAGCCAAGGCATAAAGACTAAGAGGGAGGTTTGATGACCTAAGGATGAAAGAAGGAGAAAATATCACTCAGTATAGCTGCAGAATCAAAGAGGTAGTCAATTCTATCCGAGGAGTTGGAGGTGTACTTAAAGAGGAGACATTGGTAAGTAAAATCTTAAGAACCTTACTGCCTGTGTATTCTATTAGAGTTTATGCTATTCAAGAAATGAGAGAAGTTGCAAACAATAAAGTTACTCTAGATAGTCTGATTGGTAGACTAATTTCATTTGAGATGAATAAATTTGATAATGGTGTCTTACCATCTATAGAATCTGCATTCAAATCTTGTTTAAAGATAAGTAACTCAAGTCATAGACATGCTATTAGAAATGATAGTGACAGTGATAATGAGGATCAAGGACTTGATGAGATTGAAGCACTAATGGCTAGAAGATTACAGAGAGGAAAAGGTAGATACAAAGGTAAATTACCACTTGTATGTTTCAATTGTAAAGAGGTTGGGCACTTTACTACAAGATGTCCAAACAGAAGAAAAGATGACAGAGGAAATGACAGATCATATGAGAAGAAGTTTGATAGAGGTGATAACAGAGATTACTGAAGCAACCGTCAATCTGACAAAAGAGATACCTGAGACTACAAGAACAAAGGAAAGAAAGCTTGTTACCTAGCTAAGAATAGAGCTGATGACATTGACATTGAATCAGAAAAAGACATTGAGATGGATTATGTAGCCATGAAGGATGATTCAGATGAAGAAGAAGAAAGGTATGTAGAAACTGCACTCATATCTAAAGTTAGTAAGAATGATGTTTGGATCATAGATAGTGGTTGCACTCACCATATGACTAGTGATAAACAAAAGTTTGAGACTTTTGAATAATACTATAATGGTGGTTCAGTGAGAATGGGAAAAGATACACCTTGTCCAGTTGAAGGTAAAGGAACTATAATGTTGAATAACCTGATCAAATGTGAAAATGCTTACTGGGTAAAAGGAATGAATTATAATCTGTTAAGTGTTTCACATCTGAATAATATAGGTCACCGAGTGGCATTTTAAAATAAGAAGGAAAAGATCTTCAATGAATCAGGAAGGTTGATTGGAATTGGTGAGAAGACAAAAGGTAACCTTTTCTATCTTGATGACACTAACACCGCTTGTTTAATGGATAGAAATGAAGACATATGGTTATGACACAAAAGATTATGTCATGTGAACTTTGACAACATGATAAAGATAAGCAACAAAATGAATGTCAGAGGCTTACCGAGCATGACTAAACCTGAGCATATCATGTGCAAGAATTGTCAAAAAGGTAAGATGACAAAGTCTAGTTTCAAGAGTAAAACCCATACATCTAATGCAATTCTAGACTTAGTCCATAGAGATCTATGTGGACCCATGAGGACAAAGAGCTACTATGGAGATAGGTATTTTATTCTCTTTGTTGATGATTATTCTAGAATGACGACAGTCATGTTCTTAAAAGATAAATCAGAAGCATTCAAGATGTTTAAATGATATAAGGCTATGGTATAAAAACAAAGTGAAAATAAATTGAAATGCTTAAGGTTGGATAGAGGAGGGGAATTTACTTCAGATGAATTCACTAACTATTTCAATGACCATGGAATTAAAAAATAGTTATTTGCATTGAGAACACCACAACAAAATGGAATTGTTGAAAGGAGAAACATATCAATTGTTGACTGTGAAAGAACATTGATGATTGAGAAAAGAATCACTCAAAATTTTTGGAGGGAAGATGTCAATACTTCTATCTACACATTAAACATAGTACAATTGAAGAAGGACACAAAGAAGACACCCTATGAGATTTGGTATGGTCATACACCCAATGTAAGTTACTTCAAAATCTTTGGTAGTCAATGTTATATTTTGAAGGATGATAGAAATGGAAAAATTGACTCCAAAAGTGATGAAGGTATCTTTCTAGGGTACTCAACCAAAAACAAGGCTTATAAATATCTTAACAAGTCATCTAACAAGATCATTGAAAGTGCAAATGTAAAAATAGATGAATTTGCAGAAAATAATGATAAGGAAAGAGGAAAAGAACTAGAGGACTACAACAGGTTTGTTTATACAGAACCCGACACTCTACCTGAGCAACAGTGTATCACTCTCGAGAAACATAACATTGCACCCGAGCATTAGGCTGCAATTACCAAAAATTAGGAAAATCCTCAAGATGATGTTCTGAACAATGGAGATCAAAACGAAGGTCAAGAAGATGATCAGAATGATGAAAAAAGGGCTGAACCAAAACTTGCCAAGTATGTCATAAGACATCACCCAAAAAATCAAATCATAGGAGACAAGAAGGTTGGAATGTGAACAAGAAGTAAGTCATTGAACACTAGATATTTACTTTGTGATTTTGAGCCTAAATATGTTAATACTACACTTGATAATGAAGAATGGGTCAGTGCTATGAATGAAGAGATAGAACAGATTGAGAAGAATAGTACATGGACACTAGTACTGAGACCAGATGACAATAATGTCATTGGTACCAAATGGATATTCAGAAACAAGCTGAATGAGAATGGAGAAGTCACAAGAAAAAAACAAGGTTAGTATGCAAGGGATATGCACAAGAAGAAGGTATTGATTATGGAGAAACCTTTGTACTCGTTGCTAGGCTAGAAGGAGTTATAATCTTACTTGCTTATGCTGCATTTAAAGGATTCAAGGTATACAAGATGGATGTCAATTTTGCATTCCTAAATGGAATACTGGAAGAAGAGGTATACATTGAACAACCAAAAGGGTTTGTTGATCCAGACAAGAGAAACATGGTATGTAGACTACATAAAGCCTTGTATGGATTAAAACAAGCACCTAGAGCCTGGTATGAAAGACTTCACTCTTATCTCATTAGCATAAAATTTGTTAGAATAAGTGAAAATAGCAATCTATACTTTAAAGAAGATACCGATGGTAATATTCTGATTGCTAAAATTTTTGTTGATGATATCATTTTTGGGGGAAATGAATTGTTATGAAAATCCTTTGCTAATGAAATGAGCAAGGGATTTGAAATGTCTATGTTTGGGGAGATCGAATTCTTTCTTGGTCTACATATTCTTCAACAAGATGCAGGCATATATATCACTCAGTCCAAATACATCGAGGAAGTGCTGAAGATATTCAAGATGGAATATTCCAAACTAGTTGGAACACCTATGGCTATCAGATGTAAGTTGACAAATCAAATGAGATAAATCAAACATTGTATAGATCAATGATTGGAAAACTAATGTATGTTGTTCACACCAGACCAGATATAGCACATGCAGTTGGAATATTTGCAAGATTCTCTGCTAATCCCAAAGAATCACATATGACTGTTGTCAAGAGAATTCTGAGATATCTGAAGAACATCGAGGACTATGGCTTATGGTACAAAAGAGAAGGAAAATTTGAGCTACAAGTCTATACAGATGCTGATTGGGTTGGAAAGATTGATGAACAAAAGAGCACAATTGGAGGAGCATTCTTCATGGGTGACAGAATTCTCACATGGATCAACAAGAAGAAAGGATGCATCTCTCAGTCTACTGCAGAAGCAGAGTATGTGGCCGCTACTGCAAATTGCTCCAATATTGCATGGATAAAACAATTGCTGGAACGTATGAATATGAAGATTCTTGAACCAGTAATTATCTATTGTGATAACACCAGTGCAATTAACATATCTAAGAATCCAGTCATGCATGCTAAGACTAAGCATATTGCTATCAAGAATCACTATCTAAGAGAACAAGTGCAAGCAAAGGAGGTGACACTGGAATATGTTCAATCAAAGGAACAATTACCTGATATATTCACCAAGCCATTACCAAAAGATACATTTGAGTACCTGAGATAGAGACTAGGGTTCCAACCCTTGTCTATCGGTCAGTAAGCTGACTAGAAGGTGTTATATGCTGAATGTGGACCTCTGAATTTGGCACAAACACAACATAGTCATTATACAATCGTTCAATTAACAAAAATGAACATGAATTGTCCACCTTGAAAACTCAATTGAAGTGACTTGTTGCCTCCTAATCAGTTGGGGATGTTGAGTTTTACCCTCAGAATGAGAGCCAACAACCTGACCATTGCTAATACGGAGGATTTCTAGAATGTAAGAAAAGACCAATTTGTCATTACTCTATGAAATTAAAATTGTAACTAGTTTATGAAAACAAAATGCAATTAATCTAGGAATTGAGAAATGATTGATCTAGAATTGAATTGCAACTAATCTATGGAAACAAAATGCAATTAATCTAGGAAAAGCAAATACTCTTATTCTAGGAATGAAATTCTTGTAATCTAGAAAAGAAATTGCTTTTAAACTAGAATTGAAATTGCCATTAATCTAGAAAGCTTTGAGAGAATCAAATTGAAATGTTAGATATATGAATGAACCACAAATGAAAGCAATACATCTTTAATTCCAATTGAAACTAGCCTAATTATGTACATTTTAAGCTTAAAGCATGAAAGAAATCAAATGCAAATTGACTATAATATTGATGCTCTCAAAAATCATCCTCTCAAATGAAGAAAAAGAGGTCCAATTTATAGAAAACCATGGAAAGAGGGTGAAGGGTTTCTTGAAAAGAAACGGTGGCCTCTTCATTTCCATTAGAGACAAAAATGCAAAGATTATTTAAATAAAAGGGTGAATTATTGCCACATAAGTGTCCTTTCACATGGAATTCCTTTTTGAGGATAATTCATCCAATAATTAAATAACCTTTCAATTCCTTTTATGTATATTAGCTAAAGGGGGTGGAATTGATTTAATTAAAAGCACTTAAGACTTTAGGATTAAATCAATTAATCATAGGGTTTTTTAGCTAATAAACTCTGAGAATTTAGGAATTAAATATAATGTCAGATTTATGCAAATTTGGGTTTTCTGCATTTAAACTCAGTTAATTAAAGTCAATAAGGAGAAGAATTTGCCTAGTACAATAGGACTTCGAAGATGAGAAAATTGAAGGAATGCACCAAAATTGATTGGATTATAAGGTGCCAATTTTGGGGTGTTACAAAAGGTTGCATCAGCCTATACCAAAATTTGAAGATCAGTCATGTTGATGCAAACACCAAGATGAACAACAAAAGATACACCTGTACACAAAAAGGTACAAGTATGCACCGAACACAAGAGACATTGTATTGCTAATGGATAGGGAAATTAAAGGAATATATAAAGGGATGGAACATGATATAAATGATTTTTTTTGGCATTATTGTCAAAGGGAGAGATTATCTCATTATCATAAGGGAGAGATTATCTCATTGAATCATAATGGAGAGATTATCTCATTGATCAGAAAAGATTATATCATGAAGTGAAGTTCTTGAAAATTAGAAGGAAGAGTTAATCAATATTCAAAGAGAGAGAAATTGATTACATATGAAATATCCATCTCAAGGAGAGAAGTAACAAAGGGAGAGAGTTTATACAAGAGAGAAATTGCTGTCAAAAGAAAAAGAGATTATCAAGAAGAGGAACAGTCAAGGCAAAGCACATATCAGAACAGAGACATTAGATGCTACATCTATCCAGTGAAGGGATTGAAGATTGAAAACAACCATTCTACAAGAAACAAATCTAAGCTATTTTGAGCTTACCGAAAGGCAGACATTTGTAATAGTTACATTAGGAAAGCTTGATGAAACTGTTATATTACATATTGTATTAGTAATAGTATAGTATAGTATGATAATGTAGTATGTTGCCATCAATGCCAAAGGGAGAGATTGATGACATGTAACTAATTGAATGTTTGAAGATGTTAAGTTGATCACCGAAATGCAGAAGGATAATGCAAGACATTAAATCAGTTAATGGATTGTATTTTCATTGATGTCAACTTGATATAATCTAATCGGTTATAATCAAAGTGTCAAAGACTTCAGAGAATCAGAGAGATAAATATTATGCTTTCAGTAATGCACAAAAGACAAGCATTCATAATGTGACTTCAAACACCGAGGTATAGTGAAACCCGACTGACAGAGATCACCGAAAGTCAAGTCACAGTGATGCTTGAGCAAGAACACCGATGAGCATTACCGACGAGCAGAATCACAAGCATAACAGACGGCCAAAATCATAGTGTAAACTGACAGAGAAGCCCAAGGAGAACTGGAGTGTTGACCAAAGCTATCAAAGAGTTAAAACACCAAAACTAACTTGAGTTCAGAAATGACAAAATATCTAGCTGGCAGAGCTAAATATGGATTTAACTGGTAGTTATCATTGTTTTCATCGACAATATAAAGCCAGAGATAAGTAAAGGATTTAAATCTATTTTTTCCAGTTGGCAAGAAGATCTCTGCGAGATAAAACAAGATTTTTGCTTTAAATCTAATTGGCTAAGATTGTGGATCATGCCAAGATCAAGAAAATCAAGAACCTAACAACGGTGATATCATGTATGTAAAAGAGACAACTTAATTCATTAGGAAGAGAGGGTGAATGAATGAAAAATAGGACGCTGAAGAGAAACTGATGAAGAGCAAATTCATATAGTCCTGATCAATCGAGATGAGGAAAGAGCTAAAGTTTTCTGCAGACACCGAGCAACAAAGCACATCACTGAGAAGAACTAAAGTGGAGCAAAGGTATTGAAAGAGATATATTGATCAGATTAGTTTTACGAGCTTACAATAGATATGAAAATATGCAAGTATAAGTTGTATATGTGAACAAATCATACTATTTTAATTTAACCATTGATTCAGAAAGCCTCTTCACCGAGTGGGATTTAAAGATCCTTTTCTATATTAAGATACATCCCAAGGAGTATCAAAAAGTTTGATCATGAAGATAGCATGAGATGCCAGATACCTATTGACAGGCCAAGAGAGTGTTTGATCAATGAAGGTAGCATAGAGATGCCCGATATCAAGTGAAAGACTAAACTTTTAAATCCTCTAACAAGGTCACACCTAACAGTGTGTTTGTAACCTTTAATAGGGTTGGCTCTTCACCGAGCTCACTTCAGAAGAGTGAAAATTTTTGGTTACCAGTCCCAAGTGATTTTTACCTTAACTGATTTTCCATGTTAAAAATCCATGTGTCAATGTGTTTATGAGTCATTACTTTAGTGTTTTGCATTACACATAGATAATCTGGATTGATCGGTATACTCTAGATAATTTACTATTTTTTGGTAAATTAACAGTTTGCTATTCGGTAAACATACAGTATAAGGTTTAACAAAGCATTCCGAGTAGCAGTAAGTTGATAATTGTATTTGAAGGCATTCATCTTATAGGACTGGAGATAACTAGACTTAATATTGTGGTACTAAGTTTTTGGGTTAATTATGGGAATATTTTTGAGGTCACTGATTCACCCCCCTCTTAGTTATTACTAACAATTGTTCTTCAACCAAACTCAAAATGAAAAAATCAAGTACCCCTATTTTTGCCATAAAGTGAATATATATGGAAATGATTTTGTTTTAGCCCAATCCTTCAAAAAAAGAAGAAGACGATAGTGGAATCATCTACTTCCTCTTTCATGAACGATGTATTTGATTACATTGTAGACATGACCCACAAAATAAGTGAGCCCCTATTCGTATGGATTTTAGAAACCGTATTGGAAGGCTTCCGAACTAAAATATTTCACTGTTGTAATTCTTTCCAATTTCATCCATTCTAAGCCAAAACTGATAATATTAAAAATACACAGTTTATCAACGACCTCGTAAAGGAAGTGTCCTAACATTGATTGAATAAATCTAGAGCGAGAATTCGTGCAAATATAAGTAAGAAAAATAATTTCAGAAGAATAACCATTAATAGCACACCTAAATCAAATAACCAAATGCCATAATCAAAGCTTAATTAAAGCACACATCATTTCCAACTTTACCTTATCTACCCTATTTAAATTACAGGTTTTGTAATCAAAGATGAGGAAGAAAATCTTCTTTTGGCGGTGACATGCACCGTTATTTCCATCAAAAAATGGTCAAAGTACATCACTACACATTCCTTGAGGCAATAAGTTATTAACAACTTATACAATGAAGACAACCAGACAATAAACAATTTATTGAACTAATAAACCATCCCTAGCACATAGTATAAGGGTTCCAATATTAGTCATATGTGGGAATGGAAGAAGCACAATCAAAAGTTTATTGAAATTTTGAGCCATCCACGATAAAATTTGTAGTAGTTCCAATATCCTTTGAATGCACGATTGACATTTTCAACCATCCCAACAAGATTGTTCACTAATAACAAGAGGTTATATGGTAGCCGTAGTCGACAGGTCGACACTATATTGAAGTTTTGAACTAGGCAACTAATTAAGGTTATAAGGTTCCATTGAAAAAAGGTGCATATTCCAACAAAACCTTTTTTCTCGGTATTGAAGAATTCAAACAAAAAATTATAGTTTGTTGTTGATAATTAATATGGTCACATATTTTGGCTTATAACTAAAATTACTAATTCCATCAAATACAATATTTTATTTATTTATTAAGGAATGTAGGCAAAAAATCCATTGTAGAAATCATAAATATGAAAAGATATAAAAGACGTGTATAATCCTAAACCATTTTCTTGAATTTGAGTAAAACCCCAACAAGCACAAAATGCAAACCAATGTGCAAATAGCCAATAAGTTGTACAAGATTAGAAAGCTGAACTACAAAAAAATATTCAAACATAAATCATCCAGAGCAATATGAGAAAATCATTTTCATATTATATACAAAATATCAAGGAAAGTCATGCAAGCATGATGCATGATATGAAAAAGTAGCAAGTGTCGGTAGACAATGCACACATTACCAAATAAGATACACTCATTCTGAATGAACTATTTATTGAAACATGTGACAATTACAAATTACACATAAGAAACAGATGATCATATCCATATTTATTGATCCAATATATAATTTTTTGAACCTAAAGAATTGTGTAGACAAAAATGCAAAGTCAATAAAACATGTACCAAGAAGATAAGGTCATACATCAATCAAACGTATGCAAGCCTAATGTATCATATGCAAAAGTAGCAAGTGCTGGTCTACAATGCACACATTATTAAATAACATACACTTGTTCTGAATGCACTATTTATCGAAACATGCGACAATTAAAAATCACACATAAGAGACAAAGGATCATATCCAGCGTTACTAATCCAATGCTTAATTTTTTGGACATAAAGAAGTGGGCAGACAAAAAATGCCAAATCAATAAAATATGTATCGAGAAGAAAAAGTCAGTGTACCACTTCTATTCAGTTGACAATATAAATTTGTCAATCGAATTTCAATAGTTTAAATATATCCAAATTAACAAAGAAAGTCATATTTAAATGCATTCAATATATTACAGAAGCCACCGAAAAGGAGTTATTGTCAAGTACAAAAATATATGAAGAAAACATAATGTAGTAAACCACAAGCAAAAATTCAATCACTGTAGAATTTGATTAAATTGTATTCCATAAATATATTGAAAAATACAAAAAGACATCTATGTGACATATTTATCCAATATAATAATAACTATTCATGACAATAATAGGCTGTTGAAAACAACTGTTTCAATTCACAATTTAAAAGTCAATTAGAAAATAAAATAAAGGGTACTCCATAGCCAATAGTCATCTTCACTGCAACCATAGAAATACAACATATAAATAGATGGAGTAAAGTTAATTAATAATAGCTACATCATCATTATCAACCTGTTCTTCTATTGCACTCCCCTGCTCTCCTACTTCATTTTCTACTACTTTTTATTTCCCTTGTGCTGGCAGTTTCACCTTGCAAGCTCTGTACCTTGAGATAATAGGAGAGAACACTTGTGCACTTGGGATATTGGTCATACTAAACCTCATCCTCTATTTACCAATCTCACACTCTCTGCCATTTGCGCTCCCACGTATACGATCAATATCACTTTTGAAAGAATTAAGGTTGGATATCAAGCTAGAAAAGATTTCAAATGCTTCACTTCTTAGGGTTTCTTCAAGAAAGAATTGTTGACGAAGATTGGATTGGAAACTCTATTTAACCTCGCCAACGTTGATCATGTTTTCTTCATGTCCTTGAAATACATCGACCTCTTACATAATAAAGTTGGGTTTTAAATTAACCAAATTTGAATAGAAGTTATCAGTGCTCAATTCTATCTCACTCTCCAAATTGGTAAGTAATGATATTTTCCATTCCAACATGTTTGTCCATAAAATAATTTTATTTTGTCAAGGTTTTTGATGATTCCTTCTGTAACCATGAATGATGAATACATTTTGAACAATTCTCACGACTCTACAAAAATAGTTGTTAAACTATTCCCTTCCTTTGTCACATTTTGTCCATCAATAGTTAGAGTTTTTAACTTTTCCAAAAATTGGATGTATACTCTCATAGCCTCTTTAATGCACAATAAGGCATCAACAGTTAATTTTCCCACCCTTTTATCAATTTTTCTCGTAACAGCTTGGCATTTTTAATCTCTTTTAATTTATTAAAGTCTAAGCTTTGTATCACAATGGTCAAATTTTAAAGAATTGACTGATCATCTTTCAAAACAATTTGAATGAGGGAAAGGAAAGCGTTTAGCTGGCACTAAAGCTTTAAGATTTTTTGTTCATCCTCTCTTATCTTTTTAGATAGGACACACACCGAGACCTTGACATGATAAATATCACCTTCTAATATTGCAGGGCCCATGTCTATTCTTCTCACATTGAAATCTCGCTCCGTCATTTCATGCTCATTTTTGTTTTCCACAAGATCTTCTATTTATAGGAACATGTGGTCTATAGTTGGATAAACAATCATCCTTGACATTCTCCTAGCTTCCTGTGATTTGAGGTGTCTTCTATCAACTCGGCCACAATGTCAATTTCAATATCAACAATAGGGATATATCTCTTCTTCTTTTTGACAACCGTTTTCAACTAAGAAGGAGAAGCACTTTCTGAGGACACAGGAGCATTAGCACTAACAATATTTGAATGCACAATAATAGAACATCTAGGTGTTGTATCACCAAGTAAAGAGAGATTAGAAACATTAAAAAAAGTATTTGGAAGATTATCTCCATCAAGTTGATTGAAAATAAGGTCATTACTATTAAAACTAGCTGCATCAACATTTACCAAATTTTAGGCTAGTAGAAAACTAGAGGCTCTACCTCTTTGATCAATTTATGTTCTTAATGGTGTTTGTGTGTCTTCTTCACAAGTGGCATTCAACTTTGCATGATGCTCAGTTTGATCTTCATCCCCTTAACTATGAAATCATTTTTTGAACAACATATCCTACGCTGATTGGGAGTTTTGGGATATTGGGCCCCTCAGAGCTCCCTTGTCTATTAGTTGGAGCATGTTGAGAGGAAGATGAAGCAACATGCTGATTTATTTTCTTTTCAATCCATTTCTTTGTTCTTTCTATTACACACAAGGTCATATTTTGTATGTCTATATTCCAATCAATAGAAAATTTCAACTATGGACAAGGACCTATGCCAACTTCAAGAAAGCATTCTTCAGATATTTTTGAACCATCATCAAGAAAGTATTTAGGGATAAAAAACATAGCTAGAAACTCCCAACTTGGTTTATTCTTAACCTCATTAGCTCCCTTTTGTGCACTTCTGTTTGATCTTTACAACCCTCCCAATAATCTTCTAGGTGCGGTTGATGTTGATATACACTCTCTCCATAATGATAAGTTTTAGCATAACCTTTGCTATCAAAATGTGTTCTAGGAAACCACGACTGGAAATAAAATTTTTCCAAAATATTTTCAGCACTTATAGCAACAACATAACTCTTACATGTAAATTGTGTAAGAGAAATGGGAAAGCAGTATCCTTTCTTTTTCATCTCAACATATTTCACATTGACGTTTTCCATATGACAACAAATTTCTAGGAATACAAAATAATTCAATGCGTATTAGGGAAATTTCAATGGGGCATTTACATAACCCCAAATTCTCAGATAAGAAAATCTATCAAATTGGATAAAATAATTATCATACTACTTTATCATGGCAACAAATTATGGATAAATCCTTTGTTCAGGACAACCTTCTATCTTCTTTACTATAATCTACAGGAAAGCATCGTTAATACAGTAGTAATTTTCCATTCCATTAACTTTTTGTGGTTGGGGTAAGTATTGATATACAAGTATATCGCTAAGTGACAAATTCACGGTTTGTAGACTAGGCCACATTCTCTACTCACCAACAAGGATATAAATGAGTAAAGATGTTAGGAACCTATGTGTTCCTTCTGTTTATTTTGTTAGTGTAGTGTTGTTGGACGCATATGCTTTGTAAGTCATCCTGTGAGTATATTTTATTATCCCACATGCATAGGTAGCATTACTTTTCTAGATTGTACTTAGTATATAAGTGTGTGTTGAGGCCTTTGATGGGTATCGACGAATTTATTGTATTGAGCTTGCTCAAAGGAGGTTACCCCCTCGAAGTGGCCCACGATCAATAGATTCACTCTGAGTTCTACTATTTCTCTATATTCTATTATTTCATGCATTTTCACCATATTGCTATAGGAGGTTCCTCTCATCTGGTATTAGAGCACTTTCTTGGGCTCGCTGGGTGGAAATTACATCAAAATTTTTTTCTGTCGTGGCCTTCAAGTTCCTTTTTTGCATTCGGGTTCATTTCAATTCCAGTATTTCTTGTTATTGCAATACGTCTTTTTAGTTATTGAGTATTTGAGTGATTTTCCCTGAGTCGATTGTCAAGAGAATTTTTTTTCCATTTTTTAGCCATAGCTTCCTTTCTTTCTTCCCATTTCCTCTCAAAGTTCCTCATAACCCCTGAAATACCGTTCTGCATACTTCCTTCCTTGAAGAACCTACCCCAAATTCTACATATCAAAGCCCTAAATCCCTCATTTATCTAATTTTAGGGTTTGCCCTAACTTTTTTGCTTCTCATCCAATCACCACCAAATCAGGCCACAAGGTTCAATTCCTAATTCTGCTCCCTTGTCCCTCTTGGACCACTCATCTCATTCCACCTCCCCAACCCTGAAACCCTCATTTTTATTTTTCCCTTTTCATCAGAAAGTGTCCAACCACTCGTCAAACACCCATTTACCATCTAAGTTTTGCCCAAATCCAAGTTTGCCCTAACTAAAAAAGTTTTTGTTTCTCATTTTCTACCCATTTCTAAAAAAAAAAAAATCTGCTTTATGGTTGTTACACGTTCAAGAGCCAAAATCATGGAGGAGGAACTTGCATCCCTCAAAACCAAAATTCAAGATCTGGATGACAAATTTCTTGGTCTCACTCTTCAGCATTCAGCCATGAACCCAAACCATTCTGGAGACGCTGGGTTCTCTTCTATTAATTTTTGTGGATCGAAGCTTGATTTTCCTCGCTTCGATGGTGCTGATCTGACTGGATGGATTTACAGGGCAGAGTAGTATTTCAGCTTGCATAATACTTTGGATAACAACAAATTCTCACTTGCATCTTTTCATTTGGAACATGAAGCTCTTTAATGGTTCCGTTGGTACATCAAGGCTAATGTAGACCCAACATGGACAAAATTGTGCATACTCCTTTTGGAGTGCTTTGGCCCTAGTGCTTTTGATGACTTCACAGGAGAACTCACTAAACTGCACCAAATAGGCACTATAAGAGAATACTAGATAGAGTTTGAAAAATTAGCTAATCACACCGAGAGATTGTCTGATGAATTCTTCTGTAGTTGTTTTGTCAGTGGTCTGAAGGATGCACTTCAATCTGAAGTAAAAATGTTCTGACCCACTACAATGATGGAAGCCCTTGGGTTGGATAAGTTAGTAGAGGACAAGATTAGTGCTCTACAATGTTCCAGATCCAATTTTATTCCATTCAAAAATACGTGTTCTCACAACCCTCAAGTCACGCCAGCTCCCAGAACTACTCCTATCAAGCACTTGTCTGAAACAGAGATGCAGGCTAGGTGAGAAAAAGGGATTTGTTATAATTGTGATGAGAAATGGTCCTGGGGCCATAGATGTGTTTAGCAAAAGCTCTATCTCTTGGATGTGGATTCTCCACCTGAACTGGAAGAATATGTAGATGCTCACAAAATAGTGGATGATGAGGTTGAGCCTCAATAGCCTGAACCTCCTTCGCCAGAAGCTCAACCAGAGATATTTGTCCATGCTTTGGCAAGAGTCACTACTCCATAAACCATGCGGGTCCAGGGTTTCTTCAAGAAGATCCCTCTTACTATACTCATTGATTCTGGTAGCACTTATAACTTCATTGACCCCCGAATAGCCAAACAGGCTGATTGCTTTGTCCATCCCTGCTCTAGCTTTTAAGTCATGATTGCCAATGGGGGCACTATACCTTGCAAAGGGAAATGTCACAATGTGCGTCTCTCTATTGGAGATTATAACCTGTGCTCTGACATGTTTTCCTTGCCCTTAGGTGGATGTGATGTGGTTTTGGGTGCCCAATGGTTACGCACTCTTGGCCCCATTCTATGGGATTTTGCTGAACTTTGGATGCAGTTTTCAGCCAATGGGCAAAAACACACTTTGAAAGGCTTATAGCTGGGGTTTCTCAGCATCATCAGTTCACATCGTATGGAAAAAATTCTTAAGAAGAATTCACATGGTGTCATCACTCAGCTCCATTCCATTCAGATGCAGCCATCAACAGTCTCTCATACTCCTACAGATCTACAACAAATTTTGGATAAGTATTCAGGTGTATTTGCTGAACCTGTGGGATTTCCCCCTTCTCTCCCAAAGGACCACCATATTTAGCTCCTTCCTGGTAGTGTTTCACCCAACATCAGGCCCTACTGCTAACCATTTTATCAGAAGACCAAAATAGAGATGCTCATTCGTGACTTACTGAAGCAAGGTATTATTCACCCTAGTACTAGTTCCTTTTCTTCTCCAGTTCTGCTTGTCCACAAAAAAGATGGGTCATGGCGACTCTACATTAATTTTTGTGCACTTAATCATCTCAACATAAAGGATAATTTTCCCATTCTGGTTGTTGATGAACTTCTAGATGAGCTTCATGGCGCTCATTTTTTCTCCAAGTTGGATCTTCATTTTGGGTATCATCAAATTAGGGTTAATGAGGAGGATATACCTAGAATAGCCTTCCACACACATGATGGTCACTATGAATTTTTAGCCATGCCCTTTGGCCTCACTAACCCTCCTTCAACATTTCAGGTAGTGATGAATAAAATATTTTGGCCATACCTCCAGAAATTCATTCTGGTCTTCTTTGATGGTATCCTCATATATAGCAAAACTTGGGCTAAGCATCTCCATCATCTGGAGCTTGTAATGCAACTTCTCTTTGATCATCAACTCTGTGCAAAATATTCTAAATGTGTGTTTGGCCAGGAGGAAGTGGAGTATCTTGGGCATATTGTTGCACACCAAGGTGTTCAGGTGGATCCTACAAAAATAGATTGCATGAAAAATTGGCCGCATCCTAAAACTCTCAAGAGCCTTCAGGGTTTTTTGGGGCTGACTGGCTATTACTACAAGTTTGTCAAGAATTATGGGAAGATTGCAGCACCATGGACAGTTATGTTAAAAAAGGATGCTTTTACCTGGACCCATGTTGTTGAGAATGCATTTGAACAACTAAAACAAGCTATGTGCAGTACACCTATTCTCGCTATGCCAGATTTTTCCAAGGTCTTCACTATTGAGATTGATGCTTGTGGCAATGGACTGGGTGTTCTCCTTCAAGATGACCATCCTATTGCATTCACTAGGAAAGCCCTTTCTAGTAAGAATCTAGCCCTATCTACTTATGAAAAAGAAATGATGGCTATTTTGCATGATGTACAGAAGTGGCGGCCATACCTCCTAGGGAGTCATTTTTGCATCAAGACCGATCACCAAAGTCTAAAATACTTCCTGTAACAATGGGTATCCTCCCCTATACAATAGAAATAGGTTAGCAAACTCATGGGGTATGATTATGAGATCACCTATAGGAAGGGTAAGGACAATATTGTGGCAGATGCTCTTTCTCGCACATTTGATGATCAAGCTGTAGGATTTGAGAGATACAAATCCACAGAATGCCAAGAATACCTGCATGCAAATAACCTGTTATAGGAGAGAAGAAAAAAGAAGCAAAAGGCAAAACTCAGAAGTTACTCAAAAATGAGAGCAAAATTATGATCTAAGTTAATTGAAAAAAGAATTACAAGGTTCAACCTATAAAGGTGAACAAAACCCTAAAGCCTAAAAAAGCTAGGTTGCACATTAATAATTAATAAAAGAATTAATTAGTAATGCACCTAAGAGAAAGCTTAAGCACTAAAGAGTAATAACTTAATTAATTAAATCAACATGATTTAATTAATAATTAAACTAATGATTACTCTAACACAAGCTTCCCTTTCAGCTATTTCTATGCCAATTCCCAATTGGTTAGCATCTATTTAGTAGGGCTATGTTAGTGACTCTTCTTTATCTCAAATCATTCACTATTTGGCCAATAATCCTTCTATTGTACCAAATTACTCTTGGGATGGTGCTTCTCTCTAATACAAGGGCCGTCTAGTGCTTCCTCAGAATCTAGATCTGCAACAGGATATTTTTTATGAACTCCATGCTTCTCCTTCAGCAGGGCACTCGGGATTCCTCAAAACTTATGAGCGGGCAAGGAAAAACTTCTTTTGGAAAGGAATGAAATAGATGATTCAACAGATGGTGGTTGAATGTGATACCTACCAACACCACAAGGGTGAAATGACCCTCCTTCCTGGCTTGCTAGAACCCTTTCCCATCCCTACACAGATTTAGACTGATATTTCTATGGATTTCATTGAAGGGATTCCTAAATCACACGGCAAGATAGTGATCTTGGTTGTGGTTGATCATCTCTCTAAATATAGTGATTTTTGTGACCTCAGCCACCCCTCTACTACCTCCTTAGTTGCACAAATCTTCATAGACTAGATCTTTCATCTTCATTGCCTCCCTTCTTCCATTGTCTCAGATTGTGATGCAACTTTTACCAGTCATTTTTGGACTGAACTATTTCAGCAAACTAGCACCAAACTGAAGATGATTTTGGGCTATCACCCACAAATCTATGGTTAGACCAAAATTGTCAACAAATGCTTGGAAACTTATCTTCGTTGCTTCACTTCCGAACAACAACATTAGTGGGCCAAGTGACTTCCTCTAGCTGAATGGTGGTACAATACCTCTTACCACACTGCATCTAAAATGACTCCATATGAAGTAGTCTATGGTCAGGCATCTCCAGTGCTCCTTCCCTACACTCCCAACAGCTCACCAGTCCAGGTAGTTGACATAGTTCTCCGCACCAGGGATCAGATTCTTCAAACCTTACATGATAATCTTCACATGGCCTGAAACTGAATGAAACAGCAGGCAGATCAACACCGTTCTGAGTGCTCATTTCAAGTTGGGGATATGGTTTTTCTTCGTCTAGAGCCATACAAGAAATCCTCCATGAAGCTTAAATGGCATCATAAGCTGGCCCCAAAATTTAATGGCCCATATAAGGTTCTGCATAAGATTGGTTCAGTTGCTTATAAACTGGAACTTCCTCCTTCTTCCCGCATTCATCCAGTATTTCATGTTTCTTGTCTCAAGCAAGTTCTTGGTACCAATGTCAGAGCACAAAATGCTCTCCCTTAAATGGATAAGGAAGGATCCATTATCCTGGAGCTTGAGGCAATCCTTGATCAACGCACTCGTCAGCTTCGCTCTCGCTACATCTCTGATCTCTTGATTCAGTGGCACAGAATGCAACCAGAGGATGCTACATGGGAACCCCTTCTTTAGATTCAGCAACAATTTCCACACCTTAAGCTTTGAGGAAAAAGCTTTTTTTCTAAGAGAGAGGGGATGTTAGGAACCTATGTGTTCCTTCTGTTTATTTTTTTAGTGCAATGTTATTGGACCCATATTCTTTGTAAGTCATCTCGTGAGTATATTTTATTATCCCACATGTAAAAGTAGTATTACTTTTCTAGATTGTACTTAGCATATAAGTGTGTGTTGAGGCCTTTGATGGGTACCGACAAATTTATTGTATTGAGCTTGCTCAAAGGAGGTTACCCCCTCGAAGTGGCTCGCGATCAATAGATTCACTCTGAGTTCTACTATTTATCTATATTCTGTTATTTCGTGCATTTTCACCATATTGCTGTAGGCGGTTCCTCTTGGTTCAATACAAGTATATCGCTAGGTGACAAATTCATGGTTTGTAGACTAGGCCAAATTCTTTGCTCACCAACAAGGATATAAATGAGTAAAGAGGACATGTGAAAGGAACCCAATTGTTTGCAAGCATCCAAATAGTCATGCAAATGTTCATATATAATTTTAACCCAATCCATGTATTTATTTTTATCATATATAGAAAAGATAAATTGACACATCCAAAAATGAAATAGTTTACAATCTTTACTGCTAATGACCCTATGTAATAAAACAAAAATGTCATCAATTTCCTCTTTGAAATGTTTTCTTTTAAGGGTTGAAGGTAGTTGAGTTTTTCCCTTCTTTTGCTTTTTCAACCATGTCTTGGCAATAGAGCTTGAACACCAATCGTTCTCATCAAAGTAAAATTTCCAACCAGTTTCTATTGATATATTCTCGAATTGTTCCCTTTAATGCAACTACAGTACTTGGGAAACAATTTTGGTGCCAATATTTACAATAAATTTTTTTTTGAAGGCTCAAATTTCATGTGAATTGGAGTCATAATGGTTGGCACAAGACAACACTAGCTCATGACAAGGAGCAATAGCTGGAAAACCTCTAGTGTTAACAAGCCCGCTTTCAACAGTGTTTTTCCTTATGAGAAAGATGGATTCCATTTCCATTCTTGCAAGAATATCTGCAAGGCTCATATCACTAAGCTCCATATATTTTGTGTCCTTGAGACCATTGTGTATAGCAGGTGATATTTTAAGAATTACAAAAAAGGGTTCTTAATTGATAGGTAATGAACAATAAATTTAATAATTCTAGTCGGTACCAAGTAGGTATAGAAATAATAGGCATAAAAGCAATTACATGGAGTCATGGAGAAGAATCTTTTGGGATTTCCACTAATAGACATTCAAATTCACTTATAAATAAAGAGAGAAAATCCAAAGAAAATAAACTTAAGTCTAACCGTGTTTCCAAATATCTCATTGAACTTGTCCTTCCCTATCAAAACATCCAAGTCTGCAACAAAAATTATCTAGAACAAAAATGATTTTAAGAAACAAAAGAATTCATTTTAACATGGTGATATTAAATTTGTTTAAAGTTGGTGGTGAAAATACCATCTCTCTTTTGGAAACCGCTAGCTAATAAAAAGAACTACATTCCATGACTTAATGACGCATTAATTAATGTACTTACAACCTCCTTGGAAATGGGGACATTTATAAAATGCATATTCTATAAAGATGGAGAACTACTTGTTCTTGCAACTTTTCAAATGTAACAAGAGTAAACTTACAAGATGTCGAGCAATAATTCCACTAACCTTCAAAATCTAAGAATAGTAAAGTTAAAGAAGTTCAAACATTACACGATTACCCAAAAGCAACTGGGCTAAGTCAATGTAACAAATGACAAAAAGCATTTCCATCAATCACAGTCAACCAGTCGCCAAATGCAAGAATTCAAACTAGCATCAAGATTATTTAGAAATTCGCCAAGAAGAAATAAATCTTAAAATACTTCGATTCAAAGGTTATATTGATTTAATTTTTATAGAATTAATAACTTGAATTGTGAGCTGTTGGATATTGCCAAGGAGAAAGGGATCCTAATATCATCTGATTTACCAACTACAACAACTTGATTTTTAGAGAATTGAGAACTCACATTGCCATCTCTAGAAAATCACCAAGCGCAAAGGAATTTTAATATCGTCCAATTCACTGACTAAAAGGGTTTAGTTACTACATGCGCCAAAAGAACGTAGGATAGACAAACTTGGCCAATCAATGACTTTTTCAATATTACAAAAGTTTAATTTCAAACTTCAACGATTATTTCAAGATTAGAAAAGTTCAATTTTCAAACTTTCAAGTTACCAAACATGAAAAGTAACTAATTATTCTAAAAATTGTTTGTTATACTTTATAAAATGTTTCTTTTAACATCTTTTAGTTTACACCTATTTCAACACTCCAAGGCAAAATGAGAAATTGAAACCCAATACAATACAAACAAAATACTTGAAGACAACAAGATTCACAACATACTATCACTTAGATTTCTTCAAGACCAAAATATTTCTAACAATGTCTTTATATCACATACTTAAACAATGTAATAAATACCAGTAAAAAGTTGCGAATTTCAAAACTATCAAATTACGAACGACAAAAAGTAACTAGTCATTTCAAACATTGTGTGTTGTACTTTACATTATGTTTGTTTAAATGTCTTTGAATTTAAACTATCTTTAATAGTCCAAGGAAAAACAAGGACTTGAAACTTAATATAATACAAAGAGAATAAAAACATTCTACTTGAACACACCAAGATTTAGAAGATACTAATTATCATTGTTGGAATTTTTTGAACCCAAATTATTTATAACAATGTCTGTATATCACATACTTAAACAATGTAACATATATCAACAAAAGGTTATGAATGTCAAGCTATCAAATTAAGAAGGGTGAAAAGTAACTAATCTTTCTAAACATTTAATTGAAACTCAATAGAATACAAAAAAAATAAAAACATTGCACTTGAATACACCAAGATGCATAACATACCATCTTTCACTAAATATTTATAATAATGTAACAAATATTAGGAAAAGGTTATCGAAATAGCACTACATTTCAAGACAAGAAAATTTACAACATTGAAAACAAACAAAAAAATTCACCATAACACATCCATTCATTATTCTCCATCTACCATATATAAATTTCTAACACACCCTTGAACATCACCGTTCATAAAATAACTTAAAATCCATTACTATAAAACTAAATAAAAGACACTCCAGAGAAAATAGTTCAAAAATGCACAACATTATTCTAAAACCAATAAATGTCTCACCAGAGCCAGTAATTTGAAACGCCCAATGATGAAACAAAACATTTAAACAAAAAAAACTAACAAGATCTAATTATCAGAATAACCCCTCCATCCCTACCTTTTCTTGCTCCAACTGTGCTTTGCCCACAACATCCTTCCCAAATCCTTCTCTTGTCAACATCCTTGACCTGTATTGGATGTATCTTGACACAATCAGTGTTATTCCTTTCCCATTGAAGATTATTGTCATGTTAACCTTGAGCTTGTATTTCATTAACTCTTGATCACTTTCTATGATTGTGACTTTCATATCACTGATGTCAGTTCTGATGGTCAAGAGGTTAGTTGTTAGGTCCTTCAAGGTCTCCATTGTTTGTTCATTCACTTGGTCAACAAATAGTTCCCTATGTATTCTTACCTTGAAATTATGACCAAGATCATTACTCTTACATGGCGTAACTCCATCTTCTTCAAACAAATCTACCTTTAGAGTAGACATGTTGTTCTTTAAATCTTCAATGTCCTTGAGACCTTGTTCGTAAGATGTTGTTATCTCATTTATCAGTTCATTCATTATAGTGACCTTCCATCCCAACATATCCACCTCATGTGGTAGATTCATTCTCATCCTTATTGCTGATTATTCCCTCAACAAGAAAAAATCCCATAGGTAGCTTTGAAACTTCTTGTATGTCATGGAAAATCATTGAGAAATTATTTCTCTCGTTTTTAACAATTTCTACATCTTGTTTGCATATTTTGATCCCCTTCAAAATTAGATTGTAGACTCTTAGAGACTCTTCAATATAGAGCATTCCATCCATTATAAGTCCAATGACCCACTTATCGACTGCGAGGGAAACAAATTGACACCTTTTTCATTTGTTTTAGTTTGTTAGCATCCAATCTATCAATAGGGAAAGCAATGCTTTCCTTGACAGGCTGATCATTCATGTCTAACATGGACTGAATAAATGAGGTTAAAGAGATTAAATACCTTCAAAGCACTAAATTTTTCTATAGCTCAAGTTTAAGCCTTTTTGACAACGCATCCACACCAAATTTTGCATGATGGTTATCCCCTTCAATAGTGGGTAGACCCATATCCACCCTACTCAAGCTAAAGTTGGATTTAGTTACTTCACTTTCATCCTTGTCTCCAATAGGATCTGTAATTTCCAAGAATGTGTGGCTAGAGGTTGGGTCAACATTCTTATCGCCTTTTTGGGTTTAAGCATATTTTGTAATAGCCTCGCCACTGTATCCACCTCTGTATCCAACATTGAGGTGTATCTTTTTCTCTTCCCTACAATTTTTTTTAGCCATGGAGGGGAAATAAAAATGGATGTACCATAAATACTCATTATTGCATTGTTACATGGTGCAATTGTTGAAGAAGGGGGAGGACAATCACGGAGAATGAATAAATCTGAACTATAAAAAAAGTTGTTGGATGCATTACCTTCATCAATTTCCTAGAATATTGAACAATTACTTTCTTGCGCAAGAACCCCAACAATAGATAAATTTTGAGGGGTAGAACAAATAAAAACACAAGTTTTCTTGTTTGATTTTCATTTCGAGGATGTAGGTGTATCTTGCTCGAATATAAATTTCACCTTCATATTGTTAGTTGGCTTCTCTCCATCTCCTCCGGACTGGGAATTACTTACTTGGGCACCATAAGTCGAAATACCATGACTCCTAGGCGCATGAGAACTTTGAGATGCATTTTTTCCTCCATTTTTTGACCCTTTCGATGCAAATGAAGCACCACACTCTTTTTTCCTCTTCTCAAGCCATCTCCTTGTACTTTCCACCACACACAAGGTTATGTTTTCTACATCAAATATCCTCATTTGACCAATAGAGGTATGTAATAGCTCCCAGAGCAATGTTGTAATATATCTCATCAACCATATCTGAACCATCATCAATTACATTCTCTGGAATAACAAAACCCACTCTACAGGCTTTAGCCTGCTCCAACATTTACCTCATGTAATCTCACTTATAAAACTCCCTTATATCCTCACAATCTTCCCAATAATATTCTAGTTGGGGCTCATGTATATATGACTTCGCTCCATAGAAATGACGATATACATAAATTCTACTATCATAATAAGGTCTTTCTAACAGAGGCTGAAAATTGAACTTTGATAGAATTTTGTATGTCATCTTGGCAACCTCATTGCTTTTACAACTAAAATATTGTAGATGAATTGGAAAAGGGTAACCTTTTTTTTTTTTTTTTTTCATTTTTCTATATATCTAGTGTTCACCTTTTCCATATGATGGTATAGTTCTAGGAACACTAAATAATTAGAAACATATCTAGGCAATCTGGATAGGGCATTTTCAAAACCCTCAATTCTCAAATATGAGAAACTATTAAACTGAATAAATTAACTCCCATATTGAGTCACCAATGTGATAGCTTGATACATAAGCATCTTTGGTTCTTGGCAATCATGTATCAACCAAAAATATGTTTGTTTTGGATTGGTATCTTGTTGGAGACTGATCGGTAACTGCTTTGCCTCGTCAGTTGAAGGTTTGTTGTTTCATCACTCGGGCTTAGTTACTTGTTTTGGCTAGTTTCACCGACGGGGTCTCAGTGGTTGTTCTTGGCTGCTCGGTGGTTTTCACCCACTGGTCTCCGCGTTCAGTAGTCTTTCTCACCGAGTTGATTTTCAGACGTTGAATCTTCTGGATGACGTATGCATTTAATTTTCATAGTGTAATTAATGTTGGGGTCTCTCATTGGGATACATGTGGGCTCAAATCTAGGTCTTTTCTATTTCCTATGTTGGATCTTTGTTGTCAACCTATTTTTGTGGTCTCTTGTATATATTTAGTTTCCGTTCTTAGTGTTAGGCAACAGTTCTGGGTAGCGAAAGAATTAGAAGATTTGGACCACAGGTATTTGACCTCGCATGTGTGAAGATTCTTCTGTAAATATCTAAATGTATATGGCCATAACCAGGAAGGCCTTACAACCCAACATGTATGATGTTTGATAAAATAATATAAAGTTATGCTTTGTTTCTCTCCCTTTTTGTGTTGTTGCTTCTGAGTTGTTTTTCAAGTTTTTTTGGATATGTTAGAATTTAATCTTTCCTTGGTTGAAACTGTGTAATTAAAGGATAAACCAAGGTATCCTTATTTGTATTTGTCCTCTAGTCCAAGTAGGAGGACATGTCACTATTTTATAATTTCTTTAATAAGGAAATTAGATATTCCTCCTTAAGAGGAATCTCACATTTGTGACACACACAATATGAATGTGGCATTCATAGAATATGGGAGTTATATGCAAACTCCTCCACTCATCTATATTTAAGAGATGCCTCTCACACACTTGTCTAATAATCTTCTCTCTTTTCTCACTTCTCCTCACATTCTCATCTTGCTCTCAATATTGTATTGAGCTCATTGCTCTCATTCTTTAGGCCTTGTGCCATATTCATATTCTTCGCAAGGGGTTTTTCTTGTTTTTCCCATTTCAAATTCTTGTGTTCTTGTCTTGGTTCTTGGAGCATTTTTGTGATCTCTTGGCTTGATTATTTATAGAAATTCCTCACTATCTCTCTTGGTGAACTTGGTAAATTCCTTTCATGCACTCACACTTGGATTCTTTCATTTTCCCTACTTCTTTTTTATGATTCCTAACATGGTATCAGAGTAGGTTTAATCCTTGTTTGTTGAGTGTTGCATATAGGGAAATTCGAAGGATATTTTGGTTGTGAAGAAGAAAGATTTTTTTTGTTATCTAACCATTTTGTTGCAGGTTTTGCTTCATTGTTTCTTGCATATCTAACACTTATTTTAAATCTAACTTGTTCTAGATGGCTTGCTACCAGATCTAAGTTTTTTACATCTCTTTTTCAAGTTTTTTTAAGTTCTAATCTCACCCTGAGTCAGGAAACCGCAAGGGTTTTCAAGTTTTTAAGTTCTAGTATCTTTCTATCTTTTACGTTTTTTTCCAAAAATTTCTCTTATATGTAATTTTCATCTTTTGTTGTTATATATATCTCTACTCTAACTTTTCTCTATAGCATATATTGTTGTGCAACATATATTGTATTTGTTTATAAACTATGTGATATTGCACAACATTATAAACATCTGTACTCTTTCCATTAGCGCAACTTTGTATCTTCATTACGTTGCTTGCTAACTATCCTAGCACAGACTATTATTACCTTGCTTGTCTGCAATTATTTTGCATTTCTTTGCTTTGTGCAACTTATCTAGATACCTTGCGCAGGCTATTAGCAAGTCTTTGTATTTATTAGCAATTCTTTTCTAACCTTGCACAGCCTTGTTAATCCTTGTCTCAGCTTTATTAGCTTTGTCATTGCACATCAAAGACTTTACCCAGCTTTAGTTGCTTCTTATTCCTCTTGGCTTGCGCAGTTTTTTATTAACATTTTAGTTGCTCAATGCAGCTCACGTTGCCCTCTTATTGCAATCCTTTATTCCCTTTTTCATCATAACTTTGTTTCATTTGTTTACCTTGTGCATCTTTAGCTGTCTTCTAACATTTTATCCTGTGCAGCATATACAACATCCCCCTTCTCTTGCGCAACGTGCCAACTTATTTGGAGTGCTGGTCTTTGTTTAATTTTCATTGGTTAAAACTAGTAGTGCATATTTTATTCATCTGCTAACATTGCGCAGGTTTCAGAGGATTCAAAATTCAAAGACATCTATTAAAAGTATCTAGTTTTTTCCCAGGTTACAGAAGTTCAAAGGCAGCTATTAAAATATAACTATTAATATCTTTTTATTATTCATTTTCTTTGTAGCAATCTGTGGTTTTTCTAATCTTAGTTGTAGTTTGAATATTCTCTTTGACTCATTTTAATCTCACTTTTATTATTTATTTAAAATCTATTCAAATCCTTAAATACATAAATACATTTTATTTCTCAAACATTTTTTCTTTTCATTATTATCTCAAATTGTTTCATTCTTAAGTTCTTTAGATCAATTCTATCTCATTCCAATTGTTATTTCGTTATTTAGTGGTAATTAAAATTTGTTTCACCAGTTAAATTAAATTAATTTTTTTTTAAATATCATTATTTAACCATTCCTATTGTGATTAACATTAATTTAAGTTCATTTTCCTTAATCTTGATCATTATCTATTCTATGTTATTCACTTTGTTTAAGATAATTTGATCATTTTATCATGTCTACTCTTATTCCTGAAATTAAACTAAATCGTTCTAATTACCATCAATGGAAAACTCATGTTTCATTTCTATTTCATTTTAAACATCTACTTGAATTTGCTACAAATGCTTCCATTGAACCAGCTACCTCTGCTTCATAAGCAGAAAAAGATGCATGGAAAACAAAAAATGAAGAAGCTCTTGGTTTGATTGGTCTCTCCATCGTTCCTAATCTTTATGTCCTAATTGGACATTGCACCAAAGCTCATGAAGCATGGGCTATTTTGCAACAAAAGTATGACAGCTCATCCGAATCACGTAAGATTCAACTCCAAGACAACTTGGAGGACTTAAGGTATAATGATTTTAAAATTATGGATGAAGTTTTACTCAAGTTTGATGTAATTACAACTCAACTAAGTGGTGTTAATGTTAGTTTAAGTGATATTAGATTAATTACTATTATTCTTAATAAATGCCTTCCTAAAGAGTTTCAACAATTTATCACTAATATTCACTCTCAGCTTGCTATTCCTAGCTTAGCTCCTCATTTAACTTATGCTATTTTTCAAAATTTGTTACGTCAAGAAAAGGCTAAATTATTACAATTTGATACTATTAAGTCTTTTGAACATGCTTTTGTTTCTAAAACTCAAAATCAAAGTAATAAATCTCATACTTCTAATAATAATCATCATAATAATAATTATTCCAATAACAACAATAAATATCGTAACAATAATAATCATAATCATGGTTATTCAAATAACAATAATCATAATAATAATTATTCAAACAACAGGTCTAATTCCAAACAACAGGTCTAATTCTAGGCCATCATACAATAATAATAACAATAATTATAATAATCAAAAAAATAGAAAACCACATTGTGCTTGTTGTGGTAAAGATGGTCACTTAACTAATGTTTGTTTTAAAAAACAAAATGATAAGAAGCCCACTAATAACAATAATCAAAATAACTTCAAATCTCAAGGTAATCAATCTCGTCGTGCTTTTACTGCTTGTTATAAAGCTTCTCATGAATTAGAATAGATTATTGGTAGTGGCACTTCTCATCATGTTACATCTCATAGAGAAGTATTTGAGTCTTTACAACCTGATACTACTAATGTTCCTATTCTATTAGCTAATGATCATAGTTGCAAAGTTGATGGATTTGGTGATGTTAATGTTCCAAATGGAAAGCTTCACAATGTTCTTTATGTTCCTGAATTGAAATCCAATCTTCTTTCAGTTTCTCAATTATGCGAAGATTACAAAGTTGAATTTCATAAGGATATGTGCTATATTATTGATCCTAACACTAATTATGTTATTGCTAATGCTAAGACGGATCATGATAACTTGTTTAAATTTTGTGAGTTTGCCTCTTCAAGGTACTCTTTGAAAGTTAATATTGATTTCAATGTATGACATTAAAGACTTGGTCATTTGAATTCCGATTATATAACTTTGATGCAAAAATCTAACATGGTTGAAGGTTTACCTCGTATTGTTCCATCTAAAATTACATGCACAAGGTGCATGAGTGGCAAAATTAAACGGGAGCCCTTTCCTCATGGTACTTCATGGAGGGCATCTCATTACATCTTATTCATAGTGATCTTTTGGGTCCAATGGAGAACATATCCATACAAGGTTTAAAGTATGCTCTAACCTTTATGGATGATTTTACTAGAAGAATTTGGATTTATTTTTTGCATACTAAAGATCAAGTACTTGACACATTTTCTGAATTTCATATATTTGTGGAAAGGCAATCTGGTTCTAAACTTAAAATACTTAGAACAAGTAATGGTACTGAATATGTTAATAATGCTTTTCATTCTTACTAAAGATATTTTGGTATAAAACATCAGCTTATTGTTCCTTATAAACCACAACAAAATGGTGTGGCAGAAAGGAAGCATAGAACTATTGTGGAAATGGCTAGATGTATGTTACATGCTAAAGATATGCATTACAAGTTTTGGGCTGAAGCAATGGCTTGTGCCACTTATATTCTTAAAAGAACTCCTACTAAAGCTTTGCAAAATATAACTCCTGAGGAAGCTTGGTCCGGTAGGAAACCAAATTTACAACATTTGAAATGTTTTGGATCTATTGCTTATGTTCACACACCTAAACAAAAAAGGCATAAACTTGATTCTAAATCTTCTTCCTTTACTTTTGTTGGGTATGATGAATCAACTAAAGGTTATAGAGTTTATGATCCTACTACTAACAAGGTTCATATTGCAAGAGATGTTGTTATTGCAGAAAATGAAGTTCATGATTGTTCCAAGGTCAAATATGATGAATTTAAAGGGAGTATTATTGATCTCTTGGAGGACCAACCTCCTATTCTAAACCCTACTCCTAATGAAACTATTTATATTCCTACTAGTATTAAAAAAGATGATGATGATGATGATAATGATGATGGTAAGAATATTTCTACTCCTCCTAGTGATAATTTTGTTCATGATAGTGATAATGTCATTCATGATGATAATGATGAATTTACTCCTCATAGTGATATTTCCATTACTTCTAAGAGAAATCCTAAATGGTTTAAAGATTTACTTAATGAAGGTGATGATTATATTACTAGAATGAGTGGTATTAGACCTAGGAGACTTAATTATTGCAATTATGCTTTGATGTCTTCTCTTATTCATACTAAAGATCCTCAAAATTTTTCTCAAGCTAAAAATCAACCTCATTGGCAAAATGCTATGAAACATGAATATGATAGTTTAATTTCTAATAATACTTCAGATTTAGTTACTTTACCTAATGGCAAAATTCTTGTTTCATGTAAATGGTTATATAAAACTAAGTTGAATGCAAATAATGAAATTAGTAAGTTTAAAACTAGATTAGTAGCAAGAGGTTTCTCTCAAGTTGAAGGAATAGATTATAATGAGACCTTTGCTCCTGTTGCAAAAATGCCTACTATTAAAGTTGTTCTTGCTTTAGCTACTAAAATGAATTGGCCTATTCACCAAATGAATGTTAAAAGTGCTTTTTAAATGGTGATTTGCATGAAGAAATCTATATGGCTTAACCTCCTTGTTTTATTAAAGAAGGTAATGAACATCTTGTATGTAAACTAAAGAAATGTATCTATGGTTTAAAACAATCTTCTAGAGAATGGTATTCTAAAATTAATGCTTTCTTTATTTCTCAAGGTTTTTCTAGAAGTAAAAATGATCCTAACTTGTATATCAAGCATAGTGAAAATGACATTATTATTATCATTCTTTATGTTGATGATTTGATTCTTACTTCAGGTTCTAACCATTTAATTTCTGATATTAAGTCTCAACTTAACCAAAAAATTTAAATGACTGATTTAGGACTTCTTCATTATTTCTTAGGAATGCAAATTTGGCAAACCCCTAAGGGTATTTTTATTTCTCAAAGTAAATATGCTAAAGATCTCCTTGATAGATTTAATATGAATGATGCTAATCATGTTTCAATTCCATGTGAATTAGGAACTAAGTTAATGATATATATGGAAACTCTATTTATAGATGCTACTCCTTATAGACAAATTGTTGGAAGTTTAAATTATCTAAGTCTCACTAGACCTGATATATCTTTTAGTGTTGGTTTAGTTTCAAGATTTATGTGCAAACCTCAACAAACTCACTTCAAAATTGCTAAAAGAATATTAAGATATATTAAAGGTACTCTTGATGTAGGTTTATTTTATGATGCAAATTTTGATTTTACATTAAAAGGATTTATTGATTCAGATTTAGGTGGAGACCCCAATGATGAGAAATCTACCAATGCCTCGAAAAAATCCTTAAGGCTTAGAAGATTCTTAAAGATTTGGGTCTACTTCAACATGAACCTATACCTTTATATTGTGACAATCAAAGTGCAATAGCCTTGGCAAAGAATCCGGTCTACCATACAAAGTCAAAGCACATTTCTCTCCACCACCACTTCATTAGAGAGAAATTTGAAGAAAAGAAAGTATCCCTCATCTATTGCAAGGGTGAAGATCAAGTTACAAATATTTTGACAAAGCCTCTTTCTAGAGAGAAATTTGAATTTCATTATAAAAATTTGGGTTTGATACCCTTTGATGTAAATCCCTCAAATAAAGATTAAAGGGGAGTGTTAGAATTTAATCTTTCCTTGGTTGAAAATATGTAATTAAAGGATAAACCAAGGTATCCTTATTTGTATTTGTCCTCTAATCCAAGTAGGAGGACATGTCACTATTTTTTAATTCATTTAATAAGGAAATTAGATATTCCTCCTTAAGAGGAATCTCACATTTGTCACACATACAATGTGAATGTGGCATTCATAGAAGATGGGAGTTACATGTAAACTCCTCCACTCATCTCTATTTAAGAGAAGCCTCTCACACACTTGTCTAATAATCTTCTCTCTTTTCTCACTTCTCCTCACATTCTCATCTTGCTCTCAATATTGTATTGAGCTCATTGCTCTCATTCTTTAGGCCTTGTGCCATATTAATATTCATCACAAGGGTTTTTCTTGTTTTTCCCCTTTCAAATCCTTGTGTTCTTGTCTTGGTTCTTGGAGCATTTTGGTGATCTCTTGGCTTGATTCTTTGTATAAATTCCTCACTATCTCTCTTGGTGAACTTGGTAAATTCCTTTCATGCACTCACACTTGGATTATTTCATTTTCTCTACTTCTTTTTTATGATACCTAACAGGATAGCTGGGAGTGCCTTTGGCCTTGGTTGTCCCTGCCCTCCTTGCATCAGGTGGTATCAGAGCAAAGGTGAGATCTGAGGTTCCTTCTTGTAAATCCTAGTGATATTTGTTGTAGGGTAGAAAATTGCAATCTGACCTACAATTGCAAAGGATTTCAAGATGGTTCATGGGAGAGGAAATGCAGATCTAGGTCTAGCTGATATGCTAAGATAGATTGTTGCAAGATTGGAAGCTATTGAGATAACCTAACACAGAGGAAGATATATTGAAGATGTTAGTGATGATGAAGTAGAAGAAGTGAGAGGAGAAGCTGCACCTACACCTGTGATGGATCATGAAGAAGAGAGATTCCTGCGAGCATTGATAAGTTTGAAGTCCACACCCCAGTTTAATCCTCCTGAGTATAGTGGAAAGTTGGATTTGGATGAGTTGATAGACTAGATAACCAAGATGGAGAAATAGTTTGAGTAAGAGAATGTATCAGAGGAGAAAAAGGTGAAGATTGCAAGTACAAATTTGAAAGGTCATGCATCCTTGTGGTGGGAACATCTGCAATTGGATCAAAAGAAAAAGGGTAAAGACAAGATAAAGGTATGGGAAAAGATGATAAACAAGTTAAAAGGAAAGTTTCTACCTCGTGATTACTAGATTAGATTAGTTAGGAGAATGCAAAGTTTGAAGCAAAAAGAAATCTCGGTAAAAGATTACATCGAGGAATTTTACAGATTGGACATAAGATCTGGACATGCTGAAGATGAGGTGGAAAGAATAGCAAGATAGCTTCATGGATTACGAATTTCTATACAAGATGAGATCAGCTTGGTAAAAATGGAGAGTATTGAAGATGCATATCAATTTTCCCTAAAAGCTGAGGATAAATTGAAAAAAAGATATGAACAAAGACAAAGAGGAAGTGGTGCAGGAGCACCCTAAGGTCTTTAGGAAGATCTTTAGAAATTTTTCCATGTAGGTTGGTTTGGCCAACCATCCATGAATAAGAACTAATCTATAAATTCCCTAGTGTGTTTTGAGGTATGATTAGAGTTAGGAAAGATTAGGGTTTGTATGTTGTTGAGTCTAGTTGATTCTAGGGGTTTAGAACCTAGAAGTCAACTCAAAAGTCAAAGAGTTAACCAAAGTCCCAAAGTGGGAATATTTTAAATTTTTTAATGTTATTAAGTCATTTGAGGTCAATTGGTAAGGTTTGGAACCAATTAGGACCCTCAAAGTTGAGAAAGTGACATTTTGCCAAAAGTTGTCAAAGTTGTCATGACAACATTTCCTAGATTTTAGGAATCGGCTCTTATGATGCCCAAATCCCAACTAGAGGGTCTAGATAGGTGGGATGGAAGTATATAAGGTCATTTAAACCCTAATCTGACAGTTATTTTTGATATTGTACGGATTGGTGTTTGAGAAAAACCAAATTGCAGTGTAATTAAGCTACAAAGCCATCATCCATCACTTTCCTGGATTGAATGGAAAGAATGAAAGAATGGAGAGTGTTTGAAATGTAGTTTCTGAGTTCTTTATGGAATTATTAGTCAGTTGTTCTTTTTGGTTAGGTTTTGTTTAATTTCTTGCATTCTGGGAGTTCACTGGCCAGTTTGGTCCAGTCATGTAAAAGATGGCTTGTCTTAGTGTTCCCATGGTTCAAAATCCATGACCACTTGGAATCCATTAGAGCCTTGTATATAATTTATAAATATGGCTTGTGGAGTGTGTGTGTGTAGGGGAAGCCTGAGAACTTTTAGGCCCTAGGTGAGTACTAGCTATTCTGGCTAGGGTGACTGAGTAGTGCAACATCAATGGTGATTGTCACTTGATTGGTATGTGCCAATCAGTGATAGTGGAGTGTAAGGGAATGAGGTGCAGACCATTTGATGGAAGGAGGAGTTCAGAGGAGCTCATTAGATCAGTGGAAGAAGTTCAAGAAACCAAACCAGCCATCATGCCCTAGAAACCCTTATTTTTAGGGGTTTGGTGAAAGTCCATTGTACAGAAAAGAAAAAAATTAGAGACCTAAAAAATATTGAAGGGGAGGAAAAACCCACAAAAAATATGCAATTTTTTTCTAGGGGTGTTAAGGGGTTTTAGGAGGAAAATCACCTTTTCAATGATTAGGAGGGCTAATAGGCCTAAAAAGGCTAGAAGGCCTAAAAGACTAACAATTTGTGACCTGATTGGAAAATGGGTGAAGGATCCACAAAATTGAATCCATAGAGGTTGGATTAGACCTAAGGGGTGTTAAGAAGCCAAAACTTGGGAAGTTGACACCATTGGATTGGTAGGGGGATAGTTGAGCCATGGATACAAGAAGGCTATGGAGGAGAGATTAGTGAAGAGGTTGAATTTGGTGGAGAGCTCCTAGTGAAATTGGGGATCATAGAGGAATCCTCTAGTTAGGGTAGAGATAGAGACCCTAAAGAAGACCAAGAGAAGGTCTTAGAGAGATCTAGAAGGCTCTAGGAGAGGAGCTCCCCCTAAAATTGGTATTAGAGCCAATGAAAGGCTTGGGAGTGGATTATTGCATGTCAAAGTGGAGTGAATCCATAGGTGGGAACATCATGGTGATCAATACAGAGTTGGCCAAGGATTTGTTAGAGCAACAAATCAAGAATAGGCTTCTTGAAGTTGCAATGGAGGAAATGAAGATCAAAATGGAAGAAGTGGTAGAGACTTCTAGCAAGTTGAGAGAAGAAATGCATGAAGGGTTAGATAAAGGAAAGAAACCAGTAAAAGAGGAAGTAGAATCAGAGCCTAATCCTCTTCTACCTAAGGAACCATTCCTCAAATCACTCAAGCCATTGAGTGGGAAGGCTCTAGAAGGAATACCAGTCTTCTCTGGTAAGATGGACACTAAAATGGTTATGGAATGGCTTGAAGGGATGGAGAATAACTTCAAGTGTGATGGGATTACAGAAGCACAAAAGGTGAAGATAGCCAAGTCAAGGCTAAGAGGGAAAGCACTCACATGGTGGAAGTTCTTGCAGGAAGAAAGAGAGAAATAGGGCAAGAAGCCCATAGCAAATTGGAAAAAAATGGTTGCAAAGGTGAAGGAGAATTACCTTCGAGAAGACTATGACATTCAACTGCATAAGAAGAGTCATAACCTTAGGCAAAAAGACCTAGAAGTGCCAGCCTATACCGAAGAATTTCAAAAACGTTGTCTTAGATCAAGAATCTAGGAGACAGAGAGTATCAAATTTGCAAGATACCTTAATGGATTAAGGTGGAACATTCAAGAGGAACTTAGTCTCTTTGCCTTGACTTCCATTCATAGTTATTTTCAAAGTTATTTTAAAATGGCTTTGAAAGTGAAAGAGAAACTCAAGAAAAGGCAGAATTATAGCTCCAGAGGTAGAGGAAGGGGTAGAGACAACATAGGTGGCCATAGAGGAGGTTCAAGTGGAAGAGGCAGTGATAGTAGAGGACAAGGGGACTCCAGATATTAAGAGAAAGGACAAGAAATAAATAGTAGGGGTGGATACAATAACAAAGAAAGAAGTTCTTACAATAGTGGTAGAGGAAGATCAAGAGGTTTTGGGAGAAGCTCTCACTTTTCTTCCATGAAATACTACAATTGTGGACAGATGGGGCATCCTGCATATAGGTGTCTGCATAAACCAACATCCTCACAAGGGGAGAAGAAGATAGCTTATGTCCAAGAAGAAGATTTCTCTAAAAAATCAGAGGTGAGTCTAGATTCTGAGAAAGGAGAACACCTTATGTTGAGAAGAATACCGATCAAGGCACCCACCAAAGATGAGTACAAGCAGAGGAGGGCTCTTTTCAGATTGAAGTTCAAGATATTGGGGAAAGTGTGTAAGGTGATCATTGATTCATGATCAATAGATAATGTCATATCTGAGGAGGCAGTAGAGAAGTTGAAGCTCACCAAAATCCCACATTTGTATCCCTATAAATTTATATGGTTGAATAAAGGTCAAAACATCTTGGTGAATGAACAAGTGTGGGTAGAATTTTCAATTGGAAAGTATTAGGATAGAATACTATGTGATGTTTTTCCAATGGATGCTTGTCCTCTATTTCTTGGTAGACCATGGCAGTATGACAGAGAAGCTATCCATAATGGGAAAGATAACAAGTACTCAGAGAAAAATGGGGCAACTTTCAAAATAAAGTCTTTAATAGAAGAGGAGACAGTGGAGAAGGTAGAATCCAGTGCCATGTTGATTAATGGAAATGAATTCCTAAGGGATATGAAAGATGATGAAGTTGGCTATGCAATCTTGTTAAAGCCAAAGGAGAAGGAGACTCATAAGAAATCACCTATGCCAAAAGACGTGAGTGAACTGTTGGATCTGTTCAAGGATATAATTTGTGAGGGTACACCAGCTTCACTACCACCAAAGAGGGAGATAATTCATCAAATTGACTTCATACCAGGAGCATCCTTGCCAAACAAAGCTACATACAAGATGACACCAGAGCAAAACAAGGAGATAGCCAGGCAGGTGCAAGAGTTGCTGGATCAAGGATTGATTAGGAAAAGCATCAGCCCTTGTTCTGTCCTAGTGGTGTTGGATCCTAAGAAGGGAGGTAAGTGGAGGATGTGTACTGATTCTAGGGAAATAAATAGGATAACTATCAGGTATAGATTTACAATTCCTAGAATAGAAGACTTGATAGATTACTTGGAGGTGCTAAGTACTTCTCTAAAATTGACTTGAAGAGTGGGTACTATCAAATTAGGATGAAGGAAGGTGATGAGTGGAAGTCTGCATATAAGACTACATAGGGGTTGCATGAATTGTTAGTTATGCCCTTTGGGCTTACCAATGCACCAAGCACCTTTATGAGGGTGATGAATGAAGTCTTGAAGGACTATATAGGAGTTTTTGTATTTTTCTATTTAGATGACATCCTCATATTCAGTAAAACCAAAGAGGATCATATGAAGCACTTGGAGTTAGTGTTGAAGAACTTGTAGGAGGAGAAACTCACCATAAACCTTGAGAAGAGTGAGTTCATGAAGGAAGAGTTAGTCTACCTTGGCTTTGTAGTTTCCAAGGGTGATTTGAAAATGGATAAAGAGAAAGTAGAGGCTATATTGAACTGGCCTACTCCTAAGATAGGGACAGAAGTTAGGAGATTCCATGGGTTAGCCCAATTCTATAGGAGGTTCATTAGGAGATTCAGTGAGATTTGTGCTCCAGACCTAGAAACTATAAAAGGAGGATTAAAACAAAGTTTGTGTGGACCAAGGCATCTAATGAGGGGTTTGAGAGGTTGAAAAAGGAACTGGCTATTCAACCTATTTTTTTGTTACCTAGCTTTGAAAAACCATTCATTGTGGAGTGTGATGTAAGAAGCATTGTAGTAGGAGCTATCCTAAGCCAAGAAGGCAGCCCTGTGGCCTTTTTCAGTGAAGGAATAAATGAGGCTAAGTCTAGGTACTCTTCCTACAACTTGGAGTTATATGCTCTTGTGCAAGCCTTAAAGAAGTGGAGGCATTATCTATTTCCTAAAGAGTTTTTTGTCTTTACGGATAACCAATCATTGAGTTACATAAATACTCAAGACAAGCTTAGCTTGAGGCACATAAAATGGATGGAGTTCCTACAGTCATATACCTTCACTATAAAACATAAGAAGGGGGTGCAAAACAAAGTTGCAGATGCCCTTAGTAGGAGACTACTTACCATCCAAGAGATTGAGTTGCAAAGTACAGGAGTTGAAGGTTTTAAAGACCTATATGAGGGAGATTCAAATTTCTCAGAGATTTACAAAGTGTGCAAAGATTTTGAGAATCACTTTCATAGTGAGTTTGCAGAGTATACATTGTAGAATGGGTTTCTATTCAAAGGAAATCAACTTTGTGTTCCAAAAGGTTCAATGAGGGAGGACGTCATTCAGAAGAAACATAATGTGAGCCTAAGTGGACACTTTGGACTAAATAAGACATTGGACTTAGTGGAAAGGTTCTACTGGTGGCCAAAGATGCAGAAGGAAGTGAGAAGATATGTGGAGCACTGTGGCATATGGTAGAAGGCTAAAGGAACTTCATCAAATGCAAGACTTTACCAGCCATTACCCATCCCAAGTAGACCTTGGGAGTGCATAAGTATGGAATTCATAGTGGGCTTTCCTAGGACTCCAACTGGTTTAGACAGTGTGTTTGTAGTGGTAGAGATGTTTAGTAAAATGAGCCACTTCATACCATGCAAAAAAACACATGATGCTAGCCATATTGCCTACTTGTTTTTCAAGGAAATAGTGAGGATTCATGGCCTACCAATGAGCATTGTTGTATACAGGGATGTAGTTCATGGGGCACTTTTGGAAGGCCCTATGGAAGAGACTTGGTACAAGCTTATCTCATGGATCTACCTATCATCCTCAAATGGATGGGAAAACTGAAGTAATCAATAGAGTTCTTGGAAACTTGTTTAGATTTCTGACAAAGGAATATGGACAAGGATGGGAGCAAGTTATTCCATAGGCAAAATTTGCCTATAATGATAGCACAAATAGGACTACAGGCAAAAGTCCATTTGAGATTGTGTATGGGGCACATCCAAGGGGTGTGATGGAGCTCAGAGACCTCAAAGGATATGAGGGAGTTAGTGGGCATGATGATGACTTCACACAATCAATGAAGGAAGTTCATGAACAAGTGTAAAAGACCTCAATGGAGGCCAATTATAAGTTGAAGGCAAAAAGAGATGAGGGAAGAAGAGATTTGCAGTTTGAAGTGGGTGAGTTAGTAATGGTGTTCTTGAATAAGGAAAGACTATAAAAGGGGATGCCTAGTAAGCTACAGATGAAAAGAATTGGGCCTTGCAAGATATTGGCTAAGTATGGACCCAATCCTTACAAGGTGGAGTTGCCCAAGGAGATTTCAATCTCTCCAATCTTCAATGTGAAGGATTTGATCAAGTATAAGGGGTCAGATATGGATGAGTTGCAGTACAGCACAGAGGTGCATAAGGACATGGGAGAGTTCAAGACTCTGGAACAAGTCAAGCAACAAGTGGAAAAGATATAGGATTCAAGAGTAAAGAAGAAGATAAGACAAAAAGTCTATATGGAGCATCTAGTGAAGTGGAGACACCAACCAGAGTTAGAAGCCACTTGGATAGCTGAGAGTGACTTCAAGAAGCATGGAATCAGTGACGAGTTCCTGACACCACAGGTACCTTAACTTTTTTGTTGCAAGGGGAGGATGGTGCAGGAGCACCCTAAGGTCTTTAGGAATATCTTTAGACATTTTGGCTTGTAGGTTGGTTTGGCCAGCCATATATGAATAAGGAATAATCTATAAAGTCCCTAGTGTGTTTTGAGGTGTGATTAGAGTTAGGAAAGATTAGGGTTTGTATGTTGTTGAGTCTAGTTGATTCTAGGGGTCTATAACCTAGAAGTCCACTCAAAAGTCAAAGGGTTGAGAAAAGTCTCAAAGTGGGAATATTTTTAAGTTTTTAACATTATTAAGTCATTTGAGGTCAATTGGTAAGGTTTGGAACCAATTAGGACCCTCAAAGTTGAGAAAGTGACATTTTGACAAAAGTTGTCAAAGTTGTCATGACAACATTTCATAGATTTTAGGAATTGGCTCTTATGATGCCCAAATCCCAACTAGAGGGTCTAGAAAGGTGGGATGGAAGTATATAAGGTCATTAAACCCTAATCTAACAGTTAGTTTTGATATTGTACGGACTGGTGTTTGAGAAGAACCAATTTGCAGTGTAATTAAGCTACAAAGCCATCATCCATCACTTTCTTGCATTGAATGGATTGAATGAAAGAATGAAGAGTTTTTGAAATGTAGTTTCTGAGTTGTTTGTGGCATTAGATTAGTCATTTTTTCTTTATGATTAGGTTTTGTTTAATTTCTTGCATTCTGTGAGTTCACTGGCCAATTTTGGTCCAGTCATGTAAAAGATGACTTTTCTTGGTGTTCCCGTGGTTCAAACTCCATGACCACTTGGAATAAATTATATCCTCTTATATAATTTTTAAATACGGCTTGTGGAGTGTGTGTGTAGGGGAATCTTGAGAACTTTCAGGCCCTAGGCGAGTACTAGCTATTCTGGCTAGGGTGACTGAGTAGTGCAGCAACAATGGTGATTGCCAGTTGATTTGTATGTGCCAATCAGTGATAGTGGAGTGTATGGGCATGAGGTGATGACCATTTGATGGAAGGAGGAGTTAAGAGGAGCTCATTAGATTAGTGGAAGAAGTTCAAGAAACCAAACCAGCCATCATGCCCTAGAAACCCTTATTTTTAGGGGTTGTGTGAAAGTCCATTGTACAAACAAGACAGGAATCAGAGACCTAGAAAATCTTGAAGGGGAGGAAAAACCCACAAATAATATGAAATTTTTTTCTAGGGGTGTTAAGGGGTTTTAGGAGGAAAATCACCTTTTTACTGATTAGGAGGGCTAATAGGCGTAAAAAGGCTACAAGGCTTAAAAGACTATCAATTTGGGACCCGATTGGAAAATGGGTGAAGGATCCACAAAATTGAATCCATATAGGTTGGATTAGACCTAAGGGGAGTTAAGAAGCCAACCCTTAGGAAGTTGACACCATTGGAGTGGTAGGAGGCTAGTTGAGCCATGGATGCAAGAAGGCTATAGAGGATAGATTAGTGAAGAGGTTGAAGTTGGTGGAGAGCTCCTCGTGAAATTGGGGATCAAATAGGAATCCTCTAGTTAGGGTAGAGATAGAGACCTTAAAGAGGACTAAGAGAAGGTCTTAGAGAGAGCTAGAAGGCTCTAGGAGAGGAGCTCCCCATCAAGAAGAGGAGGTAAATACCCTAGAGGAAGAGGTAGATCTTATGGTGAAAACAATAGATCTAATCAGGACAAAACAAATCAAGACATGCATCAAGATAAAGGCAAGACCGAGTGGAAAGGTGAAGTTAATTCCAAGGAAGAGGCAACTACTCCCGAGGTGGTTATAGCTAAAGAGGGTTCCAAGGAACTTGTTATTTTTGTGGTGAAGAAGGACATAGATATTTTGAGTGTACACATGCAAGCAAGAAATTCGGTAGTAGCATAAATGATTTGGTGCAAGAAGACTCACCGAATGAACCTAAGAAGGAAGGAAACCTAATGGTGAGAAGAATATTATGAAGCGTAAAGAAAGATCCTATAAGGAAAAGTTTGTTCAAGACCAGATGCAGAGTTGCAGACAAAGTGTGGAAGGTAATTATTGATAGTGGAAGCTCGGAGAATCAGGCATCGGAGGAGATGGTCACAAAGTTATAGTTGGAAAGAATGAAGCACCCGAAGCCCTATCATATTTTATGGATCAAGGATGAGCATACATTAATGGTGAGTGAATAATGTTTTGTGAATCTAAAAAATTAGAAAGTATTATGATAAGGTGCTGTGTGATATTATGCCTATGGATTGTTTTCATATTTTGTTGGGTAGACCTTGGAAATACAATAGACATGCTATGCATGATGGAAGAGTGAACAAATATACTATTTGGGTTGATGGTAAGAAGAAAATATTGTTAGCTTTGGTTGAAGAATCTATTGGTGAGATATGTACATCTGTGAAAGTTTATTTGATGGAAGGTAGACAGTTTGTTAAGGATTTGAAAAGGAGCGATATCTGTTATGCTTTGATTCCTAACTAACCGAGTAAAGATATAGAAGAGAAAGTTCTGAAATAAGTTGAGAAATTGCTCACCAAGTACAAGGAGATCATTTCAGATAATGTCCCTGATGGTTTTCCACCGATGAGAGACATTAGTCATTGTATGGATTTGATTCCTGGAGCTATTTTTCCAAACAAGTCACCACACCAGTTGACATCGACCGAGAATGAGGAACTCAACCGACAAGTTCATGAGTTTTTGAACAAAGGTTTGATTAGAGAAAGTTTGAGTCCATGTGCAGTACCGACAATGTTAGCACCTAAGAATAATGAAGAATGGAAAATGCGCACTGATTCAAGAGCAATCGACAAGATAAATGTTAAGTATAGGTTTCCTATACCGAGGATGGATGATATTATGGATTGTTTGAGTGGAGCAAAATATTTCACCAAAATTGATTTAAAGAGTGGATATCATCATACCAGAATCAGAGAAGGTGATGAATGGAAGACTTCTTTCAAGACAAAAGAAGTTTTATATGAGTGGTTGGTTATGCCCTTTGGTTTAACTAATGCATCGAGTACATTTATGAGGTTGATGAATGAGGTTTTGAAGAAATTCTTGAATAAATGTGTGATTTTATACTTGGATGATATTTTGATATTCAGTAAGAATAGAGAAGAGCATTTGATGCATATAAGACAAGTGTTGCAAAAATTGAAAGAGGAAAAGTTGCTAATAAATTTGAAAAAGTGTTCCTTCATGAAAGAAGAACTTGTGTATTTAGGATTTGTGATTTTAGTTGATGGTTTGAAGATGGATCCTGAGAAAGTTGAAGCTATACTTAGTTGGCCTACATCCGAGAATGTCAGTGAGGTAAGATAATTTTATGGATTGACAAGTTTTTACAGGAAGTTTATCAAAAAAAAAATTTCTATTTGTAATGCTATGACTGAGACAATGGGGAGAGACAAAAGAGAATTCAAATGGACACATGGAGCTGATAAGAGTTTTGAGACTTTGAAACAAAAGGTTGCTGAATTACCTGTGTTAGCCTTACTTGATTTCAATAAGGTATTTCAAATTGAATGTGATGCAAGTGGAAGTGCAATAGGAGTTGTGTTGACTCAAGAAGGTAAAAGTATTGCTTTCTTTAGTGAAAAGTTGAATGATGCTAAAAGGAAATATTCTTTCTATGATCAATAATTATATGCTATTGTTCAAGCGTTGAAGAAATAGAGACATTATTTGATGCCAAGTGAATTTGTGTTATATACTGATCATAAGGCTTTATAGTATTTGGGTAGTTAGAATAAGTTGAATTAGAGATATATGAAATGGGTAGAGTATTTACAGAATTTCACATTTATGATAAAGCATAAGAGTGTAGTTTCTAACCAAGTTGTTGATGCATTGAGTAGAAGAAGATCTTTGTTGACTGAAATGAGAATTGAGGTTCTTGGTTTTGAAGACATGAATATTTTGTATGAAAATGATCTTATTTTTTCTGAGCCATGGAGAATGTGTAGGGCACCTATTCTAAATCACTTGAGTAAGTATGAAGACTATTTCATTCAAGAAGATAAGTTGTTCAAAGGTATTCAGTTGTGCATATCAAGAGGATCAATGAGAACTAAGTTGATCAAAGAAAAACATAGTAGTGGTTTGGCTGGACATTTTGGAATTGATAAGACATTAAGCTTGCTTAAGGAAAGATATTTTTGGCCTCAGTTGTATAAGGATGTTCATAAATTTGTGAAAATTTGTGGAGTTTGTCAAGTTGCAAAAGGAGCAAGTCAAAATACTAGTTTTTATACATCGATCTCTATTCTTGAGAAACCTTGGAGTGATATCAGTATGGATTTTGTTCTTGGCTTATTGAGGATGGTAAGAGGTAATAATTCCATATTTGTTGTTGTGGATAGATTTTCTAAGATGACACATTTCATACCATGTAGAAAACATCAAATGTAGTGCATATAGCAGATCTTTTCTTTAAGGAGATTGTCAGATTGCATGGATTACTGAGGAGTATCATCTCTGACCGCGATAGTAAGTTTGCTAGCTATTTTTGGAAAACAATTTGGAAGAAGTTCGACACCGATTTGAAGTATAGTTATACATTTCATCCACAGATTGATGGAAAAACATAGGTTGTAAACCAAAGTTTGGGTAAATTATTGAGATGATTAGTTGGAGACACACTGAGTAATTGAGATTTGATATTGGCACAAACAAAGTTTGCATATAATACTTCAGTGAATAGAAGTACTAGAAAGAAACCTTTTGAGATTGTTAATGACACACAACTGAGAGGTATATCAGACTTGAGAGATATTGTTGGAGAAGAGAAGAAAAATGATGAAGGTGAAAAATTTGTTGAATTTATGAAGACATTGTATGAGGAAGTAAAACATAAGTTGGAGCAGAGTAATCAGAAATACAAGGATAGTGCAGATAAATCAAGAAGACATAAGACTTTTGAAGTTGGTGATGCAGTTATGGTTCATTTGAAGAAAGGCGGATTTCCTATTGGAACATATGGTAAATTGAAGATGAAGAAATTTGGTCCTTGCAAGATATTGAGAAGATTTGACAGTGGAAATGCCTACGAAGTAGAATTACCTAATGACATAGATATATCACCTATATTCAATATTTTAGACTTTTATGAGTGTCATGAATCTAATGAAGAAGTGACAGCATCGAGTGATTATCCTAAGAAACATATAAAAGAAGTTGAGCAGATTTTGAAATAGAGAGTTGGCAGAAGTACAAGAGGAAAGGATTACATGGAATATTTGGTAAAGTGGAAGAACAAACCGATTCAGGACTCATCTTGGATTTCTCAATCCAAGTTGGATTCAATTTAGTTTGTAATTGATTCATGATTCATGGCATCATTTATTTTAACCCTAGGTGTTTGATGCAGAAGCATCTTGGGTTCTTGGCAATCTTATATCAACCACAAATATGTTTGTTTTGGTTCGGTAGCTTGTTAGAGATTGCTCGGTAAGTGCTCGATAATTTCTTTGCTTGGTCAGTTAAAGGTTTGTTGTTTCACTTCTCGAGCTTGATTACTTGTGTTGACTGGTTACACTAACAGGGTCTCGGTGTTGTTCTTGGCTGCTTGGTGGTTTTCACCAACTGGTCTCTATGCTCGGTAGTCTTTCTCACCAAGTTTATTTTTGAATATTGGATCTTTTGGCTGACGTATGCATTTAATTTCTGTAGCATAATTAATGTTGGGGTCTCTCATTGGGATGTGCATGGACCTAAATCTGGGTCTTTGTTGTTTCCTATGTTGGATCTTTGGTGCTGACATCTTTGTGTGATCTCTTGTATATATTTAGTTTCTGTTCTTAGTGTTGGGAAACAGTTCTGGGTAGCGAAAGAATTAGATTATTTGGATCACAGGTCTGTGACCTCGCATGTATGAAGAATATTCTATAAAGATCTAAATTTATATGGCCATAAGTGGGAAGGCCTTACAAATTGACATGTATGATGTTTGATAAAATAATATAAAATTTTGGTTTCTTTCTCTCCCTTTCTCTGTTATTGCTTCCGAGTTGTTTGCAAGTTGGTTTGGATAGCTAAGAGTGCCTTTTTCCCTGGTGGTCCTTTCCCTCGCATCATAGATTTAGGGAAAAACCTTCTTTCTGGTGACCCTTCAATATTTTTAATAACCATCCATAGAAACACATCATTCACACAAGCATAATTTTTCATGTCTACTTTCTTCTACAACTGTGGAAACTAGTTGTACACAGTTGTGTCTCTCTTAAAATTCTATCGTTTGCAAACCAAGCCAGACAACTTGTTTGTTAGCAAGCTTATGCAGGAGCATCCTTGGGTTGTTGGCAATCTTGCATCACCCAAAAAATATTTCCTTTCAATTTTGTCCTTGCTTTCCACTTTTATGTGTTTTTAGTGGCGTTCCTTGGTTTTGAATCATTTGTTATTGCAAACCTCAGGGTTGGCTATGGACATCATGTTTTACTTATGTTTGGGTTCACACCTCATTTGGATGCTTCACTGAGGAGATATTAAAGATTCATGGTCAGTTCTGTGTGTTCTTCACGTTCTAAAGGTCAGATGGAGTTTTCCGATCTTGTGAAGTAATTTTTGATCGATGAAGCTTGGTGACTCATATCCCGATAGTCATGTATCTTTGTCCGATGAATCTCTTGGATCGCACATTATTTCTACATATTGGCAATGAGATCTTATGATATGTATCTTGACCTATATTTTTGTATTACATTTTCTTAGTCTTGGAAAATGTAATTAATCTGGCCGACATAAGTGTCGTAAAGGCTCTATATATTGAGGCTTTTGATCTTTGTCTAGGGTAGTTCTTAGGAGATAACCTTTGATAGGTTAGCGTTAGGGTTTAGATCTAGATTTTTGTTGTAATTAGGCATGTATGTCCAAAGTTTGTAATTTGCATTTGCAGGCCAATATGATGTAAATCTTGGATTTGTGATAATGCAAAGATTTATTGTAGCGTCTTGATTGTCTATTCTTGTTTCTGAGTTGGTTATTTCTGCTGTATTGACTCTTGCTGCATGGTTGGACCATATCCATCGCAAAAACTCTGACCATGACTGCGTCAGATGGTATCAGAGCAAGGATGATGTTCCTGTGTTAGAACATCGAGTTTAGGAGCTTGCGAAGACCTAGATAAGTTTGTTGTGGGGTGGAAAAGTGTGGATTTGGCCCATAATTATAGAGGACTTGCACAAGGGAATCACAGAGGAGATTGTTGCTGGTTGAGAACCTTGTTTGGGTTGTTGAAAGCATAGTAAGGGTGAAAAAATTGCCGAGTTGGAGGCATGTTGCATGTGTGTTTGATAGTGTAACATATAAAATGTAACATATGAAATAGAATGTCACAAAAATGTAAGGTAAGAAATGGTTGATTTGTTGATTTGATTATGATTATTGATTGGGATGTGATTGATATGTAAAATGTTCTTTGAGTTACCTAGATTGTATTGGATTCTTTTAACCTTAATTGAATTGTGTTGATTGTGTATTGCAATTGTGATTAAGGAGAAGATAAGATGCTCCTTTTTATCCTCAAATGCACAAATGGAAGATCCAAGTTGATCAACCCCAAGGAAGGGCTAATGCACAAATGAATCAACTATTTAGAAAGGAGAATAACAAAGGTGATACCTTAAATTTTGTTGATTAAAAGTATAAAAATGATATATGACAGTAATTGAAGAAATAGAAGAAATGCACTAACCTTAAAATTTTGCAGATCAAAGAATGCTATTTTCTGAGGTCTGTAGACTATTTATGAAAAAACTGACAGTTGATCCTGAACTAGAACGTATAGACGAACAAAACTCAGAAATCTTTTTCCATTTCGATGTCATCTTATGAAAAAGGTTGACCTTGACCCGCAAATGTCAACCTTGACCCAATAATGTCGACCCTAAATTGCACAGATCTGAGAGTGACTTTGTTCGCGCTATCCAAAAGAAAGCCGAAAAGGGTATCCAGATCTGGGTTCAAATCCACTGTTCTACACCTGTACCTACAAGAAAAAGGAGATTGTTTGTTGTGGGGGAGGGGTTTGCCTTAGTCAAACCCTGATTTAGGAATTAACCTTGAAATCAATAAAGTACATAATGCTAGCAAGTAGTAGAATTGAATCTAACAATGAAGCTATGACACTTAATAGATATGTAATTGAAATTCAAATGTATGCAAGTATGTAAGTATGAAAGCATGAACTCAATAGGAACCATGAACCTCCATGATTTTATGCTTGAAATCCACTTTGAAGAGATGAATAAAGAGTCTTGAAGATGCACAAAGGATCTTGAAGGAAGATCACACCACCATGATGGCTAGATCTAGGGTTTGAATGATGAATCTTGAATATTTGCACCTAATCCCTTCAAAGGCTTGAAAGCTTGACTCCTTGATCTTCAATGGAGAAATTGAATGCTTGAGAGGAAGACTTGAACACCTTGAGAGCTTGGAAATAGATGCTTGAACCTTTTTTGCTTCTTGACAAAATCTTGATTATAGCTTTTTTGCGCTTAGAAGACTTAGAGGAAATGAAAGAGAAATGCTTCCTTTTATATGAAATTAGGGCACAATCTTCTAAGGAGGCCAACATAGGATAATTAAATTCTAATTATACCCATGCCCCTAGAAAAAGAACCTATATTAAATATAATTTATTAATCAATGCTTCGGAACTTGAAACAGCCAACCCAGAAGTGGGAAAACTGAATTTTTGATGAGCTCCGATAGTCGACAAGTTTCTTGATTTGAAAGGGGGACCCAGGTCAGGGTCGAGGTTGACCCTGACCCAGGGGGCCATAACCCCTGAAAAATATGCCAGGTGGGGTAGGAGGTGCCCGGAGAGGCCCAATTAGGGTCTTGAACTAGCATAGAAGCATGAGATGATGCAAAAATGAGAGGATGATATGATGGAGGTCAAAAATGTCCCTAAGGAGGGATAAACACTCTTAATATGGAAGTGCTTCCATTTTAAGATGATACATTAAGCCCCCACTTTAGTGGGAGTATGGAAATTGAATGTTCTCATGGTAAAGTTACAGTAAAAGGATCCTAGTGGATTGCAACGAGATAGAATATCACTAAGTTAGGGATATGAGCCCCCAAACCAAGGATTATAACTCAACATACATACATAAAGATATGGGAATAAAGAGAAATCAATCATAGAAGAACATACATGCCTACATAAGTAAGACAAGAACAACACCATATATATCATAGCTTCATGATCTAATCCTACTAGCATGAAAGCGAAAGAGAGAAAAGAGATAGTGATTACCTCACCTAGTAAGATGCCCACCTTACTATGAATCACCAAGGAGGGAGAGCCCAACAGGTTCACCCATAAACTGTGCTTGTAACTGTAAATGCGTCTTCTGATGGATTTTTGAAAATATCCATAGATCAACATTCTTGTATCACTATGGAATATAAAGTGCGTGTCCATTCAGGATTTAGCAACTTGTGTGCGTTACCTTTCGAGGATTTAGCATATTGTAAAAATAAAAAGCATGCGTATCTTTTCAGGATTTAGCAACTTATGTGTGTTACCTTCCAAGGATTTAGCAAATATAGAAGTATAAATGTGTCTCTTCCAGATTTAGCAACTTGTGTGCGTTACCTTCCAAGGATTTAGCATGCTGCAAAATGTAAATAAATGTAAATTATAGTACAAGGGAGAACCTATATATGCCCCCCTCCTTATCATGACTACCCACTAGGCAAGATAAGGAAGAAGAAGAGAGGATACCTACTTCACAAGGTAAGGAGATATCCAACTTAACAACAATGTATACCATATTCTTAGTGAAGAGTCTTGACTCTTACATCTAAGAGCATAGATAATCATGAAATGGATATGTCACTTATGGAAAAAGGATCCTCAAAGAGGAAGAGATCTTATCAAAAAGAGCCCTACCAGAGAGGAGTGCTTAGGATAAAATGTCATCTTCGAAAAGCAAGAGGTACCCAAGATTCAACCATCAAGCTCCTTGCAATGAGGAGGATGAGGAATCTTGGAATGAAGGATAACAAACTCTAACCAACAAGCAAGGGAAAGAGCATAATTTGCAACATAAAGAAGAGGTAATGACCCAGGACAATCACCTCTCAAATAAGAAGGTATCAATGGTCAAAACATAGATCTTTATAAGGAAAATAATGTTTGCAACATAAATAAATGCCACTAAGCTAAGGAAAGTAGATCCTTAGATAGAGGTAGAAGAAGATATTACCTTTCCCCCCAGGGATGATGGCAAAGGATATATTCAAATTATATCATCAAAGTTATAAAAATATAAGAGATATCCTTACAAAACAGATGTCCTAGAAAGAATATCATGAGTGTAGGAAGTTATAAGGATAGAATGCAGAAAGAATAACCAAATATACTCAAAACAACATTCATGTTAAGAGGATAATGGATCCTATAAGACTGGAATAGAATACCTCTTTCCCCCCAGTTTAAGAGACAAGAGGAAAAACATGGTCTAATTTGTAGAAGAATGAGGGGAACGCCCTATGTCAAAATTATGAAGAAATCGTAATACTGCCCGAGAATAAGATATAATTCCATGAGAAGCTCTATCTCTAACATATAATTTGAAATGCACACAATCAGCAAGTAAATGTTTATTACTATTGTGGAAAGGACATTTGTACTTATGTAAAGCATTTGTTGGAA
>MU223520.1:915013-938787 GCA_018584345.1 Thuja plicata | reverse complement strand
TGATTGTGTATTGCAATTGTGATTAAGGAGAAGATAAGATGCTCCTTTTTATCCTCAAATGCACAAATGGAAGATCCAAGTTGATCAACCCCAAGGAAGGGCTAATGCACAAATGAATCAACTATTTGGAAAGGAGAATAACAAAGGGGATACCTTAAATTCTGTTGATTAAAAGTATAGAAATGATATATGACAGTAATTGAAGAGATAGAAGAAATGCACTAACCTTGAAATTTTGCAAATCAAAGAATGTTGTTTTCTGAGGCCTGTAGACTATTTCTGGAAAAATTGACAGCTGATCCCGAACCGGAACGCAGAGACGAACAAAACACAGAAATCTTTTTATGTTTTGATGTTGTCTTATGAAAAAGGTCGACCTTGACCCACAAATGTCAACCCTGACCCAATAATGTCGACCCTGACTTGCACAGATCCGAGAGTGACTCTGTTCACGCCGTCTGAAAGAAAGCCAAAAAGGGTATCCAGATCTGGGTCCAAATCTGCTATTCTGCACCTGTACCTGCAAGAAAAAGGAGATTGTTTGTTGTGGGGGAAGGGTTTTCCTTAGTCAAACCCCGATTTAGGAATTAAGCTTGAAATCAATAAAGTACAGAATGCTAGCAAGTAGTAGAATTGAATCTAACAATGAAGCTATGACACTTAATAGATATGTAATTGAAATTCAAATGTATGCAAGTATGTAAGTATGAAAGCATGAACTCAATAGGAACCAAAAACCTCCATGATTGTATGCTTGAAATACACTTTGAAGAGATGATGAAAGAGTCTTGAAGATGCACAAAGGATCTTGAAGGAAGATCACACCACCATGATGGCTAGATCTAGGGTTTGAATGATGAATCTTGAATGTTTGCACCTAATCCCTTCAAAGGCTTGAAAGATTGACTCCTTGATCTTCAATGGACAACTTGAATGCTTGAGAGGAAGACTTGAACACCTTGAGAGCTTGGAAATGGATGCTTGAACCTCTTATCTTCTTGACAGAATCTTGATTAGAGCTTTTTTGCACTTAGAAGACTTAGAGGAAATGAGAGAAAAATGCTTCCGTTTATATGAAATTAGGGAAAAATATTCTAACGAGGCAAACATAGGATAATTAAATTCTAATTAGACCCATGCCCCTAGAAAAAGGACCTATATTAAATATAATTTAGGAATCAATGCTTTGGAACCCGAAACAGCCAACCTGGAAGCAGGAAAACTGAATTTTTGATGAGCCCCGGCAGCCGACAAGTTTCCTGATTTGAAAGGGGGACCCAGGTTAGGGTCAAGGTCGACCCTGATCCAGGGGGCCATAACCCCTAGAACATATGCCTGGTGGGGTAGGAGGTGCCCGGAGAGGCCCAATCAGGGTCCTGAACCAGCACAGAAGCATGAAATGATGCAAAAACAGGAGGATGATATGATGGAGGTTAAAAACGTCCCCTAAGGAGGGATAAATGCTATTAACATGGAAGTGCTTCCATTTTAAGATGATACATATAGATCATAAAAGGAGAGGCAAATAACACCTTGAAATCAGGTCGTTGAAGTTGGGGTAGTTGCATCTAAAGATTGAAAAGATGTCGCCTGGAAGGATGAACCGTAGAAGGATAGAAAAAATGATGGAGGATTTCAAGAATGAAATCAGGACAAAGATCCGTAATGATTTGACTAGGTTACGGAGGAATCCCGAGACTAAGGATGAATATGAGGAAGTTGCTCAAGATCTTGAGATTGTAGATGCTAAGATCCCTACAGAACACGAAATATTATTGAGAGCTATGGGAAAAGTAAGTAAAAGTCCTAGGATGGAGGTTTCTAATTTATCTAGTTCTTTGTATCTTGAGGATTTGATTGATTGGATTGGTGATTTAGAAGACTACTTTGAGCTTGAGGATATTAGAGATCCATAGAGGGTTAGGTTAGCATAAACTAAGTTGAAAGGTCACACTACCTTATGGTGGAAACAATTGCAGAAAGATAGAGAGGAACATGGTGAATTGAAAATCACTAGATGGGTGATGGTTGCTAGATTGAAAGCTAAATTCATTCTTGAAGATTATGAATTAGAATTGTTCAAGAAATTGCACAACTTGAAGCAGAAGGACATGAGTGTGAAGGAATACACCGAGGAATTCTATAAGATAAAATCAGATCTTGACGCCAAGAGATGTTTAAGGAGAAGGTGGTTAGATATATTAATGGTTTGAGAATCAATATTCAGGATGAGCTAAGTATGTTGAGGATTTGTATAGTGGAGGATGCTTATCAGTATGCATTGAGGGCAGATGATAAGTTAAAGAGAAGACCAAGTAATCCTAAGGGACGAGAGAAGCAAGCAAGTAGCAATGGTAAAGAGAAGCAAACCATTGAGGTAGAACCTGATCAGAGGACACTTAGAAGAGGAAGTGGTAGCAAGGAATTTAAAGGCACTTGTTTCAAATGTGGTGGCATAGGGCATAGAGATTTTCAATGTTCTAAAGGATCTAGCAAAAGTGTGGGTAAACAAAATATTGTGGCACATGAGGAGCATACTACTGATGATCTTGTGGACAATATGAAAGAACCTGAGATGGGATAATCTCTTATGCTTAGGAGAATCATGTTGAGTAAGAAGGAAGCTGAACCTATACAAAGGAGGAATTCTTTAGGAATATTTGCAAATTAGGAGGTAAATATTGTAAGGTTGTTATGGATAGTGGTAGTGCTGAAGCTTGGTTTGAAGAGGCTTAAATGTCCTTGTCTGTATGGGATAAGTTGGTTTTCAAAGATCACATGGTGAGGTGAACGGACAATGTTTGGTTAACTTCAACATTGGGCCTTATAGAGATGAGGTATTATGTGATGTGGTATCTATGAGTGCTGGACATGTTCTACTGGGCACACCTTGGAAATTTGATAGGGGAGTTACAAAAGTAACTTGGTCACAATAGAGAAGGATAGTCAGAAGTTTACTTTGGTTCCCTTGAAGGAGGTAGAGGGGAGAAGTGCAAGGAATTTGAGTATAGTAAAGAGTTATTGTTCAAAAGCGCAGAATACAGAGGTTGGTATGGATTTGAAGAATGATCTTAGAGACATATTTGAGAATCGGTTGGTATCAGGTAACAAGAAGGGTAAAGTTGAACACCAGAAGAGTTTGTTGGAGCCTTGTAGAAGAAGTAAGTTAAGTGTGCGAAGGATAAGAGGTGGTAATACTTATTTACTACCTGATGATGATAGGGAGAGTACAAAGCAAAGTAAGAAGATGGATCTTATAGAAGAAAGAGCAGAAGTGCAGAAAAATAAAGTTGCAAATAAAGAGGATATTTGGGTTATGAGTAAGCAAGGGGTTTATGTCCTCGATCCTGTAAGATGTTCATAAGTTCCTCTTATGGAACATATTCTTCTCACCAAGGGTGTTTGATACAGGAGCATCCTTCGGTCGCTGGCAATCTTGCATCACCCAAAAAAAGATTCCTTTAAGTTTTGTCCCTGTTTTCTAGTTTTCTTATTTTTTAGTGGGATTCCTTGGTTTTGGATCATTTGTTGTTGCGAACCTCAGGGTTGGCTATGGACATCATGTTTTACCTATGTCTGGGTTCACACCTCATTTGGATACTTCACTGAGGAGATATTAAAAATTCATGGTTAGTTCTAGGTGTTCTTCATGTTCTAATGGTCATATGGAGTTTTTCCATCTCGCAAAGCAATTCTCGATTGACGAAGCTTGGTGACTCATATCCCGAAGTTTGTGGATCTTTGGTCAACGTCTCTCTTGGATCACACATCATTTCTGCATCTTGACAATAGGATCTGATAATCTGGGTCCTGACCTATATCTATATATTACGTTTTCTCAGTCTTAGAAAATGTAATTAATCTGGCCGACATAAGTGTCACGAAGGCTCTATATATTAAGTCTTTTGATCTTTGTCTAGGAGAGTTCTTAGGACATAACCTATGGGAGGTTAGCGTTAGGGTTTAGATCTAGATTTCTATTGTAATTAGGCATGTATGCCGAAAGTTTGTAATCTGCATGTTGTAGGCCAATATGATGTAAATCTTGGTTTCGTGATAATGCAAAGATCTGTTGTAGCATCTTGATTGTCTATTCTTGTTTATGAGTTGGTTGTTTCTGTTGTATTGACTCTTGTTAAATAGTTGGACCATCTCCATTGGGGGAACTCTGGCCATGACTGTGTCACAAGCACATATATCAACGCTGAAGACATATGGAATCCTCCTCACTCCTCATAGCTAGCTAACTGCTCATGCAAATGATGACCGAATAGGTTGGCACAGTCAATATACTTACCATTTGAACACATAGTTATCATGAACTCACACATAGAGAAAGAAAAATTCCTCAACTCCACACAACCCATGATACAGTTTAACAGGGTGATTGCATCAGAAATTTCATTCACAAAATGCTCTTTTTTAAACTTGAAGGAGGCTTAGACTTTCCTTTCCTCTTAACCCCTAGCCAGACACTTTTGATTTGACTTAGACACCAATATTTTCTCTTCGAAAAATAGTACAAACTAGACTTTATGGTACATCTACAAATGACTCCCGTTAGGGAAGTTTCAGTGCTTGCAAGACAACTTCAGGGCAAATTTTAAGAGGCACTGAACCACTGGAAGTTTGAATTTTACGACTCTTATAATCATAATGATTGACACAAGAAACAATCAATTTAGGACAAGGAACCACAAAGGGAAAACCACCTGCTTCAAGAAAACCACTCTCTACAAAATTCCCAACAATTGTAGAGTTATAATCTTCTTTCATTCTCCTCACAATCACATAAACACCTACATCATGTAACTTTGTGTCTTTGATCCCTTCCAGACTATTGTCTATAGCTGGTGACACTAGAAAGACTAGGGCTCAAAAGTCGTGGTACAAAAGATGATCTATCAAGGTCTCTACAATTATGATTACCATACAATGGGTACACCCTAGAATTTCATAAAACAAACTCATGAGGCACTCGAAAAATAACTACAGATGCAATGACCCAAAGACGCTCTGGTGGCAACTCAAAAATGACAGTAAAATAACGGAGTAAAGCCTTACCCTAACCTGTTTAACTACACGCCTACAATTTTACCCCTTGCCACAAGACTACAAACTTCACTCTGCTATGTACTCAAATAAAAAACATTCCCACAAAATATAGCACACATTCATTTATTTTACCCTGCCAGAGTACACCCCTCCATTTTTAAAATGATGCCAATATCTTTGCACACATTTCACCACGTTTCCCCTCAAAACAAATGCGACTTCCGAACTCGAAAATCCCTTTATGTTGGACACACTGGAAGTGGTTGTCAGATCACAAAGTTTACAAACTTCTTAACCAAACAACTCAACGAATACCAAAGTTCAATATATTCTCGACTTCCCGACATACGATAATTACCACAAACCTATTCCATACATCAAACACATTTTTAAGAACGTGGCTTCGAAACTCAAAAATCCACTTAAGTCAGGCACACTGCAACTGGTTATGAGAACACACAATTTAACAACTACTTAACCAAACAACTAAACGCCAATGAAAATTGAACACAATACAATCGCTACACCCTAGAATTAACCCTTACCATATGACGAAATGATACCACAATTTAATTTACCCGACCCGAGTACACCCCTCCATTTTAAAGAAATGGTGCCAATATCTTTGCACCTATGTTGCCACCTCACCAATCATTAATCCAAGGAAGCCGCTAGCCCCTCAAAACAAACACGCATTCCAAACTCACAAATCCCTTTAGGTTGAACACACCATGAGTGGTTGTCAGATCGCAAAATTTAGAAACTTTGTAACCAAACAACTCAACGACTGCGAAAGTTCAATATAGTCCCAACTTACCGACACAAAAGATAAGTACCACCGACCTATTCCATACATCGAACCCATTTTTAAGAGCGTAGGTTCTAAACTCAGTTTTCCACTTAAGTCGAGCACACGACAACAGGTTGTGAGATCGCACAATTTAACAACTTCTTAACCAAACAACTCAACACCTACTTCTCCACCTCGCCAATCTTTAATCCAACACACATTCCCGACTTCCTGACAAAAAAGATAATTACCACATGCCTATATCTTACATTGAACCCTTTTTTAAGAATACGCCTTCCAAACTCAAAAAATCATATGTCAGGCACACTTGTGCCAGTGGTTGTGAGATCACACAATTTATCAACTTATTAACCAAAGAACTCAATGCCGAAAGCTCAACGACCAATACTACAAGATACACTGCATTTTTGAAAACACACTTAAAATCGACATCACAATCACAACTCAACTTATACCTTATCCAACACAACTCTTTACACCACCGTTAACCTCACAAGAACAAATAAATTTCTGGCCCCAAACAACTTTTCCACGCAGAACATTGCACACCATTATACACCTCTCGAATCAAAGAGTTATATCAGCATCACATAATTGTCTCAACTCCACAAACTATTTCCACAACCGCCCGCTTAAATCCCCATCACAAGAACAAATAAATTTCCGGCCCCAAACAAATTCTCCACATAAAACATCACACATCATTACTATCCCGGTAAAACAACCAAAATTCCACAAGTTTCTGACGACATGAGACAATATTCAGGCGACACACAACATCCTGGGCACAAAAAAACACAATCGCCCCACTCTCCCTGCTCTAGCAACTTCACATTCCATCTGCCAGAATCGGACAACTTTCCAATAGTGTGAGAAAATTTTCTGCAGTTAGACCCGTTCTCTTTGCTTCGACAACTTCTCACATTTCGTTTGTCATTGGACAACTTTCTGACTACGAGAGACAATTTTCCAACATTAGTCAATTTCATGGGATATAAGTTCAAACTAATAGCCTATCGGCTAAATTATCCAAAACATTCAATTTATGAAGAATGGGGAAGCGAAAACCACAAATTGTTTCTAAACACAAAACCACCAAAATCCATACCATTACAAAAATCAAATACCTCCATAACCACATCTATCAACACCCTCTACCAAATATGACACATCCCTCCAAAAAGTGCTCCATTTTGAAGACTGCAACTCATGGAGAGCTTCTCCATCGTAAGAAAGATGCTCCACTCTCTCACCTAGCTCTCAAGAATGAGAAAGTGATGCACATTCATTCTAGTCACTTCCCAACAACCATTGTTCAAGTAAACCGCTCACTTTATGGGTAACCTACTTATCCAATGCCATTATAACCCATATATAAGTCATCCATGAGAAATAATTAATAAATACTTCACCTAATCGTCCTTTAAGCATCCATGTCCCATTCCAATGTATTGTAGACATTTTGAATTATATAATATTTATTGAGTTGATATCACCTAAATCCTAGCACAATGAGCATAACTAGACTTTGCCTTATATAATAGAGTTTCACATCTAAACTCACCAATCTCACACATCTAAACTCACAAATCTCACCTTAGCAAAGACCAAAACCCAAAAAGATATTGATGTACTTGCATGGAGCTATTCCTTTCAATCCATCCCTTAAATACCTTGCATTAGCGTATTAAGGCAAGTTAGCCACTATCACAACAAGAAGCATTCAACTAGTTGATCTCTAACATCTTAGTGGGCATTTTCAATATAAATACTTACATAATGGTTGAACTTTGCATGCTTGGAGAATTGAATGTAGTTTCAAATCTAAACTCAATATTCTTGCGTAAACAAAAAGCCAACAAATGTAGTGAAAAAAGATGTAGTGCTCTTACACTAAGCTATCCATTTCATTCCTTTCACATTCTTGCATTAGATCCTTAAGATAAGTTAGCAACACTTGTAGTAGGAAGCATTCAACAAGCATCCTCATTATTATCCATTTCAAATTGGTTGGGCTTTAGTTTCTCATCTAAACTCAACCACTAATTTATCTGTCAACATTCATAATAGAAGAGCCAACATTGAAAGGAATATGAAAACTTGTTAATTTTGTGTATCATGATCCTTTAGATCACTTGTCAGCGTCTATAAATGAAGTGGATCAAAATGTTGTTAATGCACTTAAGTTTAGCTAGCTAGCTTATAGGACTCATCCTTCTATCACTTTCAGCTTGATTGGTAAACCATGCACATCATCATTGTCAAATATTATCATTTCTTAAAGCATCTTCTAGTAGAAAACCTTCAAATGTATACTCACCAACTAGAAAAGTACAAATCTAAATGTACAAGGCGAGAAATGCCTCCCATTACTCTTCCCATGTTATTATCATTTCTTAAAGCATCTTCTAGTAGAAGATCTTCAAATGTATACTCACCAACTAGAAAAGTACAAATCTAAATGTACAAGGCGAGAAATGCCTCCCATTACTCTTCCCATGTTTTTATGATTGCATAGAAGCTAAATTGGACTGGAGGCAAGGCCCATTTAACTTAAATCGTGTAAACCAAAAACTCTAGGCCAAAGACAAACAACGAAGTGCCCATGAAACATAAAAAGCTTAGACCACAACGAGCTGATCGATGCATGATATCTAAAGTCAGGCATGCTACATGCATTGGAGATGAGACTTTTATGCCCTAGAACTAGCCAGGAAATATGCATACTTTTTTTACTAGAGAGAATAATGCCCTACCAAGCTCAATGTAACACAAGCAGTGACCAAACCCAGCTAAGGTGAATGATTTTCACTCTCCAAGGAGTGGGCCACGATCAAATCCTTTCAGGGAAGTCAATGTAAAATACTTGTGGAGTTGTGGTTTATTGTAAGGGTTCATAGCTCCCTTCAAATGGATTTAATTAGACAAGAGAAAACATGGCCCGGTGTCCAGGGCTAGATCCAATAGAAACAAGTATACCATGCTTAATGATACACACAGTATTGAGACAATCACCATTCTCAAATAGTGCATGTCTGAATTGTGATTCCTTGTGTAGATACGGTATTAGCTCATGTGTGTGCTGCTGTTGGTTAGAATGTCCTGCTGTGCTATTGAATTTAAATAAATAGTCAAATGAAATGAATTCTTTCAGTATTATGACCACTAGCTAGTACTAGCAAGTACACAAGCACACCCTCATGTTTTATCATTGACTGGAGCATAATTGACGATAAATATAATTTTTTCATTTGTTCATGGATTTAACTTTTTAAATATTAGTTAAAATGTGGAAATGGCTAGAAAATAAAGCTTAGACAGGGATAAAAGGAATGATGATAATAGATAGGTTCCCTACTTGGTAAAACTGTAGTTTGTAACCTGCAACTTTTTTTAGTAATGATTGATTTCCGGTAAGAAAAGCAATGATCAAGCAATCTTTCACTAAGAAAAGGACGCATAGGAATGCAGAAATGAGACAAAGATTCAGCTCATTCATCATGGACACACAGTAAATGGAAAAGGCTAGCTTGACATTAACTTATTCATTTATAGTTATACCATATTCAATACTCAAAGCATTAACAACTTTCACATATCAGAAGCCAAATCCAGATTGGAAGGAGCAAGTGTTTATTGTGGCTCGCACCATATACTGACAAAGATCGAGAAAAGCCCAAATTTTCCCCACTATCTCTACTTCACCAGTGACACAAATCCCAATATTGTACAAATCTATTATCTTAGAATATATAATCTCTACTTCACCAGTGACACAAATCCCAGTATTGTACAAATCTATTATCTTAGAATATATACTTACATTCTACCTTTGGCCTCTAAAAGAATGAGTGTACACCAATCGATCTCTTTGCTAAACAGAGAGAAAATTTACCTACTTTTAGTGGAAATGCTTAAAAGAATTGTGTAAAGAATAGTTTTAAGAGAAAACTCTCAAATGTTGACTAATCATCTATATTTTCTGCATCCTCATCTTGCTCGAGCATTTCATTCAACATTGCTATCTGATCTTTTAGTACAGCATTCTCCCTCTCGACCTCCGTTCTTTTGTTGCGTTCTTGCTGAAGGCGCAACTGAAGATGCTCTAGGGAGTGAGAATCCTCTTCTAACTGTTCATTCAATCCATTTATTTCCCTGTCCTGTTTTTCCAAAACACCAAACTCAAAGCTTTTGTCAAGTCACTATAACAGAAGCAACTCTATGAGATAATATCATTATTTGGACTAAAATGATGCAAGAAATAAATAAGCAAGGTAGGCATGATTAAAAAATTGTCTTAAGTGTAAATTTTAAAATCAGGTTAAACAATTTGAAAGCTTTCAGAGGTACAATATATAAAATAGTATATCTATAGAAAAGGAAGAAAGGACAAAACGACAAAACTTAAAATTCAAGATGGATAAACATAAGCCATAGAAAAATAAACTGATGTAAGAAAGAAGGTAACGCCCGAGCAAAATTTCAGGGAGGAATCACACACATAAGAATTGCTCAAGATATAAGTATTAACCAGAGAGAAAGGATATGTGTATAACCCTTGAAACAACAGCCATGCACTCTATAATAGGAAAAAGATGGAAAACAAGAAAGATGCAGTGCCACAAAATCATACACTGATATATCTAATTACAAAGCAATTGAGGAGCATGAAAATGACGAAAGGGGCACTGTCAGGGATGTTTTTTACCAAAGTCTCAAACATCTGTGCTGTAGCAAGCATAAAATGTAGGAAATCTTATACAAACAGGCTCAGAAAACAAGAAAAGTGCAGGCAAAGAGATTTCACCATGTCTAGTGGCTGTCTTTTATGATATATACTAGTGGTAGTTGAATAATCAGAAGGATGATGCAACAAGCTTCATAGATATTTGCAAGCAGATGAACGCTTATGGGAAAAAATATTCTAAGGGATTTTCAAAGTTCTCAAATGAAAAATGACCACAAAAAAAGCATCCTTCACCTAGAGATAAAAAACTGTGAGCCACAGTTTGAAAAAATATTCCAGAGAGAAGAAATCAAATCCAGAAGAATAAATTGTAAGAAGCATACAAAAATTACAAATAGACGATAGTACAGGATGAAAAGAAACTTTGCTTGAAATGATAGAAAATGAAGTGATTCAACATAGAGGAAACAATAAAATGTTTAGTCAAGTGATAAAGATGTCAAATGCATAAAGTTTAGCAATCAAATAGACATTCTGATTATTTGATAGACATGAAATGAGTGAAGTCTGCAACATATAAAATGTGTGAAAATGAGGAAATACTTGTGTCTCTTTTAGACCATTAACAAATTCAAATTTCAGATTCATGCTAGTTGGCAATGATGTCATTGTCATTCAAAAGGAGTAGCCCAAAGGGCATTGAGCGAACAAATAATCCTATAAGAGACAAGTTACTTTAATACTTTTGATATTCTCTCTCCAGTGTGTGGTCCATGACACTTCAGATTGGCAAAGGCCACTCATTCAAAGGAAATAGCATTTATGCAGAATGTAATGATAAGCAATCTGTTATAGCCCAATCTAACATAAAGAAAAACAGTAATTGTTCTATATCCACATATGAGTGAATCAAAACAATGGAGATGTGGAAAAAAGTGAATGCGTGTAACAATACGCAAGGGAATGACATTACAAGAACACAGGCAGTCTACAAAACAAGCAATTGGCTTGATAGAGAACTATTCTCTTGCTGAATTATCTATCATGTTCTTTTGTGTAATACAAGATGAATTTATTTGAAAAACACAGTACCCTAAGGCATTTCAAGACAGCCTAAAGAGAAAAAGAAAAGGTCAAACATTCAAGAAAGTAGCACTTAAGAGGGTACAGAATTGAGCAAAAAATTCAAAATGGACCAAATCAAGCAGGGAAAGCAAACCTTTCTATTCATTTCTTGAATGGCAATGCGGCGCATACTCTCCACCACATCTACATTTACAAGTTTTCTCTTCTTTCCCACAACCCACCCTTTAGGATATGTTGCAGCATCAAAGTCAGGTGGAGGAAGCAGATTGCCATTGTCAGTGCCTTTTGTTGGACCCAGAGGCTCAAACATTGCCCTTCTCCTCTCAGATAACTGTAGATCTTCTCCTCCGCCATTGTCAAGAGGAGGAGACCTCTGCCTCCTCCTGGATGACAGAGGAGGGGTCTGAATGATCATCTCTTCCACTCTCTCAAACAGCTGCCCATCAGCTACCATATCTCCTTACAAACAATGTTTATTGCAATCAGTAGACTAGTAAGGTCAAAGAAACATAAGAGAAAGTAAAAATCTCAGGCTCTGTTGAGCACAATTTTGAAAACCCAGTTCTGAATTTGGTAATCAGATAATTTTGGAAGGTGAAATCAGACGGAATTTGGGGTTTAGAAGTATAACCACAATTCAGGATTTAAAGAATCTTTTAGAATATTGTATTAAAGGTACTAATATAACCCATTCAAGGGCTATCAGCCATCAAAATCTTAAAAACCCAAATATCCACTACCTAAAGCTTGATCAAGCGTCCAACCCCAACACTCCAAACACATCCATATAACTTAACTTACAAATTGACTTCAACAGCGTTTCATGACGTTCATAGAATTTTAAAATATTTGAACCCATTGTGGCATTTTGCATTGCATCCCATGAACAGATGTTATAGGATTTCAAAACAGAAAACAGAAAACAGAAAAATATATTATTTCAAAAAAAAAAACTGGATTACCATTTCGTTTTCTAGATTTCGGAAACATCATTAAAGCAGACTCATCTTGAAGCTTCATGGTAGTAGTACGCTCAATTTCAACCTTCACACAAGGCTTACCTTGCAATCAACAGAAACTGCTCCAAAAATTTAACCAGACATTAGATTCATCAGAGACCATCACAGCGATTTCTAAAACATACCCACATAATGAAATGAGATACTTAACAGACCCAATGTCTTCAATTGTCTGGTTTTTTATTTGGTTGGATTTTGGCCAGTTTGGGTAGCAGAGAAACTATCCTCTACATTCACGCTATCCAGTTCAATTTGCTGTTGGACAACCACATATCCACATTGCACTTCTCCTGGGTCAGGAAAACCTTCCACGTTGTGGGTCACGGACAATTACTGGCGAACGGTCCATAATTTAGATAATAAATTTTGCAAGGACATTTAAAAAAAAAAAAAAACATTTACCTTGTTTAAAACATTACCTTGAATCTTCCGCGCGAAGTTTGGAAAAGTCTTCCTTACGATTATTCAACAAACCCTTCTATATTATAAAATATTATTCTTTAATATGAACTATTATTATTTATTACTAATTAACCATGTTCTTCCATTGTGATGATCAATACGGAACGAGAAACTTGGAGCTCTTTTTTTATTATTCTTTACAATGAAATATTATTATTTATTACTAATTATCCATGTTCTTCCATTGTAATCATCGATACGGAACGAGAAGCTTGGAATTACTTTTTCCTTTTGATTTTTTTTTTTTTTTTTAATAGCATGTTGCTATCGGGGTATTTTTCAAAATTTCATGTTGCTATCGGGGTTTGCCATCAATAGAATTTTCATAGTTTTGGACATTAGACTTTCATGGCAATTGATGTTTGCCAAATTCGTCTTTTAATAATAAGCCCACGTTGGACATCTTCCTCGCTGATTCTCTTCTATGGGGGCCTAACTACACATTTGGGCTTATCGTCCCGTTTAGTCATTTGACTTTCCTTAATTTAATGGCTCTTTAGTCAATTAAAAATATATTTTTCATTTGGGTCTAAGGTTCAATTCTTATTGGTTGTGTTTGTGTGACAATTAGTTTGATCATGTCAAGTGGAGGGGTTTATGAGAGGGAAAGGGGTGTAAATGATTTGCACTATTGTTGGAGAAAATTTAATAATGCTTAAAGATATATAAGAAAAATTTGTAATATATCACATAATATAAAAGAAAAGACAAGTTCACAAGGAGAGAATAATTAAGAGTTCTTATGAAAGAATACGAGGAAAATACGTCATAAAAAGGATGTTAAGAGATTATATAAGAAAGAATGGAGATATATAAGAAGATTTTGTAATATATCACATAATATAAAAGAAAAGACAAAGTCATGAGGAGAGAATAATTAAGAGTTCTTATGAAAGGATATTGACTTATGGAAGAGAACAAGGTGGCAATGGAAATGAGCTTGGAAGAAAAATAATTGAAACATGTTTAAGAGAGGCAAGAAATATACTACAAGAGAATGAAGAAGGCTATATAAGACTTTTTAGCACATGCTTGGAGGGCTACTACTAAAACAATTGAGAACAATGAGAATATTGAGAATAATGAGAATGTTTGAAAGTTGAGAATATTACAAATAGGGGGAGTCTGTTAGTAATAATTGAGGGGGACAGGGGGGTGAATCAGTGGCTTCATAAACTTATCCTTAAACTTAACCACCAATCAATAAATCTCAGATTATTAAGTCCCTAACAAGATGCATGTCATGAAATATTAATAATGATTTAACTGTCTGTCGGTTTTCCTTTTCTGACCTTATTCTCCTTGATTACCGATAAGCGAAAAAACTTATTTATCGACACTCAGTAAATATGTTGAGTGTACCGATCAATCCATAAATGCATATGTGAAATGTAAAACAGTAAAGTAATAAACCCTACACACATAACACATGGATTTTAACGTGGAAACCCTATTAAGGGAAAAAACCACTGGGACCGGTACCCCAAATTTTCACTCTTCTGAAGTGAGCCCTGTTAGGAGTCAACCCTGTTAAAGGTTACAAACACACTGTTAGGTGTGACCTTGTTAGAGGATTTTATATATAGAGGTTGTCACTTAGTATCGGGCATATATTTGCTACCATCCTTGAATCAACTTTCTTCTTAGACTGTCAATAGGCTTTAGGCAAATCTTGCTACCATCCTTGAATCAGCCTTCTTCTTAGACTGTCAATAGGTATCTGGCAAGTCCAATGCTACTTTCATGAATCAACCTTTTTGGCACTCCTTGGGATGTACCTCAATATATAGAAGACTGTTAAGTCCTGCTCTGTTAAGAGACTTGATGTTTCAATGGTTAAACTGAAACACAATGACTTGTTTCTAATGCAACTTGAATTGCAGATTTTCAGATCTATTTAAGTACATTACCTCTCTAATCAATGTATCAATTCAATTCTTTGTGCTCCACACTTTCTGCTCTGTGATGTTGTGCTTCACTATTCGTCGGTGTCTGCAGAATTCTTAGCTCTCATTCAGCTCGATTGACCAAGGCTGTATGAAGTAATTCTTCATCAGTTTCTATTCAGCATCCTCTTTCTATTCACTCCCTTTTTTTGTGATACGAAAATGAATTAAGATTGTCTCTTATATAGACATGATATTCACCGTTTCTTGATTCTTGATTCTTGGTGTGAAAAACAATCCAGCCAATCTGATTTAAAGCTTAACTCCTGATTTATCTCGTAGTTATCTTCTTGCTAACTATACAAATCTTCTTTAAATCAATCACTTAACTCTGGTCGAATAAAATAATGAAAACAACCATTTAAGTCTATCTTTAGCTCTTGACAGCTAGATATTTTATCATTTTCTGAACTCTCTGTTCTATCGGTCAACTCCACAGTTAGTCGTCGGTGACAATTGCCAATTCTGTCGGTGTGACTCCAGTTAGCTTTGGGATCTCTGTCCTTCGGGCATGATTGGATTTTACTCGTCAGGCAACTCTATTTTCAGCTCATCGGGCATCCTGTGATTTTTCTTTGTCGGGCAATACTATCTTCTGCTCGTCGGGTATCACTGTGACTTTGGTTCTTTTCTTTTACCGATGATGTGCACTCCGTCGGTGTTATCTATCACTTAGTGAATACTTGACTTTTATGCATTGTTGAAAGCATAATCTTTGTTCCATTGATTCTCTGAAGTCTTTGGCATTTTGTACATGACCGTACATATGATATCAAGTTGACATCAATGAAAATACAAACCATTAATAGATTTAATGTCTTGCATTATCTTCAACTTAACATTATAAAATATTTACTCAGTTACATGTCATCAATCTCTCACTTTGGCATTGATGGCAACAAACTTATATTATCATACTATACTATTTCTAATACAATATGAAATACAAATGTTGAAATTCATCAAACTACCAATCTTTGTTTGATAACCGAAAAAAAATGTTTGACTGCCGGTAAGCTTAGATTTGATTCTTGCAGTTCTCTGTGTTTCTTGTTCTGATGTGTTGCATCATTTCCTTGTGTTAATATCTCTCTTTTGACTATTTTTCTTCTTTGATGTCTCTATCTCTTGTCAGCAACTCTCCCTTTGTATTAACTTCTTTGTACAAACTCTCTCCCTATGGATATGATCTCTCCCTATTGGAGTAATCTGATAATGGATAATCTTTCTTCTTTTTCTGAAGACTGTGATAATATGGATACTTTCTCTCCCTTTGACAACAATGCCAAACAAATATCTTACAGATATCTGACATTAATGTCAATTAATCATTTTCCTCCTATCCATAATATATTCCTTGAATTTCCCTTATCCATCAGCAATACAACAATATGTTCTGGTGTTCGGTTATCATATATACATTTCTATATATAGATGTAGCTTTGAAGTTCATCTTTTTGCTTGCATCAACATGAATGATATTCTGATAATATATAGGTTGATGCAACCTTTAGTCTTTTACTGACTGGTAGACAAGGGTTTGACCCCTAGTCTCTTTCTCAAGTACTCAAATGTATCATTGGGCAGTGGCTTGCTGAAAATATCGGCCAATTGTTCTTTTGATTGCACATACTCAAGTATCACCTCTTTTTCTTGAACTTGTTCTCTTAAATAATTATACTTGATTGCAATGTGTTTAGTCTTGGAATGCATGACTGGATTCTTAGAAATTTTTATTGCACTGGTTCTGAGATCTTCATATGCATACCTTCCAGCAACTCACAATAGATAATCACTGGTTCTGAGATCTTCATATGCATACCTTCCAGCAACTGTTTGATCCATGCAATATTTGAGTAGTTTGCAACAACAACAACATATTTTTCTTTTGCAGTAGACTGAGAGATGCATCCTTGTTTCTTGCTGATCCATGTGACAAGTCTGTCACCCATAAAGAATGCTCCTCCAATTGTGCTCTTTCGGTCATCAAGATTTCCAGCCTAATCAGCGTCGGTAAACACTTTAAGATCAAATTTGCCTTCTCTTCTATACCATAAGCCAAATTCATCAGTATTCTTCAGATATCTTAAAATTCTTTTTACATCAGTCATATGTGATTCCCTAGGGTTAGCAGAAAATCTAGTAACAATTCCTACTGCATGTGCAATATCTGGTCTAGTGTGTACAACATAGATGAGTTTTCCAATCATTGATCTGTACAAAGTATGATTTACCTCTGTTGTCTTGTCTTTCTTTGTTAACTTACATCCAGTAGCCATCGGTGTTCCAACTAGTTTGAAATCTTCCATCTTGAATCACTGGCTTCATAAACTTATCCTTAAACTTAACCACCAATCAATAAATCTCAGATTATTAAGTCCCTAACAAGATGCATGCCATGAAATATTAATAATAATTTAACTGTCTATCAGTTTTCCTTTTCTGACCTTATTCTGCTTGATTATCGATAAGCAGTAAAACTTATTTACCGACACTCAGTAAATATGCTGAGTATACCGATCAATCCATAAATGCATATGTGAAATCTAAAACAGTAAAGTAATAAACCATACACATATAACACATGGAAACCCTGATAAGGGAAAAAACCACTAGGACTAGTACCCCAAATTTTTACTCTTCTGAAGTGAGCCCTGTTAGTAGCCAACCCTGTTAAAGGTTACAAACACACTGTTAGGTGTGACCTTGCTAGAGGATTTTATACATAGAGGTTGTCACTTAGTATCGTGCATCTATTTTCTACCATCCTTGAATCAGCCTTCTTCTTAGAATGTCAATAGGTATCTAGCAAGTCCAATGCTACTTTCATGAATCAACCTTTTTGGCACTCCTTGGTATGTACCTCAATATATAGAAGACTGTTAAGTCCTGCTCTGTTAAGAGACTTGATGTTTCAATGGTTGAACTAAAATACAATGACCTATTTCTAATGCAACTTGAATTGTAGATTTTTAGGTCTATTTAAGTGCACTACCTCTCTGATCAATGTATCATTTCAATTCTTTGTGCTCCACACTTTCTTCTCTGTGATGTTGTGCTTCACTGTTCGTCGGTGTCTACAGAATTCTTTAGCTCTCCTTCAGCTTGATTGACCAGGACTGTATGAAGTTATTTTTCTTCAGTTTCTCTTCAGCATCCTCTTTCTATTCACTCCCCTTTTTCTGTGATACAGAAATAAATTAAGCTTGTCTCTTATATAAACATGATATTCATTATTTCTTGATTCTTAAATCTTGGCGTGAAAAAAAATCCAGCCAATCTGACTTAAAGCTTAACTCCTGATTTATCTAATAGTTATCTTCTTTCTAACTGTACAAATATTCTTTAAATCAATCACTTAACTCTGGTCGAATAAAACAATGAAAACAACTAGTTAAGTCTATCTTTAGCTTTTGCCAGCTAGATTTTTGTCATTTTCTTAACTCTCTGTTCTGTCAGTCAACTCTACAGTTATTTGTCGGTGACAACTGCCAGTTCTGTCGATGTGACTCCAGTCAGCTTCGGGATCTTCGTCTATCAGGCATCATTGTATTTTAATCATCGGGCAACTCCATTTTCAGCTCGTCGGGCATCCTGTGATTTTTCTTTATCAGGCAATACTGTCTTCTACTCGTTGGGTATCACTGTGACTTTGGTTCTTTGCTTTTATAGATGGTGTGCACTCTGTCGGTGTTATCTGTCACTTAGTGAATACTTGACTTTTATGCATTGTTGAAAGCATAATCTTTATTCCATTGATTCTCTAAAGTCTTTGGCATTTTGTACATGACCGTACAGATGATATCAAGTTGACATCAATGACAATACAAACCATTAACATATTAATGTCTTGCATTATCTTCAACTTAACATTATCAAATATTTAATCAGTTACATGTCATCAATCTCTCCCTTTGGCATTGATGGCAACAAACTTATATTATCATACTATACTATTTCTAATACAATATGAAATACAATTGTTGAGATTCATCAAACTACCAATCTTTGTTTGATAACGGAAAAAAAATGTCTGATCGCCGGTAAGCTCTGTGTTAGCTTAGATTTGATTCTTGAAGTTCTCTATGTTTCTTATTTTGATGTGTTGCATCCTTTCCTTGTGTCAATATCTCTCTTTTGACTGTTTTTCTTCTTTGATGTCTCTGTCTCTTGTCAACAACTCTCCCTTTGTATTAACTTCTTTGTAGAAACTCTCTCCCTATGGATATGATCTCTCCCTGATGGAGTAATCTGATAATGGATAATCTTTCTTCTTTTTCTGAGGATTGTGATAATATGGATACTTTCTCTCCCTTTGACAACAATGCCAAACAAATATCTTACAGATATCTGACATTAATGTCAATTAATCATTTTTCTCCTATCCATAATATATTCCTTGAATTTCCCTTATCCATCAGCAATACAACAATATGTTCTGGTGCTCGGTTCTGATATATACCTTTCTGTATATAGATGTAGCTTTGAAGTTCATATTTTTGCTCGCATCAATATGAATGATATTCTGATAATATATAGGCTGATGCAGCCTTCAGTCTTTTACTGACTGGTAGACAAGGGTTTGGCCCCTAGTCTCTTTCTCAAGTACTCAAATGTATCCTTGGGCAGTGGCTTGGTGAAGATATCGACCAATTGTTCTTTTGATTGCACATACTCAAGTATCACCTCTTTTTCTTGAACTTGTTCTCTTAAATAATGATACTTGATTACAATGTGTTTAGTCTTTGAATGCATGACTGGATTCTTGGAAATGTTTATTGCACTAGTGTTATCACAATAGATAATCACTGGTTCTGAGATCTTCATATGCATACCTTCCAACAATTGTTTGATCCATGCAATATTTGAGTAGTTTGCATCAGTAGCACCATATTCTACTTTTGCAGTAGAATGAGAGATGCATCCTTGTTTCTTGCTAATCCATGTGACAAGTCTGTACCCATAAAGAATGCTCCTCTAGTTGTGCTCTTTCGGTCATCAAGATTTCTAGCCCAATCAGCGTCGGTAAACATCTTATGTTCAAATTTTCCTTCTCTTCTATACCATAAGCCAAATTCATCAGTATTCTTCAGATATCTTAAAATTCTTTTTACAATAGTCATATGTGATTCCTCGGGGTTAGCAAAAAATCTAGCAACAATTTAATCTTCCATCTTGAATATTTTTAGGACCTCTTTGATGTATTTGGACTGTGTAATGAAAATACCTTCACTTTGTTGTATGATCTATAGACCAAGAAAGAACTTGATCTCTCCAAACATAGACATCTCGAATTATTTTCTCATCTCATCAGCAAATGATTTGCATATCATATCATTGCCTCCAAATATGATGTCATCAACAAATATTTCAGCAATCAAAGTGTTAGCATTAGTATCTTCTTTCAAATAAAGATTACAATTTTCACTAGTCCTTATGAATCCAATACTTATTAGATAGGAATGAAGTCGTTCATACCAGGCTCTAGGAGCTTGTTTTAATCCATACAAGGATTTGTGAAGTCTACATACCATGTTCCTCTTGTCTGGATCTACAAACCCTTCAGGTTGCTCTATGTATACCTCTTCTTCAAGTATTCCATTTAGGAATGCTGACTTGACATCCATTTGTTATACTTTGAAGCCTTTGTATGCAGCAGAAGCAAGTAGTATTCTTACTCCTTCTATCCTAGCAATGGGTGCAAAGGTTTCTCCATAGTCTATACCTTCTTCTTGTGTATACCCCTTGCATACTAGTCTTACTTTGTTCCTTGTGACTTCTCCATTCTCGTTCAACTTATTCCTGAATATCCATTTTGCACTGATGACATTCTTGTCATGTGGTCTTAGCACAAGTGACCATGTTTTATTCTTCTCAATCTGCTCAATCTTATCATTCATAGTACTTATCCATTCTTCATTATCTAGTGCAACATTGACAGATTTTGGCTCAAACTTACAAATTAAACAATTGGAGGTTAAAGACTTACTTCTTGTTCTTGTACCAACTTTCTTATCTCCTATGATCTGGATCTCTGGATGGTTCCTTCTAACATATCTTGAAAGTATAGGTACAACTCTTTGTGTATCAGCTTGATCATTATTTTGATCTTCGTTCTGTTCTTCATTACCTTGCACATTATCTTGATTATTATCCTGACCGTCAGTAACAACAGTCTGACCATCGGTTGCAACATTTTTTTGTTATGGGATTAAGCACTGTTGCTCAGGCAGAGTGTTGGGTTCTTCACAATATACAAACTTGTTGTAGTCCTCTGGTTCTTTTGTGCTTTCTAGCTTATTCTTTTCTGCAAATTCATCAATCTTTACATTTGCACTTTCAACTATTTTGTTAGAGGCCTTGATAAGACATTTAAAAGCTTTGCTTTTGGTAGAATACCCCAAAAAAATACCTTCATCACTTTTGGCATCAATCTTTCCATTTATTTCATCCTTTAAGACATAACATTGACTACCAAACATGTTTAAGTAACTTACATTGGGTGTTTTACCATACCATAGCTCATAAGGTGTCTTCTTTGTGTCTTCCAGAAGATTTGGGTGATGTCTTTCTCTATCATCAGTGTTCTTGCACAATCAACTATTGATCTGTTCCTTCTCTCAGTAATCCCATTTTTCTGTGGTGTTCTTGGTGCATAAACCTATCTTTTTATACCATGCTCATTACAAAAATTAGTGAATTCATCTGATATAAATTCTCCTCCTCTATCTAATCTAAAACATTTCAAATCCTTACCACTTTGTTTTTCTACCATAGCCTTATACCATTTAAACATCTTGAATTCTTCAGATTTATCTCTTAGAAACATAATTGTCATCATTCTAGAGTAATCATCAACAAAAAGAATAAAATATCTATCTCCATAATAGCTCTTTGTCCTCATAGGTCCACATAAATCAGTATGGACTAATTCTAGAATATCATCAGATGTATGGGTTTTACTTTTGAAACTAGACTTTGTGATTTTACCTTTTGACAATTTTTGCACGTGATGTTGTCTGTCTTTGTCATCGTTGGTAAGCCTCTTAGATTTCTTCTTCTACTTATTTTTATCATGTTTTCAAAATTTAGATGACACAATCTTTTGTGCCACAACCATATGTCTTCATTTCTAGTCATTAAGCAAGTGGTGTTAGTATCATTCAGATAGAATAAGTTACCTTTAGTCTGTTCACCGATGCCAATCAGTTTTCCTGATTCATTGAAGATCTTTTCCTTCTTGTTCTCAAATGCTACTCTGTGACCTAAATTATTTAGCTGAGAAACACTCAACAAATTATAATTCAATCCTTTTACCCAATAGGCATTTTCACATTTAATCAGGTTATTCAACATTATAGTTCCTTTACCTTCAACCGGACAAGGTGTATCATTACCCACTCTTACTGTACCACTATTATAATACTCAAAAGTGTTAAAAATGTCTTTGTCACCGGTCATGTGGTGAGTGCAGCCACTATCTATAATCCAGATGTCATTTTTGCTAACCTTAGATATGAGTGCAGTTTCTACATACCTTTCATCTTCATCTAAATCATCCTTCACGGCTACAAATACCATCTTGATGTCTTCATTAGATTCAGTGTCAGTATCATCATCTTTGCAAGCAACTAGGTAGCTAGCCTTCTTGCCTTTATCCTTGTAGTCTTGGGTATCTCTTCTTTCTCATTGTTGGTAACCTTTGTAATCTTTGTTATCACCTCTGTCAGATTTCTTCTCAAAAGGTCTATCATTACTTCTATCTTCTTTTCTTCTATTAGGACATCTTGCAGCAAAGTGTCCAATCTCTTTACAATTAAAGCATACAAGTGGTAACTTGCCTTTGTATTTACCTTTGCCTCTCTGCACTCTTCTAGCCATAAGTGCTTCTATTTCATCTAGATCTTCTTCTTCACTTTCAATTTCACTGTCTTTTCTAGATGAGTATCTATGACTGGATTTGCTTATTTTCATAGAAGACTTAAATGCAGACTCTAAGTTTGGTAAGACACTATTGTCAAAGTTATTCATTTCAAATGAAATCAGTCTACCATTTAAACTATCAAGAGTAACTATGTTGTTTGTTACTGCTCTCATTTCTTGAATGACAGAAACTCTAATAGCATATACATGCAATAAGGTTCTTAAGATTTTACTTGCCACTGTCTCCTCTTCAAGTGTACCTCCAACACCTCGTATGACATTAACCACTTCTTTTATTCTTGTGTTGTACTGTGTGATGTTTTCTCCTTATTTCATTCTGAGATCATCAAATTTTCCTCTAAGGCTTTCTGCCTTGGCTCTCTAAACATTTGTATCACCTCCATGTACAATCTTCAGTTTGTCCCACATTTTCTTTGTATTTTTTCAATCCTTTACATCTTCAAATTCAGCATCGGAGAGTGAGGAAGAAATCTCTATAACCATGCAGTTATGTTCATGCTTCTCTCTCAATTGATCTACTATCAAAGCTCCTGTTGGCAACACATATTCAGTATCTAGAAATTCAGTAACATCATTACCAATACCTGATAAGTGGAGTCTTATCCTGCTTTGCCATGAAGCAAAGTTGTCTTTGTTCAACTTGGGCACATCTCGTCTGTTCATCTTGTGACCCTGACTTAGGTCTTGAAACCTTCCTTCTAAGCACACAAGCTCTGATACCAATTTTTAGTAATAATTGAGAGGTGGGGGGGGGGGGGGGGGGG
>MU223520.1:875179-891934 GCA_018584345.1 Thuja plicata | reverse complement strand
AGGCACTGTAGATCACGATCTCCCCTTTCCAAAAAGTGGTTATAATAGCCAATCGGAGCTACGGTTCAAAAGTTATGGCTTCCGGAAGTTGGGCTACCTAATCTCATGTTTTGTAAATATTTAAAGCTGACCCTTGTGTAATAAAAGTGAAAAATAATTAAATGCTAAGGGTAGTCGGCCTTAATGGCTAGATTTCTGGAGCCTTCTCGGGCGGTGGAAATTGCCTATATAAAGAAGGCCCGTAGTGTTGTCTAGGGCAATTCTGGGTAGATCTGGGTAATAATTCGAGGCTTTGTCCTATAGATTATTGTAAGGGATGCCCATGTGGCTTTTGATATTGTAATTCTAAAGTTTGTAATTCCACATTGGTGGAGCCAATAAGAAGCCAATTTTTCTGTTCTTGCAAATTTTTGTTGTTCCTCTTTGTTTCTGTCATGTACTCGTGGTTTTAAGGGGAGTCCCCTTCATCAGTATTTTTAGGAATTAATTAATTAATTAATCAAGTATGATTATTAATTAGGACCTAGGGTTCAGGTCATATTAGCTTAAATTTGATGAATTGTTTGTTTGATTTAGGACTTAAAATTATCAAGATTAGGGTTTCTTGATATGAGACTGAGATTAGGGGTCTAGGGTTTAGGTGACCACTTTTAGGTCATTACATTTTCCCCTCTTTGAATTGATGTGTGATCAGTGCATTGATTCAAATACCGGTTAGCAAGAAGACCTAGAACAGTTTGATTTGAAATGATGAAACTATTCTTTTGAAGAAGACCGACTTCTAGATTGGTTGGACGAAGATTGATCAAAAGATATAAATAGAATGCTTAGTTTGATTTGAAGTGATGAACTGGACATCTATCAAGAACTCTTAAACCTTTTGATTCATTTGAATGAATAACCAATTTGATTTGAAGTGATGAAACTGATTACCGTTAAGAGATTGGATTAGCCAGCAAATTGACTTGAATTAAAGCGATGAAGCCAATTTGATCAATGTATCTAGTTTCAATAATGAATAGCCTATATAAGACCGATCTTGTCTGGTTTCAAGTGTATTCACCACTGTATAGGACCATTGATTAGGTTGCCTTTGATTTAAGATGATCTCAACTTGATTTGATGCGATGAAGCTGAGATGCCCCAAGCGATGGGGTTTTGATTGAGGACGTGATCACTGAAATGTTGATGTCCTGATCATGCCCCCTCAGGAGAAAAATAAAAATATGGCTAGGTGCCCCAAAGATGAGAATCAATTCAATTGATAACATGATGCAAGAAGAAGCTGATCTGATTAGAAATAAATCCCAAGTGGTTAGGAAAAAATCTATACTTGATGGGAGGTCCTGTTTGACCAATATTGAGAAAAAGTATGATACATGGATTGACTGGAAGAAAAGTATGAGAGATTTCCATTGGTTGGAGTCTAGAAGACTAATTGTGCAAGTGGTTAGTGTTGGAAATACAATATGGGAAAGCAAGATACTGAGAGGGGGGGGGGGGGGAANAGATACTGAGAGGGGGGGGGGGGTGAATCAGATCTTAAAATTTTATCCTTTAAAACAAAACTGATCCACAACCATGCATAAATATAATTGAACTAACAACTAGTGGCATCCATGACAGTAAATAAGTAACTCAAGACAATAGAATTTTGGTAACCCAGAAACCCAATAAGGTAAAACTGGGGTGGGGATGATACACACAAAGATCTTCACTACTACAGTAATAAAGTGTGTCTGTTAGGCTACAAAGTTTGATTACAATATGCAATCTACCTGGTTAAAGGTCTTCCTGGTTAAGAGATTTAGATCATTACAATCTACCTTGTAAAAGGATTTAAACTTACAACAAAGTAAGCACTCGGCTAAGATATTTAGAAAGGTCTGTTAGAACCACTTTGTTAAGTGATTTCACCTGATACACTGGTTAGAATGTCTCAAGAACTGATCCTTTGTTATGCACTCTGATGTTGATAACGAATCTCCTCTTTCCAATACCTTCTCTAATCTAAAAATCTGATATTTCTTTACTTTGTTGTTCACTGCTCTTTCATTCTGTAAGATATATGCCTCTTCTCTCAAAATAACCCTTAGTACATCTCTCTGTACACACACATACACCTTCTCTATCTCTCGTGCACACACACTACTCCAATTAGGGTTTAAGAAGTAATCTTAATATACTTCATGAATCTGGCAACTAGATCTAGATCAATGATCAAGATCAAATGCTTATGCCGCTTAAGCATTCCAATTTTCTAATTGGCTCCATGCCACACATTGGGATCAAATAATTAATGCGTAATTAACTCCGTTGAAATCATTAAATGCATGAACAAGTCAGCCCAAAACAGTTTACCTTCAAGTTTGTGCCATTCCAAACATATAAGTCAAAACTATCTTGCTCGACACATTAAGACTTTGGCGCTCAGCATGAACATGATCAACTTTTGCTTGATTTTAGAGTCACTTAGCAATCACTATCTACTTAGAAATGACTATGCTGGATTGCTCGGCCTATACTAGATAGCTCGGCCTCAGTGATGACTGACTAACCTGCCTAGATAAATGACTAAGCATGGGACACTAATGATTAACAAAACTTAGAGATCAACAATCTCCCCCTTTGATATTAGTGGCAAAAACACACTTATCATTTCTTTACATTCACAAAAATTATCCAAGTACACAACGTACTCCCCCTAAGATTATACTCCATAGTTACATAACATACATGCCATACAAAATATTATGCCTGATTCTGCACATCTTTGTCTGTTTCCTTATCTGATTCCCCCTTTTTTTTTCACTGATAGCTACAAGGGTTAAGTTATACTTATCCAAAAATGATTTATGAAGCTGTAGTGTGAGTGAAAATGTTGTATCCCAACTATCCTTTACAAAATTCATGACTTGTATCTTAATTTCTAGTTTGACAGCTAGACTTACCAAACTATCTGCTATAGAGAGATGAGACTCCCTCTTGACTAGTTCATTTGCAGCTTTAAGTTCTTTTTGTATAACCTCCAGATGAGGTATTAAGGCAGTTTGAATAGTTATTAACTTTGCTCTAATTCTGCCATCTTCAGCCATAAGCTCGGCTAATCTTCTCTATACATGAGTCAACTTGTCAAAATGTAAGGAGCTAGAACTAGCATCCATACTCAATGTACTCCCTGTTGACTTCAAATCTAGTTAAAATTTCTTAATAAGCTGTTGGTTATCCTTGGTAAATAATTCTACATCACATAAATTTTTATACAAGGAATAAACATTATTTGCAACTTCTTCAAGAATACTAACAAGAGAAGAACATTCAACCTGTTTGATAGCAATCTCTGCTGATATCTTCTCCAAAACTTTGTTCTCAAATTTTCTCTCAGAATATTGTAGCAACTTCTCATTTGCCTCAACATTTTCATCATTAACTTTCTGCACAATATGGACTAACTGTTCCAGTATTGATGATTGTTCATTAACATCAGTTATATCAAAAGCATTAATAAAAAATATCCTTTATCTCATGTAATACTTTCTTTTGTTGGTGTTCCCTCTTCAGTTCTTCTTGTTTCTTTTTCCTCTTCAAAAAGTCTTGCAGAGTCTGAATATGCTCATATGTCAATTTGTCTATATCCCATTTAGGAATCACAATCACTTCATCCAAAGTGACACTTGGACTAGGTGACTTCCTCCTATGTGACTTTTTCCTTTTGAGATCTAAAGAGCTGATACTCGGCTTAGTTACAGTGATATTTTTTCCTTTGGCAATATTAATTTCACTTGTTGCGTTCAAATGAGTCAAGATTACCTACTGATCAGGTATACTTCCTATTTTAGGTGCAGTGGGATTAGATGATGCAGAGCGTGGTAGATCAACCAACACTTGTATAGCTTCTTATTTTGTAGGCTTGTCTGCAATTTCTTCCATCTTATCTTCACTCTCTAAAAATGTTTGTACAACCTCTAAAATAGGTGGATTTTTATTGATTACCTCCTTTTCTCCTTCTTTATCTGACTCTACCTCAGTTTCCCAAATAGGTGATTGAATACTTGTGTCTGTCGTCTCATTTTGATCCACGACATCCACATTACTGTCTCCTCCAAATGCAGTGTCAATTGGACTATCCATTGTCAAGTCTATAACTTGCACACCACCTATTTCCTTTTGTTTTTCAATTTATGTTTCTGCTTGATCTGTAGCAGTTTCTTTCTCCATTTTCTTCAGCTCTGAGTTATCTTCTTCTTTTTCATCATCCTTCTTAGCAATTAACCCAAAAATTTCTTTCCATATTCTGTTGCTCTGTTGTACTATACCTTCAACATCATTCCTCAAAATTGCATAGGCTCTCTGTTTAGGAATTAAATTCCCTTTATATTCATCAATAAACTTAGCTATCTATTTCTTTGTCAAGTCAGTAATGATTTTAGCCAATGTTCCTTCCCTTATTTGTCTTTCAATCATCAATGCATATTACCGTTTTTGAGACAAGATATCATAAAGTTCTGTAGGAACACTATCTCCTAACTCTAAAGGTGCCATCTTGAATGTTCCCATCATATCAATTAAAGCTTCCTGAATCTTGTGCTTATTTACTACACTCTATTTTTCATACTTTATAAATTTGAACCTTGCTAAACCTGAATTGCTTCTTAGATTCTTACATACCTCATCAATATCAGTCATTGGTTTAAATGATGTTGTAGGTATGTTGCTAGGTAAATTTGTGTCTATCACCTCATCATCTTCAGATTCCAAGTATAGCTTCCTCCTTGGTCTTTTCTTAGTAGGTTGGCTCGACACAGCTTTGGTTTCAACTTGTTTCCTCTTTCTTGAGCTGCTCTCCCCAACATTCCTTTTAGTATATAATTTTTCTTTCTCAACAAGAGATGATGCCCTGGTCCTTGGCTGGTTAGCAACATGAGGGGTAGCCTTAGGTTTGGCTTTTCTTAGTTTAGTTGCCTCGGAAACTACTGGCTGCTTCCCTTTACCTTTCATAGTGACCTCTTCTTCAGGTTCACTTACCTCTTCTTCTTCTTCACTAGACATATCTTCTCCATGTCCTGTTGAAGACCCCAAAGGTGCATCTTCTACTTCTTCATCAATTTGAATTCCAACCATCTTCTTCAGAGTTTTGACAATTTTATTTCTCTTTCTCTCCATAGTGCCGACCTTCAAATCTATAGTGATTATGGATTTAGCTTCTTCATAGTTACCAAAATGTTTCACTGTCCTATCAATTTCTTCTACCAATAAAGCTGTTATTGCAGCAGATGTCTCATCAATGTTTACTTCATAAGGTAATGGCCTCAGCCATGATACCCTCGGCACTACTGCTTGTACATAAGTGTAATCTGTGTCAACTAGGAAACAAACATCCTCATAATGTTTTTCAACTAGAGAACTGGGAGCTCTGTTCCTTAACCTCATCTTTTTCTTGAATTCCACAAAGTAGGTTCCCATAACATTGTTAAAATCATCACCTAATTGCTGAATAAACTCATTGATTTGTAGATTGATAGGTCTATCTATTTTCCACACTATGTTTCCAAAAGTAGAAAAAGTGTTCTATATGTAGAAAAATATGCAAATGAGCAAAGATCCAAACTTACAAATTGAGTTCTTTGCCCTTCTGATTGAAGAAAATTTCTCGACCATTTGCATCAATTGTAGCTCGGTAAGGTCATATGTATGATCCTTCTTTACATCTTCCAAGCCTAGTCGACTGTAATGCATGGGATACTATCTTGTCGGCTTGACTGATAGAATTTATGAGCTATAACCCTAACTGCTAAATCAAGCTCCAAATATAAAATTGTAGAGATCGTCATCCCTCTTTTGTTCCAAATGGCTCCAGTGAGTTCTTCAATTTTCTCTTTACTCTGACATTTCATCATTCTTTTCCCATTTAGAATTGGATAACCTGTTACTCGATGAATAATCTCTCTTGTTATCTTAACTGGTCCATTCTCTAGCCATATGTTCATGTTGTGTATTAGACTCAAAATAATATTGATCCATTCCATTCTGAATTCTCTCAAAAATTCTAGGGCATGAGTTAACCATCTCTTGGCTAAGTGTTTATGTTCATCTTTTAGAACTCCATTTGTGCACAATCTATTGTAAGATGCTCTAAGCTTGTGATCTCTAACTTCACTGATCTTACACATATAGCATGACCTGATATCGTGAATTATAAGTACCTTCGATGGTATTGACGATAGGGCTCCAGTCAAATCACCCCTGATGCCACTCTGAAGAACTACACAAAATTTAGGAGGCGCACAAGTGTTGCTCCTTACCAATTGTACATTCAACAATTCCTTCTCCATTCTCTTCACTGGTGTAGAAGAACTTTCGGCCATTTTCTCTGAAAATTAGGGTTTCAAAGATCATGAATAGAGTACCTCGGTAAGTAACAAAATTTGTACTTTCCACTAAAATTTTGCTAACGACACGTTGTAGAAATCCTCAAAAACCTTTGCTGAGTTCAAGTTCACAAATGTACAAAGCGATCTTACAAAATTATCAATCGCATGGTGAGAAGAAATGAAATAGCTCTTTCCTTTATATAGACTCCAACGATCAAAAGTTAGGTAAGCATTAAATGTTATTTCCATTGAGTGAGTGCGAAACAACTGTCCTCGACCAACTCACGAAATTCACTTATCACTCGGCCATCAAACAAAACTTACTTGGCATACATTAGAAATATACTGATGCTCGACACCTATAGTGCATTTATACTTTTCATGCTACATAACTCAAAATTTGTCCCGATGCATCTTAACATATGTAGATATGGACTTTTGCACTGTTATATGTTAGGAACTGATAAAAGATATGGAATATAAACACAGTTCCTTACATACCTTTCTTTGCTTAATTAGTGATGGTGAGATCACCTGATCCATTGGATTGGGTGACCTGGGCTTTAGTAGCTTCACTGTTGCTCAGTTCTATTTTCCTTACCCATGTTTGGTTCACTTTTGCTCTTATTTCCTCAACAACGGGAGCAAGTATTCTCATTTTGCAATCTCTCCTAGTGTGACCAATTTTCAGACAGTTATAGAAAACTAGGCTTCCATTCATCCAACTCTTAGATTTACCTCTGAAATGTGTCTTTATGCAGTTTTTTGGAACATGTCCATACTCACCATAGTAATGATAGCTATGCCATGTGTTATAATCCCAATTGTAAGTGTTACCCTTTCTTGGTTCTTTTGCTTGTGTCTTTGATGTCCATTTTTTTTTAGCATTAGATTTGCAATCTTGTGCTCTATGTCCAAATTTATGATAGTTGTAACAATTCCCATTGAATCTAGGTGTGGGAGGTGCATCATTTTCCTTTCCCCAACATTCATGTGCTTGATGTCCAAACTTCTTACAGTTAAAGCAATAACCATTGAACTTAGGTTTAGGATTGGACTTACCATTCTTGCTTCAGCAGATGTTTGTTGTGTGTCCTGATTTTCCATAGTGATGGCATACAGGCATGTTGTTCTTTTTCTTTGCACTCCTCCTTTCACCAGTCTTGGATGATTCTCCTTTCTCAGTAGATGTCTTTTGTTCAGTGTGACCTAATCCAAAAGAATCTTTAGATCTCCTTGATGCTTCCATCAAGTTCTCAAAATGAGTCAAGGCTTCATTGGGTCTGTTCAATCTTTCATTCAATTCTTTCTTAGATCTCAATTCATTTTTCAATTGACTATTTTCAGATTTTAGATTCACAATTTTCATTCTTTCCTACTGATCTCCTGATTTGCAAGTAATAGTTGATTCACCATGTCAACCTGATTGTTTGTCATCATTTTTACTTCATGTGTCCTTTCATCAAGTTTGACAGTCATCATTCTTTTGTCTTTTTCAGCCATAGCTTTGTCATCTTCAACTTTCTTCTTTTGTTCCACTACTTCACATAGTCTTACTGTTTGCATTTCTTGCTCTCTTTTTAGATTTATGACTTCTTCACACAATGTATTGTTCCTTTCTAGTAGATCTGCAATTGGTGCATCACTCTTAGTGGATTTTCCATTCTGAAATAGATTTGTAGTGTCATCTTCCTAATAATGAGTATCATTCATTTGTTTGGCCAAATCTTTTCTTGCTTGCAAGGACTTCTTTAGTTCTTATATTGCAGTTTCCAGCTGATGCAATGCTAGCTGAATTTCAATCTTTTTATTCTCCGCGACTTTACCCAATTTGTAAATCTCCATCTCAAGATCTGTACTCTCAACCTGATTAAAAAATTTTGTAGGAGAATTGAGCTCTGATACCAATTGCTGGAAATACAATATGGGAAAGCAAGATACTAAGGAGGGGGGGGCGTGCGAATCAGATCTTAAACTTTTATCCTTTAAAACAAAAATGATCCACAACCATGCATAAATATAATTGAACTAAAAACTAGTAGCATCCTTGACAGTAAATAAATAACTCAAGACAACAGAATTTTGGTAACCCAGAAACCCAATAAGGTAAAACTGGGGTGGGGATAATACCCACAAAGATCTTCACTACTGTAGCAATAAAGTGTGCCTGTTAGGGATACAAAGTTTGATTACAATATGCAATCTACCTGGTTAAAGGTCTGCCCGGTTAAGAGCTTTAGATCATTACAATCTACCTTGTAAAAGGATTTAAACTTACAACAAAGTTAGCACTCGGCTAAGAGATTTAGAAAGGTCTGTTAGAACCACTCTGTTAAGAGATTTCACCTGATACACTGGTTAGAATGTCTCAAGAACTGATCCTTTGTTATGCACTCTAATGCTGATAACAGATCTCCTCTTTCCAATACTTTCTCTGATCTAACAATCTGATAAGTCTTTACTCTGCTGTTCACTGATCTTTCATTCTGTAAGATCTATGCCTCTTCTCTCAAAATAACCCTTAGTACATCTCTTTTTATGCACACATACACCTTCTCTATCTCTGGTGCTGATCGGGAGGTCTTCTTCTTAGAGCCTTTTAGCTCTCTCCAAGGCCTTCACTTGGCCTTACTTAGGGTCTCTTTCTCTACCCTAACTAGAGGATTCCCTTACCAATCCCCTAGCTCCCAAAGAACTTCCCACCAACTTCAAACTCCTCCCTATACCACACTCCATAGCTTTCTTGCATCCATAGCTTTGCAAGCATCTTAACACTCTAATGGTGTCAAATTCCTAAAGATGTAGTTTCTAATAATCCTTAGGTCTATCTCAACTCCTATGGATCCAATTCGATGAATCCCTCAACCATTTTCCAATCGAGTTCAAAATCTAGTCTTTTAGGCCTTGTAGCCTTTTAGGCCTATTAGCCCTCCTAATCACTGAAAATGTGATTTTCCTCCTAAACTCCCTTAACAACCCTAGAAACAAAGTGTATATTCTTTGTGGGTTTTTCTTACCCTTCAATATTTTCTAGGTCTCTGGTCTCACCTCTATCCGTACAATGGACTTCTACCAAACCCCTAAAAATAAGGGTTTCAAAGGCATGTAGACTGGTTTGGTAACTTGGTCTTCTTTTCCCAATTAGATGATATTCTCTAATATTTTCCTTCCACAAGAAGGTCTTACCCACATGCCTCTACACTCCTCAAATCTTAATTGGCTAATACCAATCACTCTGCAATCTTCATTGCCTCTGTCTTGTTCAGATTCCCTAGCCAGAATGCTTCCCACTCGCCTAGGGATTGAATGTTCTCGAGCTTCCTTGCACTCACACACTCTAAAATCCATATATACATAGTATATATAAGGTCTCTGTGGATTCCAAGTGCTCATGGAGTTTGAGCCATGGGAACTTCAAAGAAACCCATTATTTACACAACTGGACCAAAACTGGCTAGTGAACTTGCAAAACACAAATAATTTAGCAAACCCTAACCAGAATGTACAATCTACTAAACTAAAACCACACAAAGATTGGAAACTATATTGCAAACACTATCCAATCATTCATTTAGTACATTCAATCCAATCAAGTGGTGGATGAAGGCACTGTCATAAAATTACACTGTAAATTGGTTCTTCCTTGCAATCAGTCCATACAATATGAGAACTAACTATCAGATTAGGGTTGGATTCAACTTATATACTCCTATCCCATCTATCTAGACCATTTGGTTGGGATTTGGGCACCTTAATGGTCGATTCCTAAAATCTAGGAAATGTTGTCATGACAACTTTTGTCAAAATTGCAACTTTTCCATTTTGAGTATCCTAATTGATTCCAAACTTTATCAATTGACCTCAAATAGTTAGAAAACACCTAAAAATTAAAAATCTTCCCAATTTGGGACTTTGTTCAACTCTTTTAATTTTGAGTTGAATTCTAGGCCTTGGACTCCTAGAGTCAACTAGACTTAAACAACATAACCCCAATCCTTCCAAACCTAAACACACCTCAAAACACACACTAGGGACTTTATATTTTAGTCCTTATTCATGGAAGGTTGGCCAAACCAACCTACAAGCCAAAAATGATTAAGATCTTTCAATAGACTTTAAGGGTGCTCCTGCACCATACTCCCCCCTGCAACAAGCAAATTAAGGAACTTTTAGTGTCAGGAACTCCTCACTGATTCCATGTTTCTTGCAGTCACCCTCAACTATCCAAGTGGCTTCTGATTCTGGTTGTTTCTTCCACTTCACTAGATGCTTCATGTAGATCTTCTTCCTTGTTTTCTTTTTCACCCTTGAATCCAATATCTTCTCAACTTGTGGTTTGTCCTATTCCAGAGTCTTGAATTCCCCCATGTCCTTATGTACCTCTGTTCTATGATGCTTCTCATCCATATCTGGCCCCTTATACTTGACCAAATCCTTCACATTGAAGATTGGAGAAATTGACATTTCCTTAGGCAACTCTACCTTGTAGGCATTGGCTCCATACTTAGCCAAGATCTTGCATGGCCCAATCCTTTTCATCTGTAGCTTGCTAGGTATCCTTTTCTATAGTCCTACCTTATTTAGGAACACCATGACTAGTTCACCCACTTCAAACTATAATTCTCTTCTCCCTCCATCTTTCTTTGTCTTCAACTTCTGGTTGGCCTCCATCAAGGTCTTTCTCACTTGTTCACGCACTTCCCTCATTGATTGGGAAAAGTCATCAGCATGCTCACTGACTCCCTCATATCCTTTGAGGTATCTGAGTTCCATCACACCCCTTGGATGTGCCTCATACACAATTTCAAATGGGATCTTCCCTATAACTCTGTTTGTACTGTCATTGTAGGAAAATTCTGCCTATGGATTAACTTTCTCGCACCCTTTCCCATACTCTTTGGTTAGACATCTAAGCAAGTTCCCTAGTACCCTGTTGATTACTTTAGTCTACCCATCCGTTTGAGGATGGTAGGAAGATCCATGAGATAAATTTGTTCCTAATCTCTTTCATAGGATCTTCCAAAAGTGACCCATGAACATTACATCCCTGTCTGCAACAATACTCATTGGTAGGCTATGAATTCTCACTACTTCCTTGAAAAACAAATAAGAAATATGGCTGGGATCATGTGTGGTTTTGCAAGGTATGAAGTGGCTCATCTTATTGAACCTATCGACCACTACAAACACACTGTCAAATCAAGTTGGAGTCCTAGGTAACCCCACTATGAAATCCATACTTATGCATTCCCAAGGTCTATTTGGAATAGGTAATGGCTAGTAAAGTCCTGTATTTGATGAAGTGCCTTTGGATTTCTGACATATGCCACACTACTCCACATATCTTCTCACTTCCTTCTGCATCTTTGGCCACCAATAGAACGTTTCCACTAGGTCCAATGTCTTATTCAACCCAAAGTGTCCACTTAGGCTTTCATTGTGCTTCTCCTGGATAAGGTTCTCCCTCATAGAGCCTCTTGGAACACATAGTTGGTTGCCTTTGAATAGAAACCCATTCTACAATGTATGCTATGAAAAATAACTATGAAAGTGATTCTCAAGGATCTGACACACCTTATGTATCTCAAAGAAATATGAATCTCCCTCATATAGGTCCTTAAAACCTTCAACCCTTGTACTTTGCAACTGAATCTCTTGGATGGTAAGTAGTCTCCTACTAAGGGCATCTGCAACTTTTTTTTGCACCCCCTTCTTATGTTTGATGGTAAAGGTTTAGGAATGTAGGAATTCCATCCACTTGATGTGTCTTAAGCTAAGCTTGTCTTGAGTGTTGATGTAACTCACTGCTTGGTTGTCTGTGAAGAAAACAAACTCCTTAGGAAAAAGATAATGCCTCCATTTATTTAAGGCTTGCACAAGAGCATATAGCTCCAAGTCATAGGAAGAGTACCTAGACTTAGCCTCATTTATTCTTTCATTGAAAAAGGCCACAGGCCTGCCATCCTGACTTAATATAGCTCCCACTACAATGCTACTTGCATCACACTCTACAATGAATGGATTATCAAAGCTTGGTAATAGAAGTATAGGATGAGTAGCCACTTCCTTCTTCAATCTCTCAAATCCATCATTAGCTGCCTTTGTCCACACAATTTTTTTTTCAATCCTCCTTTTATAGTCTCTAGGACTGGAGCACAAATCTCACTGAATCTCCTAATGAACTTCCTATAGAATTGGGCTAACCCATGGAAACTTCTAACTTTTGTCCCTATCTTAGGAGTAGGCCAGTTCAATATGGCCTCTACCTTCTCTTTATCCATTTTTAAGTCACCCTTAGAAACCAAAAAGCCAAGGTAGACTAGTTCTTCTTTCATGAACTCACTCTTCTCAAGGTTTATGGCGAGTTTCTCCTCCTGTAATTTCTTCAACATTATCTCCAAGTGTTTCATGTGATCCTCTTTAGTTTTACTAAAAATTAGGATGTCATCTAAATAGACAACTACAAAAACTCCTATATAGTCCTTCAAGACTTTATTCATTACCCTCATAAAGGTGCTTGGTGCATTGGTAAGCCCAAAGGGCATAACTAGCCATTCATATAACCCCTTTGTAGTCTTGAATGTAGACTTCCACTCCTCACCCTCTTTCATCCTAATCTAATAGTACTCACTCTTTAAATCACTTTTAGAGAAGTAATTAGCACCCCCCAAACAATCCATCAAGTCCTCTATTCTAGGAATTGGAAATCTATACCTAATAGTTATCCTATTTATTGCCCTAGAATCAGTACACATCCTCCACTTACCTCCCTTCTTAGGAGCCAACACCACTGGGATAGCACATGGGCTATGTTAGTAATAACTGAGAGGGGGGGGGGGGGGAATCAGTGGCCTNTGGGATAGCACATGGGCTATGTTAGTAATAACTGAGAGGGGGGGGGGGGTGAATCAGTGGCCTCAAAAATTTATCCAATTTAAACTTTAATCCACGAATCAGTACTTCTCAAATTATTAAGTCCCAACAAGATGCATGCCTTGGATATGCTTGAAACAAATAACTATCTGTCGGTTTACCTTGTCTGTCCTTATTCTCCTTGATAACCGATAAGCAGTAAACTATATTTACCGATACTCAGTAAATATGCAGAGTATACCAGTCAATCCATAAAGGCATATGTAGAATATAAAACAATAAAGTAATAGACCATACACATATAACACACAGATTTTAACGTGGAAACCTTGTTAAGGGAAAAGCCACTGGGACCAGTACCCCAAATTTTTAGTCTTCTGAAGTTTTCCCTGTTAGGAGCCAACCCTGTTAAAGGTTACAAACACACTATTAAGTGCAACCTTTTTAGAGGATTTTTATACATAGGTTGTCACTTAGTATCTGGCATCTATGCTACCATCCTTGAATTAGTCTCATGATTGTCAATAGGCTTTATGCAAATCTTACTACCATCCTTGAATCAACATCCTTCTTAGACTATCAATAGGCTTTAGGTAAGACCGGTGATACTATCATGAGTCAACCTTCTGGTAATCTGTTAGGATATACCTCAATTACAAAAGACTGTTAAGTCTTGCTCTGTTAAGAGACTTTATGCTTCAATGGTTAAACTGAAACAAAATGACCTATTTCTAATGCAACCAAATTGTAGATTTTTAGATCTATTTACTTACAATATCTTTCTGATCAATGTATAAATATGATTCCTTTATAGTTAACTCTTTTTTCTTTGTGATGCTGTGCTTTGCTGTTCGTCGGTGTCTACAGAATTCTGCATCTCTCCCTCAGCTTGATTGATCAGGATTACATGAAGTTTATCCTTCATCAGTTTCTCTTCAGCATCTTCTATCAGTTCACTCCCTCGTGTATCTGATTGCTTACTTGCGGGAATGAATTATGCTTGTCTCTTAAATAGACATGATGTTCCTTAATTCTTGGTTCTTGATTCTTGATTCTTGACATGAAAAACAACCCAACCAAATTGATTTATGGCTTTAATCTCCTGATTTATCTCATAGTTATCTTCTTGCCAACTGTACAAATCACTTACTTAAATGTGGTCAAATAAAACAAATAAAACAACTAGTTAAGTCTATCCTTTAGCTCTGCTAGCTAGATATTTTGTCATTTTCTGATCTCTCTGTTCCGTCAGTCAATTCTGCAGTTCATCGCCGGTGACAACTACCGGTTCCATTGGTACAACTTCAGTTAGCTTCAAGATCTCTGTCCGTTGGGCATCATTGGATCTTGCTCGTCGAGAAACACTATTTTTAGCTTGTCGAGCATCCTTTGATTCTGCTTTGTCAAGCAACACTGTCTTCTGCTCATCGGGTATCACTGTGACTTTATCTCTATCTTTACCAATGGTGTGCACTCCACCAGTGTAGTCTATCACATAGTGAATAGTTGACTTTTATGCATTGCTGAAAGCATAAACTTTATTCCATTGAATCTCTGAAGTCTTTGGCACTATGTATATGACCATACAGATGATATCAAGTTGACATCAATGACAATACAAACCATTAACTGATTTAATGTCTTGCATCATCTTCAACTTAATATAGTAAAACATTTAATCAGTTACATGTCATCAATCTCTCCCTTTGGCATTGATGGAAACATGCTATATTATCACACTATACTATTTCTAATACAACATGAAATACAATTGTTGAGATTCATCAAATTACCAAACAGTTTGGTTTGATAACCGATAAAATTTTTGACCACTGGTAAGCTCTGTGTAAGCTTAGATTTGATTCTTGCAGCTTTTCTTTTTCTTCTTTTGATGCATTGTGTCCTTTTTGACTGTTCTGCTTCTTTGATGTCTTTGTCTTTTGTTTGCCACTTTTATACAAATTCTCTCCCTTTAGATATGATCTCTCCCTATTTGAGTAATCTGATAATGTATAGTATCTGATGATAATATGAATACATTCTCTCCCTTTGACATTAATGCCAAACAAATACTTTCACAAATATCTGACATTCTGTCAAACAGTTTCTTCTATCCATAATATATTCCTTGAATTTCCCTTATTCATCATCAATATAAAAATCTTCTCTAGTGCTTAGTTCTGATATATACCTTACTGTATATAGATGTAGCTTTGTAGTTAAGCTTCTGCTTGCATCAATCATGAATGATATTTTGATAATATATGGCTGATGCAGCGTCTAGTCCTTTTACTGACTGTTAGGCATGGGTTTGACCCCTAGTCTTTTCCTCAGGTACTCAAATGTATCCTTTGACAGTGGCTTGGTGAAGATATCAACCAATTGTTCTTTTGATTGCACATATTCAAGTATTACCTCCTTTTCTTGAAATTGTTCTCTTAAGTAATGATACTTGATGGCAATGTGTTTAGTCTTTGCATGCATGACTAGATTCTTGGAAATATTTATTGTATTGGTGTTGTCACAATAAATAACTACTGGTTCTTTGATCTTCATATGCATACCTTCCAGCAGTTGTTTGATCCATGTAATATTTGAGCAGTTTGCAGCAGCAGCAACATATTCTGCTTCTATAGTAGACTAAGAGATGCATCTTTGCTTCTTGCTAATCCATGTGACAAGTCTGTCACCCATAAAGAATGCTCCTCCAGTTGTGCTCTTTCGGTCATCAAGATTTCCAGCCCAATCAGCATCGGTAAACACTTTCAATTCAAATTTTCCTTCTCTTCTATACCATAAGCCAAATTCCTCAGTATTCTTCATATATCTCAGAATTCTTTTCACAATAGTTATATGTGATTCCCTGCGGTTAGCATAAAATCTAGCAACAATTTCTACTATATGTGCAATATCTGGTCTAGTATGTACAACATACATGAGTTTCCCTATCATTGATCTGTATGGAGTCTGATTTACCTCTGTTGTCTTTTCTTCCTTTGTTAATTTGCATCTAGTAGCCATCCGTGTTCCAACAGGTTTGGAATCTTCCATCTTGAATATTTTCAAGACTTCTTTGATGTATTTGGACTGTGTAATGAAAATACCTTCACTTTATTGAATGATCTGCAGACCAAGAAAGAACTTGATCTCTCCAAACATAGACATCTCAAATTCCTTTCTCATCTCATCAGAAAATGATTTTCATAGCATATCATTGCCTCCAAATATGATGTCATCAACAAATATTTCAGCAATCAAAGTGTTAGCATTAGTATCTTCTTTCAAATAAAGATTACTATTTTCACTAGTCCTCATGAATCCAATACTTATTAGATAGGAATGAAGTATTTCATACCAGGCTCTGGGAGCTTGTTTCAATCCATGCAAGGCTTTGTGAAGTCTACATACCATGTTCCTCTTGTCTAGATCCACAAACCCTTCTGGTTTCTCAATGTATACCTCTTCTTCAAGTATTCCATTTAGGAATGCTGACTTGACATCCATTTGATAT
>MU223520.1:852577-872245 GCA_018584345.1 Thuja plicata | reverse complement strand
TTGTTAGTAATAACTAAGAGGGGGGGAGGGGGGGGGGGTGAATCAGTAGCCTCAAAAATTTATCCAATTTAAACTTTAATCCACCAATCAATACTTCTCAAATTATTAAGTCCCAACAAGATGCATGCCTTTGAAATTCTTGAAACAAATAACTGTCTGTCGGTTTACCTTGTCTATCCTTATTCTCCTTATTAACCGATAAGTAGTAAACTATATTTACTGATACTCAGTAAATATGCAGAGTATACCAGTCAATCCATAAATGCATATGTAGAATGTAAAACAATAAAGTAATAAACCATACACATATAACACAATGATTTTAACGTGGAAACCCTGTTAAGGAAAAAACCACTGGGACTGGTACCCCAAATTTTCACTCTTCTGAAGTGAGCCCTGTTAGGAGCCAACCCTGTTAAAGGTTACAAACACACTGTTAACTGTGACCTTGTTAGAGGATTTTTATACATAGGTTGTCACTTAGTATCTGGCATCTATGCTATCATCCTTGAATCAGTCTCATGATTGTCAATAGGCTTTATGAAAATCTTACTACCAAGCTTGAATTAGCCTCATTCTTAGACTGTCAATAGGCTTTAGGTAAGACCGGTGCTACTATCATGATTCAACCTTCTGGTAATATGTTAGGATATACCTCAATTACAAAAGACTATTAAGTCCTATTCTGTTAAGAGACTTTATGCTTCAATTGTTAAACTAAAACAAAATGACCTATTTCTAATGCAACTGAATTATAGATTTTCAGATCTATTTACTTACAATATCTTTCTGATCAATGTATCAATATTATTCATTTATACTTAACTCTTTCTTCTCTGTGATGCTGTGCTTTGCTGTTCGTCGGTGTCTGCAAAATTCTTTAGCTCTCCCTCAGCTTGATTGATAAGTACTACATGAAGTTTATCCTTCATCAATTTCTCTTCAGCATATTCTATTAGTTCACTCCCCCGTGTATCTTATTGCTTACTTTCAGGAATGAATTATGCTTGTCTCTTAAATAGACATGATGTTCCTTAATTCTTGGTTCTTGATTCTTGATTCTTGGCGTGAAAAACAATCCAGCCAAATTAATTTATGGCTTTAATCTCCTGATTTATCTCATAGTTGTCTTCTTGCCAATTGTACAAATCACTTACTTAACTGTGGTCGAATAAAACAAATAAAACAACCAGTTAAGTCTATCCTTTAGCTCTGCCAGCTAGATATTTTGTCATTTTTTGATCTCTCTATTTCATTGGTCAATTCTGCAGTTCATCGCCGGTGACAACTGCCGGTTCCATCGGTACAACTTTAGTTATCTTTGGGATCTCTATTCATCAGGCATCATTGGATCTTGCTCGTCGGGCAACACTGTGACTTTATCTCTATCTTTACCGATGGTGTGCACTCCGCCGGTGTAGTCTATCACTTAGTGAATACTTGACTTTATGCATTGCTAAAAGCATAACCTTTATTCCGTTGATTCTCTAAAGTCTTTGGAATTATGTATATGACCATACAGATGATATAAAGTTGATATCAATGACAATACAAACCATTAACTAATTTAATGTCTTTCATAATCTTCAACTTAATATAGTCAAACATTTAATTAGTTACATGTCATCAGGGCTAATGCTCTTCCTTATCAATCCCTGGTCCAAAAGTTCTTGAACTTGTCTTGGCTATCTCCTTGTTTTGTTCTTGTGTCATCTTGTATGCAGCCTTGTTTGGCAAAGATGCTCCTGGTATGAAGTCAATTTGATGACTTATCTCCCTCTTTGGTGGAAGGGTGGCTTGTGTACCTTCACAAATTATGTCTTTGAACTGGTCTAACAGTTCTCTTTCCTCTTGTGGTATAGGTGCCTTCTCATGAGACTCCTCCTCCTTTGGCTTTAGCAAGATTGCATAGCCAACTTCTTCTTCCTTCATATCCCTTAGAAATTCTTTCCCACTCAGTAGCATGGCACTAGATTCTATTTCTCCTTTGTATCCTCTTCTAGTATGGATTGTATTTTGTAAGTGACCCCATCTTTCTTGAAGGTGTACTTATTGTCTTTTCCATTATGGACTACATCTCTATCATACTGCCATAGTCTGCCAAGCAACATATGACAAGCATCCATTGGTAAAACATCACATAGTATCTTGCCATGATACTTCCCAATAGAAAATTCCACCCACACTTGTTCATTCACTAAGATGTTTTGGCCCTTATTCAACCATGTGACTTTGTAAGGACACTCATGTGGAATTTTAGTGAGTTTTAACTTCTCTACTGCCTCCTATGATATCACATTGTCTGTAGATCTTGAATCTATGATCACCTTAAATATTTTTCCCATTATCTTGCACTTGACCCTGAAAAGAGCCCTTGTTTTCTTGTGTCCATCATTAGTACGATCTTTAATTATTATCATCCTAAGCATCAAACTTTCACCTTTCTCTAAATCCTGACTTACCTCTGAATGTTTGGTGTTGTCCTCCTTTTGGACATAATTGATCCTCTTTTCTCCTTGTGAGGATGTTGGATTATCTGGACACCTGCATGTAGGGTTTCCCAATTGTCCACAATTGTAACACTTCATGGAGGAGAAATGAGATCCCCTTCCAAAGCCTCATATCCTTCCTCTGCCACTGCCATAAGAACCCCTTCCTCTATTATTGAATCCACCTCTATTGTTGGACTCATGCTCCTACTCTGCATATCTAGAGTCACTTTGACTCCTATTGTCATTGCCTCTACCACTTGAACCTCCTCTATGGCCACCTCCATTGTCTCTACCATTTCCTCTACTTCTGGAGCTAGAATCTTGCCTCTTCTTTAACTTTTATTCCACCTTTAAAGCCATTTGAAAACAACTATGAATGGAAGTTAGGGTAAAGAGACTAAGCTCTTCTTGAATGTTCCACCTTAATCCATTAAGGTATCTTTCCACTTTAATACTTTATGTCTCCTAGATTCTTGATCTTAGACAGAGTTTTTGGAATTCTTCAGTATAGGCTGGCACATCTAGGTCTTTTTGCCTAAGATTTTGTCTCTTATTATGCAGCTGGATGTCATAATCCTCTGGTAGATAATACTCCTTCACTTTTTCCATCATTGTCTTCCAATTTGTTATGGGCTTCTTGCCCTCTTCCTTTCTTTCTTCCTAGAAGAACTTCCACCATGTAAGTGCTTGCCCTCTTAGCCTTGACTTGGCTATCTTCACCTTTAGGGCCTCTGTAATCCCATCATACTCAAAGTGATTCTCCATTCCTTCAAGCCATTGCATGACCATTTTTGCATCCATCTTGCTAGAGAATATTGGGATGCCTTCTAGAGCCTTTCCACTCAATGCCTTGAGTGCTTTGAGGAACGGTTCCTCAGGTAGAAGAGGATCAGGCTCTGGTTCTATTTCCTCTTCCATTGGTTTCTTTCCCTTGTCTATCCCTTCATGCATCTCTTCTATCAATTTACTGGCTCTCTCTGCAACCTCTGCCATCTTAATCCTCATTTCTTCCATTGCCTCTTCAAGAAGCCTATTTTTGATTTTTTTCTCTGACAAATCTTTGGCCAATTCTGCATTGGTCACCATGGTGGACTCGCCTATGGACTCACTCTAATCTGACCCAAGCCTTTCAATGGCTCTGATACCAATTTGATGGGGAGGTCTTCTTCTTAGAGCCTTTTAGCTCTCTCCAAGGCCTTCACTTGGCCTTACTTAGGATCTCTTTCTCTACCCTAACTAGAGGATTCCCTTACCAATCCCCTAACTCCCAAAGAACTTCCCACCAACTTCAAACTCCTCCCTATACCACACTCCATAACTTTCTTGCATCCATAGCTTTGCAAGCCTCCTAACACTCTAATGGTGTCAACTTCCTAAAGATGTAGTTTCCAACACTCCTTAGGTCTATCTCAACTCCTATGGATCCAATTTGATGAATCCCTCAACCATTTTCCAATCGAGTTCAAAATCTAGTCTTTTAGGCCTTGTAGCCTTTTAGGCCTATTACCCCTCCTAGTCACTGGAAATGTGATTTTCCTCCTAAACTCCCTTAAAAACCCTAGAAACAAAGTGTATATTCTTTGTGGGTTTTTCTTACCCTTCAATATTTTCTAGGTCTCTGGTCTCACCTATGTCCGTACAATGGACTTCTACCAAACCCCTAAAAATAAGGGTTTCAAAGGCATGTAGACTGGTTTGGTAACTTGGTCTTCTTTTCCAAATCATATGATCTTCTCTAATATTTTCCTTCCATAAGAAGGTCTAACCCACATGCCTCTACACTCCTCAAATCTTAATTGGCTCATACCAATCACTTTGCAATCTTCATTGCCTATGTCTTGTTCAGATTCCCTAGCCAGAATGCTTTCCACTCGCCTAGGGCCTGAATGTTCTCAAGCTTCCCCTGCACTCACACACTCCAAAATCCATATCTACATAGTATATAAAAGGTCTTATTGGATTCCAAGTGCTCATGAAGTTTGAGCCACAGGAACTCCAAAGAAACCCATTATTTACACAACTGGACCAAAACAGGCCAGTGAACTTGCAAAACACAAATAATTTAGCAAACCCTTACCATAATGTACAATATACCAAACTAATACCACACAAAGCTTGGAAAATACATTTGAAACACTATCCAATCATTCATTTGGTCCATTCAATCCAATCAAGTGGTGGATGAATGCACTGTCACAAAATTACATTGTACACCTTAATGGTCGATTCCTAAAATCTAGGAAATGTTGTCATGACAACTTTAAAAGTTGTCATGACAACTTTGACAACTTTTGTCAAAATTGCAACTTTTCCATTTTGAGTATCCTAATTGATTCCAAACTTTATCAATTGACCTCAAATGGTTAGAAAACACCTAAACATAAAAATCTTCCCAATTTGGGACTTTGGTCAACTCTTTGACTTTTGAGTTGACTTCTAGGCCTTAGACTCCTAGAGTCAACTAGACTCAAGCAACACAACCCTAATATTTTCAAAGCTAAACACACCTCAAAACACACACTAGGGACTTTATATTTTAGTCCTTATTCATGGAAGGTTGGCCAAACCAACCTACTAGCCAAAACTGATTAAGATCTTTCAATAGACCTTAAGGGTGCTCCTGCACCACGTGCACACACACTACTCCAAATAGGGTTTAAGAAGCAATCTTAATATACTTCATGAATCTGGTGATTAGATCTAGATCAATAATCAAGATCAAATGCTTATGCCACTTAGGCATTCCAATTTTTTGATTGGCTCCATTCCACGCATTGGGATCAAATAATTAATACGTAATTAAATCCGTTGAAATCATTAAATGCATGAAAAAGTAAGCCCAAAATAGTTTACCTTCAAGTTTGTGCCATTCCAAACATATATGCCAAAATTGTCTTGCTCAACACATTAAGACTCTAGTGTTCAGCATGAACATGATCAAATTTTGCTTGATTGTTGAGTCACTCGGTAATCACTATCTGCTCGACAATGACTATGTCAGATTTCTCAGCCTATACTAGATAGCTCAGACACAGTGATGACTGGCTAACCTGCCTAGATAAATGACTAAGTGTGGGACAGTAATGTTCAAAAAAACTTAGCGATCAATAGTTAGCTATAGTTGACTAAAAAAGTCAAATGTTAGATTTTGATTTCAATCCTTAAAATGGAATCAGGATAGTCAAATTAGTGAGGGGTGTCATGTTCACGCACAATTGACTACTTGACAAAATGAAGATTTATTGATAAGAACTTTAGATCCTTCACATTGGAGAGAGATATCAATATTATGTAGTTTTCAACACCATGCAGATGCAAATGTAAGACTAACATGAATGCAACCTAAGGTGTAGTCACTAAACCTTTAGCATTGAAAATTTTCATCATCGAGCATTTTTGGAACATCGGAGTCGATACAATCCTTACTAGTGCCACTTCGACCATAATAATATGAATATGACTTTCATCGGATAATATATGATAAACTAACATAAGCATTGGAGCACAAAAGCTGATATGACCTGAACATTATTTCAAGTTGATGTTGCAAGAGTGCACTAGTATCAAGGCATTTAGAGCCAAGATAACCATGAGTCTAATCTTTCATAAACAAACAGAGCAATAACAGTCAAGGAGATAGTTCTGACCTCACCTTGGCGTACAAATAAACAGGATCGAGGGATGTGAGGCTTTTCTGCCTTAACAAAGGAGCTCTTACCACATACGCCCTATTTATTTGATGTTGTTGGACTTCTAGGACCACACCAACAAGTAGTAGACAAAGAAAAGATTAACGAAAAATCAATGATAACAGACATCATACAAATATAAGTTCACCATACTTATGACAGTTTCAAAGTTTTCGGATGTGTATATGTATGAGGTGTTGAGAAACACCATCATTCTTGTGAGTGTGATGTGTTTGAGTGCTATTGATGCAATGAGGGACAATACTCAGGGCCCAAGGCACTCTGAAGTACCAAACCAACTTGCAAATACACAACACGGAAGCAAAAACACAAGAAGTAGAGAAGAAACAACAAATATGTTTTATTCATTAATTGATCAAACTCATTACATGTCAGGCTGTAAGGCCTTTCTAGTTTTGGCCATATACATTAAATGAATTATAGAGTGGTCTTCATACATGTGAGGTCACAGACCTGCCTTTCAATTGTTTCAATAGTTAATCTTCTATCGAAATCCCCTCACCTCCAAGAACTGATCATAAAATAAGAACATGGAAATAAATGTTGGAAACACTGAGAGTGGGGGGGGGGGGGNAATGTTGGAAACACTGAGAGTGGGGGGGGGGGGTGAATCAATGTTTAACTAATTAATCTATTTTAGCAATTTGAAACTCAATCAAATAGATAACACATGAAGCATAATATAGCAACACATAAAACCAGATATGTTTAGGGGAAATCTTGATCAGAGGAAAACCCTAGTGGGAATTAGTACCCACAAATGATTGTACTAGAATAATGAACTTGTTAAGGTTCCTTTGCCCTGTTAGGAGTAGTCTTTACAATGCAAGTATAATGACCCTATTAGGAGTCTTTACAATAACCCTGTTAGGGGTGAGGAATCACTGTCCAAGAGCTCACTGCTCAATAAGATGATTGCTACAACCTCCTTGATAATAGTTATACACTATATCCAAAAGTGAACTGTTGTATGTGACACAATTGTCTGATCAGTTCTAGTTATGCACTGATGCTCTTATTCTCTTAAAGATCTCTATCTTATATTGTTCTTCTATATCTCTTCTCTGCATATTTATTTGACACTGTCTAATACAACTTTACATGACATATATATATATGTTCATGCCTGAATAGATGTGACCAAAAACAAGACCTTAGTCGGCCCAAAAACAATATACACAACACTTCCAAACAAATTGGCTTAAGCGTGTTTATAATAATGATTAATACATAACTACTAACTTATTACAATAGGCACTTAGCCTTTACAAAACAAAATATTACACGCTAATCCAAAAACTAAAGTCAGCTTCATACTTTATTTTTTGAACTGCAGGTGCACTTAATCTTTCTATAACTTCTTCGTACTATCAGTTCATACCATGCATGTATAGGGTAAGAATAACAACATATCATAGATCTTATATATGAACGCGTATAGCTTTATTTATTCTGATACATGTGCGCTGGTGCTCTGATCGACTGCATATCTCTGTTCTGCTCTGTCTTCTATACTTAGCCATTTTTGTCTTCCAAGTTTACTTGAAAAAAATTCATATGACTTTTTTGCCATAATGAAAACACAAAATAAGTCATAGACACTCTGATTGTCAACTTTCCAACAATCTCCCCCTTTGTCATTAATGGCAACAAAGGAATGTGGCCAAGTTGTTTTAGAATTTGACTTAATAGAAAAAAGGCTTTACATCATAAATTTGGCTATATAAAATATTCCTTATATACATACATTACCCCCCCCTTTGACATTAATGGAAAAGGTGTCAAAATTGTAAGTCTCTAGATACTTACTCCATGTATACATTTGGATAAGCAATCTGAATATTCTTGATCTTTTGCTGCCAGAAAGTCTTCTATGCATCAACTATCTGAAGATGGGCGCATAAGGCTTATATAAGCCTCTCCATCTTTGTTAGATCCATGCTGTGTCCTTGATCATAGGTAGCAATGGTTTCATCTATCTGTTTGATGTTCTCATTCAAAACTGCTAAGGAGGGCGCAAGTGCATTTCTCAGTTGAGTCTGCCTGATCCTTATCTTACTGATCTCTATTTTATCTTTTTCAATCTTGTCTATCTATCCTTGATAGATATTGTTACAAATGTTGATGTCTTGGGATGATGTTTCAATTGATTGACTTATGTTATCAACCAAGATATCTGCTTCCTCTATCTTCTTGATGTGCTCAGAGGTAAGTTTTACTCTGTCCATGTAGTTTGCTATTACCTTCCTGCCTTTTGATGCCAATTCTTTCAGAATTTTCTGACCAATCTTTAATGAATTGAGATCTAAAGAGAAGTTCTTTACCAATTCATTCAATCTTCCCTTCTTGTACTCATCCTCTGCAATTTTAGTAGCAGAGTCTACTAAACTTGTGAAATGTGATTTGAAACTTGTCAAGATATTGTCAACATCATCAACTGACTGAATCTTAGCCACTTTCTTATCTGCTGGCACTAAGTCATTCAGAATGTTCACTATCTCTAGAAGGAGAGGGTTTCTCATGACTTGTTTCTCTTTGGCTTTCTCCATGGCTATCACACTAATCTTAATCAAATCTTCTTCTTCCCAAGCATCTAAATTTGCTAAATCAGGTGTCAAGCTTGACAACAATGATGGTTTGATGGATGGAGTATGTATTACATTCTGACTGGCATCCACATATTCACTCTTCATAGGGATCTCCATAACTGGTGTTTCATTAGTTTTATTATCTTCCTCTTTATTCAAATCTATTGAATCTTTAGAGGGAACTTCATCTTGCTGTAAAGATGTCTCACTAGTGCATACCTTCTTTGTCTCTTTAGTGCTAACAAATGCTTTTTCAACTTTATCCATGTCATTGTTACAAGTGGTCATGGATATCTTAACATCATCAATCCAATAGTTTCTTCTGAATCTTTGGCTGTATCAGAAGCTATTGAAACAGTGGGTGCTGAATCCTGTGGACCTATCATAGGTGCACTTTGAATCACTAGTTCTTTGTTCTATTTGGGAGGATATGGAGTTTCTTTTGCTGTAGGTGCCATTGATGTATACATGTGTCTATCCAGAAATACCCACTCAAATTCTTTCTGAGTCTCTTCACCAACCAGTTCATATTCTTTGTTCATGATATGGAGAACTCTTGTTTGGTTCTGAGATGAGGCTTTACTAAATCCAATAGAATGACTTTTTCATCATGTGAGCAGATAGGGTGAAGACTGTCTAATGTTTCTTCTCTTATCCTCATATCCTCTTCAATTTCTTGCCTTTTTAATACATCAAGTATGTTCCATACTTTGTCTTTTATAATTGTTTTGAGTTCCAATACTGTCCTCTTAAACTTGATCATGTGAGAGATAATCATAGAATGAATTTATGATTTGTCTATCTCCTGGTACTTGTCATATACATTTTTGATAGATTCTAGTCTTCCTTCATTAACAATTCTGTTATTTAGGACTGTTAGACTAGGTTTGAATCCTACCTCAGGAGGGGCTTGAGTGTTCTTTACCTTGCTCCTTGTGGTCCTTGAGGATGGATGATTTGTGGGAACTTTCTTCTTCCTTCTAGTCATATTTCTAGGTACAGAAGGTGGAGAAGATTCTAGATCAATGGTAGTTGATGGTGCAGATGTAACTTCATCCGATTTCTTCTTCTTCTTCTTAGGAATATCATCAAACTTTTCCATTTTTACTTCTGCAGGAGTTTTCTCAAGTTCTTTAGCAATCTTAGCTTCCCTAGCTTTGTCTAGGTCTTCTTGTGTAACCCCATGAACTTTTAGGATATTTGAAGTAATCCTTGATGCATTCCTTTTGTTGTTAGCATTGTATAAGACAGAATCAACTTGATTTGTCTTCTCTCTGAAAGTACCCCATCTAAGTTCATTAGGATCCTTGGGCATAGATAGGATAACTTGTACATACCCTTCCAAAAATTGTTCTTAAACTTCATAGCCAAGTGGATGAATCCATTTTCTTCTTGGTTCAACTACCTCCATGCATGTACAATTAGTTTCCACCATAAAGCATATGGTGTATTTGTACTTATCAACTATCTTCTCCAGTATCCTGAACCTTTTCTACATCTTGATCCTGAATGCTTTGATCTCCATGTCCTTAGAATCTTTCACACTACTTTTTGATGTAGCCTTAGAGATATCTGAGACATAGTGGGTTTTCTCCTATATAGGTAAATATTGGAAACTTTACCTACAATGTGGAAGTAGAGATAGATGATCAAAGAGCCAAATCTGAATATTTTTATCTGTTCATACTTGACCGCACTAATGTTGTCAATCAGCTGTGCATACAATATTTTACATAGCTTGTACTATGTATTATCCTTCACCATTTTTATTTCTGCGAGGACAGTTGCTGCAGATACACTATTTAGTCTGCTTGCATGCTAGAACTTATAACCTAGGATCATAGTGACCAATTTGATGTCATCTGTCTTAATGGGATCAATAGTCATTCCGCGCCTATCACTTTTGGAGAAGCATACTTGTACCATGTGCTTCTTAACATCCTTACATGTGGGAAGAACTGGTCCAGTCTTAGGAAGTCCAGTCATGTCATGAATTAGGTCTACAGTAATGCGGACAGGAACTTCACCAATCCAATATAGGTTATCATGTATCCTGATCAGTAGGATTTTAACCCATTCTAGCTCATAGAACTCGTGCACCTTAGAATACTCAAAGATAGGGTTATCAGTGAGATGCACGTATTCATCTTTGAATGAATAATCTAGTTTCATCATTGAAGCCATAAGATTAGCAATGTTGTTATCACCAACTATTTCCTTCTTGCAATATATATATGCATGAATGTCTTCTACATGCACGACTCCTAGCGGAGTCTTAGAAAATACTCCTTCAACATCATCTAATATGGACTTGAATGGATTCTTCTTGAACACAAATCTTTTCCTTTCAGAAATGTCAAATACAACAGGGGTTTCCATACTTACTTGCTACTTGATTAAATAGGGTTTCATGATGATTCTAAAATGATGCGACTGCTAGGGTTCCATTTCAATATTTAATCCATTCACAAACCAACCAATTCCTTAATCTGTAGTGCTTTGATGCTCAATGCTCATGTGCTCTCTGAATGTTCAATCTTGAATGCAAAGTGAGGTTTAAAGATCTTTTACCAACTTATATAAAAGATTATTTCATTTAATTCTCTTTGCCGTAAAGCGGTTTTCATAGAGAATTTCAATCTTTGCTTTTGTCCAAGTTCATACTATGCGTATATGCATACATCTTTACTTTGTCACCAAATATATGAATTCATAGGTGCATACTCAGAGGTGAGTATACCATCCACGTAGGGGTTCAGAGCTAGAATAGCTCCCCCTAAGACCATGCAGGTCAACTAACCAGAAGTAGAAGGTGCATTCATTGTGGATTCATCTACTACCTTGTTCTCTTCATTATCCTTCTTTACTTCAACCCAAATTTTATCTGCATCTTCTTTACCTTGTACAAATTTAACTTCTCCTGATTCTTCAAATAGTGACTTTTTAGGATTCTCTTGTCTTTGTGCTCTTGACCTGCAAAACCTTGAGATATGTCCATCTTTTCCACATGAGTGACAGATGATAGGAGGTCTAATGCTATTATTCATCATGTTGCACTGCTTGACTATGTGTCCATTGTAATTACATATCTGACATGTAATGTTCTGAAGGTTTCTTTGAGGTTGATTTCTCTAATTTTATTGAGTCATATTTCTTTGGTTCTATTGTGACTGATTTCTTTGACTTGTTCTGCAATGAATAGCCCTGTGACCAAACTTATTACAAGAGTAACAATAACCATTAAAAGGTCTTACCTCTTTACAATCTCTTGCCAAGTGTCTATGCTTGTTACAAGCATAACAAGTTTTGTTAACTTTCTTGAGTTCATCTTTAGGTTGTTCTGTTTTAGCCTCTGCAAGATTCTCAATTTTCTTTGCTTTAGTGGATGTCTCTTGTGATTTCTTTCTTTCTTGCATTGAATTGATTTTAATTTGAGCTACACTGTATCCAACACCAGTAGTGTCACCTTTTAACTTTTGTGCATATGTTTGTGATTGAATTAGATTAGAACTTGTGTGTAGTTTATCAATCTTGTCTTTTGATTCTATTAGTTTAGATTCTATCTTTTTCTTGATGTTTTCTAATTCCAAGGTTTTCATGTTCGCTTGCATAAGTTCATCATCTAATTGCTTATTCTCCTTGGTCATTTTTTCAATAGATGTTAGGCTATCTGTAATTTGTTCATCAAGATCTTCAATCTTCTCTTTCAAAGACATGTTCTCTTCATTTAGCTTCTTGACCATTTGACCCAAATCATTTGTAGAGCAATCTTTCAAATATTTTCTTAACTTTTTGATAAGCATTTGTGAGCCATCAACTTTTAGTTTAAGTTCCTCATTTTCTTTTTCAAATTTGTCAAGATCTTCAAGTGCTGCTTCAAGATTCTTTTTCAGATGTTTCACTTCTATTGAATCCATGATCTCCTCAAGTGGTTAAAATTCTCTACAGAGGACCAGAGCTCTAATACCAATTGTTGGAAACACTAAGAGGGGGGGGGGGGGAATCAGTGTTTAANAAAATTCTCTACAGAGGACCAGAGCTCTAATACCAATTGTTGGAAACACTAAGAGGGGGGGGGGGTGAATCAGTGTTTAACTAATTATTCTATTTCAAAAATTTGAAACTCATTAAAATAGATAACACATGAAGCATAATATAACAATACATAACACCAGATATGTTTACGGGGAAACCTTGATCAGAGGAAAACCCCGATGGGAATTAGTACCCACAAATAATTGTACTAGAATAATGAACTTCTTAAGGTTCCTTTGCCTTGTTAGAAGTAGTATTTACAATGAAAGTACAATGACCCTGTTAGGAGTCTTTACAATAACCTTGTTAGGGGTGAGGACTCACTATCCAAGAGCTCACTGCTCAATAAGATGAAGGCTACAAACTCCTTGATAATAGATAAACACTATATCCAAAAGTGAACTGCTGTATCTGACACAATTGTATGATCAGTTCTGGTTATGTGCTGATGCTCTTATTCTCTTAAAGAGCTCTATTTTATTCTGAAATCTTATACTGTTCTTCTATATCTCTTCTTTGCATATTCCTTCAACACTTTGTAATACAACTTTACATGTCATATATATATGTTCATGCCTGAATAGATGCGACCAAAAACAAGACCTTAGTCGGCCCAAAAACAACATACACAATACTTCCAAACAAATTGGCTTAAGTGTGTTTACAATAATGTTTAATACATACTACTAACTTATTACAATAGGTGCTTAGCCTTTACAAAACAAAATATTACACACTAATCCAAAAACTGAAGTCATCTTCATACTCTATTTTCTAAACTACAGGTGCACTTAATCTTTTTGTAACTTCTTCATACTATCATTCCGTACCATGCGTATATAGGGTAAGAATAACAACATATCATAGATCTTATATATAAACACGCATAGATTGATTCATTCTGACACATGTGCACTGGTGCTCTGATCGACTGCATATCTCTATTCTACTCTGTCTTCTATACTTAGCCATTTTTGTCTTCCAAGTTTAATTGACAAAACTTCATATGACTGTGTTGCCATAATGACAACACAAAATAAGTCATTTACACTCTGATTGTCAATTTACCAACAATAAATATATACAAGAGTCCATTAAAGAGGTTGGCGCTCAAATCCCCAAGAGAGACCCAGATTTAGGTCCACACATATCCCAATGAGAGACCCCAGATTAATTACACCACAAAAATAAAATGTAGAAGTCATCCAGATTAGGATAAACAAATCAGGAAGAGCATCAACAAGAAACAATAGTCACTCGGTAAGATGATACCTGAGAAACATAGATGACTTGGTAAGAACATAACCAAGCCATAGAAAACCAACTCAGTGAAAGAATAACTGAGCAATAGAAACCAACACACACCGAGACCCGTTGGTGAAGAAAGACAGGAAGAGTACCTGAGAAACATGATAACTGACCACTTCACCAAGAAGTCTCCAAACAAGCTAAAGAATGAAAGAAAACATATTTTGGTTGATTAGAATTGCTAAGGACCCAAGATGCTCCTGCATCAGACACCTAGGGTTAAAATAAATTATTCCCTGAATCATGTATCAGGTCCAACCTGAAATGAATCTAACTTAGATTGAGAAATCCAAGATGAGTCCTCAATTGATCTATTCTTCCATTTTACCAGAAAATCCATGTATTCCTTTCCTCTTGTACTTCTTCTAACTCTCTATTTCAAAATCTGTTCAACTTTTTCTATCTATTTCTTAGGATAATCACTTGGTACTGCCACTTCTTCATCAGGTTCATGATATTCATACAAGTTTGAAATATTGAATATAGGTGATATATCCATGTCATCAGGTAATTCAACTTCATAAGCATTTCCACTATCAAATCTTCTTAGTATTCTGCAAGGACCAAATTTCTTCATCTTCAATTTTCCATATGTCCCAATAGGAAATCTGCCTTTCTTCAAATGAACCATTACTGCATCACCAAATTCAAAAGTTTTATATCTTCTTGATCTATCTTCACTATCCTTGTATTTCTGATCTCTTTTCTCTAGCTTCTATTTTACATCTTCATGCAATGTCTTCTTAAACTCAACAAATTCATCTAATTCATCACTTCTTCTCTCTTCTCCAACAATATCTCTCAAGTTTGATATACCTCTTGGTTGTGTTCCATGAACAATCTCAAAAGGTGTCTTTCCATTAATTCTATTTATTGAACAGTTGTATGCAAACTCTGCTTGTGCCAACATCAAATCCCAATTACTTGGTGTGTTTCCAACTAAACATCTCAACAGGTTACCCAAACTTTAGTTTACAACCTCTGTTTGTCCATCAGTCTATGGATGAAATGTAGAACTATACTTCAACTTAGTGTCCAACTTCTTCCAGAGTGTTTTCCAAAAATAGATAACAAATTTATTGTCTTGGTCAGATATGATACTCCTCGGTAATCCATGCAATCTTACAATCTCGTTAAAGAAAATATTTGTTATATGTACTGCATCTGATGTTTTTCTACATGGTATGAAATGTGTCATCTTGGAAAATCTATCCACAACAATAAATATAGAATCATTACCTCTTTCTTTCCTTGGTAAGCCAAGAACAAAATCCATGCTTATATCACTCCAAGGTTTCTCAGGAATAATAATCGGTGTATACAATCCAGTATTCTGACTTACTCCTTTTGCAACTTGACAAACTCCAAAATTTTTCACAAATTTATGAACATCCTTATATAACTGAGGCCAAAAATACCTTTCCTTAAGTAAACTCAATGTCTTATCAATGCCAAAATGTCTAGCCAATCCAATACTATGTTTCTCCTTAATCAAATTAGTTCTCATTGATCCTCTCGGTATGCACAATTGAATACCTTTGAACAACATATCTTCCTGAATGAAATAGTCTTCATACTTACTTGATTGATTTGAATTAGGTTTTTTGCACACTCTCCACTACTCAGAAAAATCAAGATAATTTTCATACAAATGCTTTTTGTCCTCAAAACCAAGAACTTCAATTCTCATTGCAGTCAACAAAGATCTTCTTCTACTCAATGCATCAACAACTATATTGGATACTCCAATCTTATGATTTATCACAAATGTGAAACTCTATAAATACTCTACCCATTTCATATGCCTCTGATTCAACTTATTTTGACTACCCAAATACTATAAAGCATTATGATCAGTGTACAACACAAATTCATTTGGCATCAAATAATATCTCCATTTCTTGATAGCTTGAACAATAGCATAGTATTCTTGATCATAGACAAAATATTTCCTTTTAGCATCATTCAAATTTTCACTAAAGAAAGCAATAGGTTTACCTTCTTGAGCCAAAATAGCTCCAATTGCACTTCCACTTGCATCACATTCAACTTGAAATACCTTATTGAAATTAGGTAAGGCTAACATAGGCAATTCAACAAACTTCAACTTCAAAGTCTCAAAACTCTTATCAGCTCCATGTGTCCATTTGAATTTTCTTTTGTCTCTTCTCATTGTATCAGTCATAGCATTATAAATAGAACTAAAATTTTTGATAAACTTCCTATAAAAGATTTCCAATCCATGAAATGATCTTACCTCACTGACATTATCAGGTGTAGGCCAACTAAGTATAGCTTCAACCTTCTCAAGATCCATCTTTAAACTATCGACTGAAATCAAAAAACCCAAATACACAAGTTCTTCTTTCATGAAGGAGCACTTCTTCATATTTATCAACACTTTTTCCTCTTTTAATCTCTGCAATACTTTCCTTATATGAATCAAATGCTCTTCTCTAGTATTACTGAATATCAAAATATCATCCAAGTAGACAATCACACATTTATTCAAGAATTTCTGTAAAACTTCATTCATTAACCTCATTAATGTACTCGGTGCATTAGTTAAACCAAAGGGCATAGCCAACTACTCATACAAGCCTTCCTTTCTCTTGAAAGTAGTCTTCCATTCATCACCTTCTCTGATTCTAATTTGATGATACCAGTTAGATATTTCTATGGAATTAGGGTTTCCATGGTACAAATAATCAAGAATGGTAAAAATGTATTAAACTATGGTGCTCGGTTAACACTTATGTTCGGGCAATACTGGTGCTCAGTTTAAACTATATTCCTCAGGTTGTACTATATTTCTCGGTAAGATCACTTGGTAAATTTGGTCGGTGATGCTGCTATTGTTGCTCGGGCTTGTCGCTCGGTATTGCTATTCGGGGTCACTCATTTGTGTCTAAGTTTTATGGTTTGTTGTCGCATGAATTGCTTGCATAAGGCTATTTTAGTCATGCTTTGTTTCTTTTTGGCCACCTTGGTGGTGTCAAATTGATCACTTTGGTCTCTGGTCTTTGCTGGTGTGTTTTGAGTTTCAAACACCTTAGGTCATATGTCCCACATTGGTCGTGCAGTAGTGTTACTTAATATTTTTATATCCCGACTTGAAGTAGTCAAGTGCTGAAAGGCAAGCACCTTTTTGGCCGATCCTTTGCAAAGTGCTACAGATTAGTGGTGGCTAGCTGGTGGAGAGATGGATAATTTTGGTGGATCCGTACTTAGGTAATGAGGTTGAAGAGTTAATAAATGGTAGCCAGGCATGATGACACAGTCTGAGTCATCACAGTTCTAGTCAGATCGCGTAGTAGGGTAGGTGTGACATGTGGCCAATTTTATAGGTGGTGGGTCAAGTTAGATGGATATGTGGTAGGAGTTCCAGAAAATAAGGTGGCTCTACGTGGCACGAAAGGCAGAATGACTTTGTTAAGATTGATCAGATGGATCAAGATCCAACGGTATTTCTCTACTGCGTGAAGGAAAGATGCGAGGAAGATATGCATCACATGATAGAAAAATGACCGACGTGTGTCCAGTGTGGTGATAAGGTAAGAATGTGGGTCCCGCATAGGAAAAGGTGGACGGGTGTTTTTGAGGGCCCAATGGGATGTTTCCATGTGAATGTCAACGTAGTTTGACTTGGAAAAGTTAACTTTTCTTTTATTTGATGCCCGAGTTACAAAGGGTTCACCAACGGTCATGTTTTAAAGTTGAGAAAGGGTTTTAATCTCAGTCGTTGATGTTTTTTCAGTGCCACCTATGACTGTTTCAACTGAAATTCAAATTTTTAAATCTTTTACTACAAGGTTTTGATGCCCAACGACAGTTTTTTTATCTCAGCGCACCATTAATGTTTCAATTTGATCTTTTGGGTTGATTTTTCACACCTATTGAGCCATATTTGGATAAAGATATGATAGTGTTGGACATATTTATGTCTGAAGTGATACAATTAGGATTTCTGACCAGATTGTTTCTTCTTGGTGCTGCTTGGTCTTTTCTTCATTAATGAGGGCATTCCTTGGTGTCATGAATTTGATTTCCTCTCGACATCAGATGTACTGTGTTTACATCCAAGAGATTACTATGATTTCCATATTAGATTTGCATAGGGAAAAGGGAAGATTTTAGGGGTTTCAACTTGTTTTTAGAATTGAATGCTTGCATTTAATTTTTGTAACCCTAAACCTAAATGGTTGGATGCTTGTTGCATTCATTTTGATATAAAGGAATTTTCAAGATCATTTAGAAGGGGCTGGAGAATTGGGAGAAATATTAGAAGCATTAGGCTTATATTTTGTTTCCAGTCTAGAACATAGAAAATATAATTTTAGATTGTGTCAAGATAGAATTGAAAGTTCTTTCATCTCTTGCATATTGCCATATTGTATATCTCCTTGTCATAGTAAATTAGGAACTAGTTTCATCATACTTAACATATGTTTTTTCTCAAAATTGAGTCTCTCCTTTGTGTTATTCACTGAGTTGCAATTTTTCTGACTTACTGCATGAGTCTTGCTTATGCATATGTGTGTTCCATAGGTATTTTATTTTAGGTTAATTCCTTTGGACATTACATTGATTCAGTTTGGATATCTATTTGAGGATCTTGTAGTGTGTGGTTTTGAGAATTCTTATGTTCATGGCTTTGAATCTTTGCCTATAAGGTGTTTCAGTTTCAATATTGTAATTCAGGATTCGGCCCAATGGATAAGGCACTGATCTAGGATTAGTATTTTCTGTTGAGATACATATCTAGATGGTTTGGCTATGTTCTATCCCTAAAACTTTATATCAAACTCATTTACAAGTTCTTTATACTTACAATTGTTCTTCTTATTCCACCCATGACAGTGGAGAGTCAATGAATGCTAGGTTGGCATTTAGTACTTACTTACCATCAATATATTGTTTATAATCCAGAGGTAAAAGGTGTTGTAAAGAGTTGAGTTTAGTCTGGATTAGGTGCACCTGCCTTGGTTTTGCAGAGCGAGAAGTGAAGAGGGCAGTCTTGTCCCTATAGTTGGTCCAGTTGTCTTGCAAAGATTTCATACTTGGAGCTAACCACTCCTAACATCAGTCTCAAGGCATATTGGTGGCTGTTAGATAGCGTAACAGTTTTAAACACCAACAAGATGACGTCTCTACTGGGGACAGTGCTGTAAATTGCCATAACTAGCTAGTGAAGTTGATCATTGGAAGCATAGAGTTATTCATGACTTAATTTTCTCATTTTTTTTTATCTTGTGAGTTCTCTTTGCATAGGTTATTCATATTTGTTAGTACTGTGATCCCAACTAAGTGTTGTAACCACCTGAATTTGGTCTGTCGCAACTATGGACCCTATTTGCCCTAAGTGTGATCATACCCTTGATTTATGTCCAAACGACCCTGTTACTGCATGTCATAATTCTTTTAATCAATTTAATATCCTAGGTGATTTTTATCACTGATTTATATTAACTATTATAGCCATACAATTCAAATCAATTTCGACCAATCAAATCAAATCAAAATCAAACATGGCTA
>MU223520.1:829267-851396 GCA_018584345.1 Thuja plicata | reverse complement strand
ATACATTGTTATGCTGTTAGCTTCACTCTAGACTTACATTTCATCTATTATCTCATGCTAGTTCTTAGTTTTCATTTCATGTTTTAAAGCTAGATTGTATGCCTTTTCTCATTTTTAGTTTAAATTCAAATCAAATCCTTCATGCTAGGATAGTATTGGTCACTGATTTTGAGCATATTCTGAGGGCTAAATATGCAACTTATCATACTCTTTCTAGTTAGAAGGCAAGAGGCTAATATTAGTGGTTTCTAACATTTTAACTAACCATTTGAGCTAATGCAATGACCTATTGAGTGTTTGTGTCATTTTCAACATGTACCCATTTACAGACACACAAGTGTTGGGTGGCAACTCTAAAGTTTTCTCTATAACAGTGCTGAGTATTAAAGTTTTTGTGTCACACACTTTCGAATATGAGTTACAGAGGCACCAAGTCTTGGTCAAAGAGACATCCTAAAGAGTGGTTGGGAAACGATTTTCCAACTACATCCAAGTCTGATCAGCCTAGAAGAGAAAGGAGTACCAGAGATACCCCTCAAGATGAAAGACAAGGGGAAGACATTAGAGAAAGAAGACCAGTCCAACACATCCAAGAAGGTAATGCATCTGAATATGAAGAGGCTTCAAATTTGGGACTAGATACAAATGAAGATCATAGCTCTCTTAATGAAAGAGAAGGGGAGGAATTTGACACCACCCTCCCAAATTCAGAGGATCTTGATGAAGAGGCTACTGAGATGAGAAGATAAATCCAAAGGAGGTTTTCTCTCAGACAACAAAGAGAAAAAGAAAAGGAAAATATTATAAGACAAAAATGATCAGGAATGAGCAATTAAGGAGGCAATTTTTGAACATGGATGCAATGATTTATCTATATGAGCCTCAGAATAAAGAGAAGGAGCCTCTCATTACTCAATCTGTTGATCATCAAGGCCCTAAAGATAAGGCAAAGAAAGGAATGGAAGGGGCTACAATAAGTGAGCCAAATAATCTCTAGGGCTCAACAAATCATATGTCTAAATTAGACATGGACCTTGAGTGAGATAGAGTTGAAAATGAGATTATAGCTAAAGAACTTGAGAAGGAAGAATTGGAGGCTTCTACTTTGGAGATGAAGAAGAAGGCTGATTTTCTTAGACAAAAAACAAGGCTTGTTCATCTTGGTGCTGAAGTAGCTACAACATCAAATGTTAAAGCCTCTACTTCTCAAGACAATACTATGTTTCAAGGAAAGTCCACTCATGCAGAAAGGTACAAAAAATTTTCTTTTCATAATATCCTTTGTTATCCTATTGAAGTTACAAGTAAACTTAGAGATAAGCTTCCCAAATTTGCTAGGAATAATGTAATTACATGTGAAGAACATTTGAAAAAGTTTGATGACATGATGTACGATTGTGACATTGCACATGAGGATGTATTGATGAAACTATTTATTCAGTCTTTAGTAGAGGATGCTAGGGACTGGTTTAGAGGGTTACCCTATAATTATATAGGGTCAATAGATGAACTAGTTGATTGATTTAAGGAGCAATATGGTGATAAGAAAAATGAGGGATTCATGTTGAATGAGTTCAATAATATAAAAAAGAATCAAAATGAAGATGTTGCAGAGTTCAACATAAGATCTCAAAGAGCTATGCATAAACTTTTTTATGTTATGAGACTTGATGACAGAGTTTGTTTAGCTACTTATCTTAATGCTTTTGATTCTATGATGGGATACCTCCTAAGAGACAAGAATCCAAGGACTATAAGGGAATCTTGTAAAATACCTATCAATATAGAAACAAATAGGAGGGTATCTAGGAAATTGGGTAGAAGAGATGATTGGAAATTTGCAAGAAAGGAATTGGATAAACCTTCAAATGCTAAGCCTAAGGAAGAGGTCAATATTAAATAGATTTTGAATGCAATAAAAGACCTAAATCTAGGAGAGAGTAAGATTCCTAGAGCTCCGAATAACAATAGGCAATCCTACAATAATTTCAATCACCAGCCTAGAATGCAAAATTACCCATACAATACCCAATGGAAGGATGGCAAGCCCATTATTCAACAGAGGACAGAAAGGCCAAACAAAGATACTCTTGATCCTCTTCATAGAAATTTAGCTAAAATGTGCAGTGAGGATTACTGGTGTGATGAGTGTGAATCTCCCCACAATCCAGATAATTGTGCTATTGCTCAGAAGATATATCCAAGTCATACCCAAGAAGAAAGAGAGGATGAAAAAAATCTATATGATGATGTTGGGATTGATATGGATTTTGAAGATTTCAGGAGTGAGGAATCTGATGACCAAGGTCAAAGTTAGAGTTGTTTTCATCAGATGAAGAATATTTTGATGACCAAGCTGAAGCTAAAAATATCCTTTCATCTGAGGAAAAGGAAGCAGACATTGATGAAATGAGGTGTAATGTTGCAAGAGAACGAGAGCCTTTTATGGCCAAAATACCGTCATATGAAGAAATGGCTAGAATTAATGAGAACTTGGTTTCTCAAGAAAAAAGTAAGTATAATCTGAGAAATAGGACAGTTGGTAGTGTAGATGGTATACCAGCTGGTATGTTTATTACAAATGCAAAAGCAAGTCCTAAGTTGACACTAGAGAAAGGAAAAACTACTAATAATATGAAAAGGATAAAGGTAGGAACAAAGGATAAGACAAGAAATCCAAATATGGTCCATAAGATTAAAGTAAAGACACCAGAGATGAATGCCTTTTCTATTCCAAGAGATGCTAAGGGAATTGAGCCTAGTTTGGCTACTCAAAATCAGGATGGAGGTATTGTTATTACCAAGAAAGACATTTCTGACATCAAGTATACTCCTATTGACATGGGGTAGTTGATTTCACAAATCACAGTCAGATTTCCACTTTTAGAAATGATGAGGATTCCCGAACTCAACAAGACAACTTTGACATGGATGAATAGTATTTCTACCACAAGAGCTTTGAAATCAGAAATGGATGAAAAGAAAAAGAATGGTAAGGAGAAGCTTGATACTAAGGGAAAAGAATCAGATGAAATTGTTTCTAAGATCCCTCAAATTTTCCTAAAGACTAATCATGTCACTCCTCCTCTAGGAACTATGGATCCCTTTTTCTTAACATTAATTATTAATGGTAAGATACTCAAGAATTGTATGATTAATTCAGGGGCATCAAACACAGTCATGCCTGCAGAAATAATGAAATCAATGGGAGTGCAGGTAGATACTCCTCATAGGAGGTGTTAGGCAATGGATTCAAGGGAAGTCCATGTTATAGGTACTATTAAGGCTTTTCCCTATACACTTGCTGCATTTCCAGATAAGATACTAACAATGAGTATTCTACTGGTTGACATCCCACCTCAATATGGAATGTTGCTATCAAGAAAATGGAGTGCCTCAATGGGAGGACTATCCAGTGTGATTTTTCCTTTGCAATATTTGACATAGTTGGTAAGAATGTCAAAGTATCTAGAGAATTCAGAACACCTCACATGATTGAGGAGAGTGAAGAGGAAGCAATGAATTGTTTCTTAGATACTAACATTGGATTGATTCAAGAGCAAGACAATAAAATTGAGAAGGATGTGAAACATATGATGCTATCATAGGAAAAGGACAATCTTGCAGATGAAATTGATTTATGGAAAATGTACTTTGATGGTGCAAACTCAAAAGAAAGAGCTGGTGCAGGAGTGTTACTAATAGATCCCAGTGGTAAAACATACAAGTTCTCATTCTCTCTTATTCACCTGTACTAATAATATTGCAGAATATGAGGCTTTGCTGATAGGATTGAGATTAGTTGCAAGACACAAGATTAGATTTATTAGGGTCATAGAGGACTCTGAATTGGTGGTCTCTCAAATAAGATCTAGGTATGCTTCAAAGAATGAGAGGCTAAAACAATATAGGAATGTTGTTAGGGATGAAATTGAAAATTTTGATGCATTTGGCATTGAATGGATGGACATAAGTCAGAACAAGATGGCAGATCTATTGTATAATATCTCTTTGAGGCCTAAAGACATTACTTTTGTAGGAATTTCTAGTATAGAGATCAAATCTAGACCATCCATTCCAAACAATGTTGAAAGTTGGCAGGTCTTTGATGATGACATGAACATTTTGAGATTCCTATCTTGTGAATCAAACTTTGGTGATAAAGAGATGGACTTCACTAGTTTTTTGGAGACCATAGATGGGAAAGATAATATTCTTGGAAGGGAAATTATGAAATTGAAGTCAAATAAGGTACCCAAAGGTTTGGTTGTACTTGAAAGAGCCTTTGATAACAAAGACAAATCTTTATCAGCAAGCATGGTTAGAAAATCTGAAGACCTTGAGGAGGTAAACATGGGAACCAATCAAGATCCAAATAAGGTATATATTGGTAAGAAATTGTCCCCCAAGATTAGAGATTCATTGATAAATCTTCTTAGGAAATATAGACATGTTTTTTCATGGTCTTATGTGATTTAAAGGCATATAAAGAGGATTTATTTCAGCATGAGATTCCATTAAAAGAAGGCACTAAGCCTTTCAGATAGAAGTTAAGACCTGTTGATCCCACTCTAGCACCCAAAATGAAAAATGAGTTAAAGAAGATGAGGGATGCTAGAATTATAAATCTTGTAAGGCATTCAACTTGGGTATCCAATTTGGTACCAATAAGAAAGAAAAAGAGATATCAGATTGTGTGTAGACTTCAGAAATCTAAATGTTAATTCTTTGAAGGACAATTATGGATTTCCCAACATGGAAGTAATGTTGCAAATAGTCATAGGGTCTAAAATCATGTCTATGTTGGATGGATTTTAAGGATATAATCAGGTCAAGGTCAATGAATTTGAACAGTTCAAGAAGGCATTCACCACACCCTGGGTAACTTATGTGTATGTTAGGATGCCCTTTGGTTTGACAAATGCTGGAGCTACTTTAAAAAGAGCTATGGATGTGGTATTTGCAGATTTTATAAACAAGTTTTTGGCAGCCTATCAAGATGATATTACTACCTACTCATCAAAAGAGGATCAACACTGTGATCATCTTGAGAAGACCGTTGTAAGAGCCGTAGAGTATGGGGTTTCCTTTAACCCAAAGAAGTGTATTTTTGGGGTGACAAAGGGAAAGCTTTTAGGACACATTATTTCTAAAGATGGAGTTAGGATTGACCCTGAAAGGGTAAGTGCAATTGATAAAGTCCTTCAACCCAAAATGTTAAGGGAATTCAATCTTTCTTTAGTTAGGTGAAATTTTTGAGAAGGTTTGTTACAAATTTTGCAGAGACTAGTTTTCCAATCTCAAAGATGATGAAGGAGCCAAAGTGGAATAGACTCAGGAAGCATGTAGGGCTTTCTCAGATATCAAGCAGGCTATTAAAGATGCCCCTATTTTGAGGACCCCTCATTATACTAATCCACTTCAGATTTTATCCTTTGCTTCCTATAACACTTACTGCCATGCTATTGCAAAAGAATTCAGAAGGCTATGAGCAACCTATTTCCTTTTTCAGCAAGTCCTTGCAAGATGCAGAGGTAAAATATGATATTATGGAGAAATAAGCCTACTAAAATTATGTTGGAAAGTTGACTCCCAGGGAGTATATGACTTATTTTGTGTTGTCATTATGGAAACAAAGTCATATAAAAGTTTTGACAGCAAACTTTGAAGTGGAAATTGACTAAGTATAGAAGACAAGACAAAACAGAGATATACAAATGATCAGAGCACCAACGCACGTGCGTACGACCGATTTAGACTAAGCACCTTTAGACATAAGCTCTATGATATGTTGTTATGCTTACCCTATACACACATGGTATGGAATGTCAGTACAGATAAGTTACAGAAAGAACAAGTACACTAGCAGTTTAGAATACAGAGTATGGAGCCGACTTCAATTTTTGATTAGCGTGTAATATTTTGTTGTGTAAAGGCTAAGCACCTATTGTAAAATTTTTTTAATCATGTATTAAACATTATTGTAAACACGCTTAAGCCAATTTGTTGGGAACCATTGTGAATGTTGTTTTTGGGCCGACTAAGGTCTTGTTTATTGTCGCGTCTATTCAAGCATAAACATATATATGCAATGTAAAGGTATATTAGAAGTGTCAAAAAAGATGCAGAGGAGAGATATAGAAGAACAGTATAATGATGTCAGTATGAGATAAATCCCTTAAAGAAGATAAGAGCATAAGCACATAACTGGAACTGATTAGACATCTGTGTCAAATACAACAGTTCACTTTTGGATATAGTGCATATCTATTCTAAGGAGGTTGTAGCCTTCTTTCTCATTGAGCAGTGACATCTTGGATAGTGAGTCCTCACCCCTAATAGGGTCAGGCCTTTAACCAGGTCATTGTACTTGCATTGTAAAGACCGCTCCTAATAGGGTAAATGAAATTTAACAGGTTCATTATACTAGTGCAATATTTGTGGGTACTAATTCCCACCGGGGTTTTCCTCTAATCAAGGTTTCCCTGTAATCATATCATGTGTTCTTGTGTTAAGCTTGAATTGATATATATTTGATTTATGTTTAAATTTTCTGAAATTTAATAATAGACAAACACTGATTCACCCCCCTCACAGTGTTTCCAACAACTTACCCTCATTTTATGCTAATTTTGATTCCAAAATTATTCTGGCTATTCTGAAGACTTTTATTTTATATTATGTTTATTTTTGGAAGTTTGAAAGATAGTTTCTTTTAATCGTCTCAATGGGAGACCAAAAGACTATATATTTTGAATTGAATCTCAATGTAAAGGATCAACAATTTGAATTCCTAAATCTCCCCTGTTACTATGATAACTGAGTGTGACTCATATTTAAAATTAGTTGTTGTTCATTTGATTTATGTTTTTCTTCAGATTAATAGTAGTGGATGAATGAATGTTATAAGTAGATGATTATTGAATATCAAACTTTGTTTCAGTGTTTATGAGTCAGGGTGCTCTTTGAGGTAATATCTACTAAGTTTGTTCATTTCCTCGTGTTAACTGGAGAAGTAAATTTATACTTCTGAACTCATTCTTTCTTTTTCATCTAAATTTCACTTCTGAGAACTTCAAGATGCTATTTATTTTAAGTATAATATTGGTGGGTAATTCATGGTGATGATTATTCACTAAATGTCTTTCCTTCTTTATAGTGAATAAACTATACCTAGTTTATTCCAGTGTTGTATACTAGGGTGGTTTCAAGGGTTAGAGTCTTATTTTCATTAAGAAGCCAATATGTTAACCAACATAGAAGAATGACAATTACACATTAATAATTAAATAATTATTTAAAATTGTCCAATTATAGAAATTAGAGGGATATATTGAATTTGATATTTGAAAGTATTAGAATAATAATAATTAATTAAATAATAAATATTATTTAATCAATTGAGATGAAAATTAGTAAAGTTGTCGAACATGAACAACAGGTCAATTTTAGGTGTCTACAAGCACATCCCCAACATTTTTATCTCCTTCTTGGTTAGAAAATTCCTCGTAGAAAAAAGGAAACTAGAAGCATTAAGTTAGCCTGATAAGAATGTAGTGTCTCAACTTATACATTATTCTCCTACCCTTAAGAGTAAGAAGATCAAGAATACTTCAAGGGTAGTAGAAGATGATAACTCAGACCACCTGTTCTTAAAGAGATTGCCTACCCCAATTCCTAGAAAAACCAAGTCAAGCTGTTGTAGATGACTTTGGCATTATCCGAGTAGATACAAGGTCACCAAGTTTAGAGGAAAAACTCAACAACTTACAAGTTTTAGTAAATAGGATGAGAGATAGGGTGGAGAAAAATAAAATAAATAAAGAAAGTTTGAAAAAATTAGTAGAAGCATTGTTACAGAGTCTTAGAACTCTATTGAGCCCACTATCCTCACTAGTATCCATTTCTACTGATGGTTTGATAAATCCAAGATCAAAGAAAAACAAATAGTTTCTAGCTCAATTACAAGTAGACAACCACTATGTTTATGTAGGAAAAAGTTGGATAAAAAGTTAAAGTGCAGAGGTCTTTCTTTTATTGACAATTTAAGAAAATATTACAATGAACTAGTTTTGCTAGGAATTATGTTTCTTAAAAAAAAAATTGTTTCTAAGATGGAAGAGGTTTCATATAAAGAGACTACAACAATGCTGAAATAGATTATCAACATGGGCCTCGATGTAGTTGTTACCCATGGTATACTTTCTTCATAGGACACACTTTGCAAAATATGGATTCACAATTGTGAATGGAAGTGTGAGTGCTTACAGAGAATCATTATAGAGTATAATAGATTTCTCAAAGAAGAAACTAAAATTTATCAGCTAGGTGATCCAAGAATTCTAGGATATATCGGCTGTGAGTTAAGTGTTATCCATTTTATTCCCCAGCTCAATTAGGTGGAATTGTTATGAATGGAATAAGTTGTCCTGTTTCCTTGTCCTGTTCTCTGTGCTTCTGGCGTATCCATTTTAGCTGTCTTTGGTTCATGTGGCTTTATCTGTGTCATGTTTTCAGATCTTCAAGTCTGCACTTAACCAAATTTGCAAAACACTGGAAACCCTCAGTCTTCCATTTTGCACAACCCATAAACCCTAGGTCTTGGCGTTCTATTTCGCAGTTACTTTTTCTAAGTCACTTAGGGCATGTGTTCTAATTGAATTGCCTTGTCGCGAGACCCCGACCGAATATTCCTTGTCTCTCCCCGACTTTGCGTTTCCCTTTTGTCACGTGGTCTCGTAACAAAATAGCATATTCCTTCTATGTTCTCAGACTTAGCGATTCCTCTCAGTCGGGTAGTCATAGAATAGCCATGTTATAAGCCTTTGTGAAGATGGGACCCACTGCTTAGTCGGGTGATTGCGAGAAAATCTTGACAGTTAAGAACATGTTCTTAGACTCAGCGACTACTTCATGTCGCATTATCGCCAGATCAAGTCACAGCTAACAGTTAGGTCTGGCCTTCAGTCGCATAGTCTCGTGATGAAACAGCGGTTAAGAAATTTTAATCAAGACTCTGCGACTAATCGTCTGTGGTCTGCAGTAATCCTCAGTCGGGATGTCACCAAAGCAGGGTGATGACTCAGTTCTTCAGTGTGCAGAAAGTGGACAAATGGCTGTGTGACATGTGTCATAAGATGGATGGAAACTGAGGGGTTGTCACCTGATTACCAGAAGAAAGAAAGCATTCAGCGACAACGAGACTAGGGGCGCTTTCCTTTCAGTCGCAAAGTCTGGGAAAGACTTAAGGGTACGTTCAAATGTCTAGCGATTAAGTGCTAACCGTCAGATAAAAAGATCAGAAGATCCAATGGCGGTCGCGAAGTCTGGGAAGCAAAGTGCCCTATAGAAAAGGTTCTCCCGACTTGGCGATTAAGGTCTGTCGCGTAGTCAGAAGAAGTGCAAAGGGACACATAGGACATGTTATGGTAAAGTCAAAGGCTTAGGACTTGGATCTCCTGACTTGGTGACTAGGCATTGTCGCGCAGTCTCAAAATAGAAAGAAAGCATTCAGCGACAAGGAGACAACCGTGAAGGTTAAGCAAAATAGTTAGTAGCAAAGTCACAGAAAGAATGATGGTTTAATGTTAACTCTTCGTGAATTTGATTTCAGTTGTGTCACCTAGTCGCCAGATTGTAACTCAGGTTAGCCAAGGTTAAGGAAACACATTGTCACCAAGTCTCAAGATGGAGCTAGGGTTAGTGACATAGTCCCACGACAAAGAGACTTCATGCAGTCGCGTAGTCGCTTGATCCTGAAATTTAAAAAGCGGCGACAGTTTTCTGATATGACAGAGTGAATCATTTGGCAACCAATCACAGGCGTGCATTTTGATTATGGTGCATTCATCTGTATTCACCGTGTTTAGAGCCCAGGTTGCTAAGTTTGCAAAGGGAGATAATTTGCTCAGTTTGTGGGGTTTTCAAGGTTGATCAGAGAATTCTAAATTGCAGGAAATGGTGCACAGAACAGTCTGCTGATCTCTGAGATAGATTTGTTTCAATATCGGTAAAGAGAAGGAGATTCAGCGTGTTGCAAGGTTGAACAGAGTTATGGCTGAGATTCCACAAGTGCAAAGAAGCTTGTAGAAGAAGAAGAAACCTTGAACGATGAATAAGGTGAACACTTGGCAATGCACTGTTCAAAGACAAGAGGGACAGTTATTACAAAAAGAGTGTAGGTGAATAGGTGTGCACAGCTATCCAGACTCAACATAAATACTACCAGCTACCATCTATAAATCTGATTGCAGTCGCTAGATCAGGAAAAGAGCAAGAGATATTTGTTAATATCTGTTTGACTTGGTCATTTCACCGCCTCTTCTCTCTCTTTCTTTTGTCTCTTGTGTAACTTTAGGGTTAGGTTTTCTATGACCATCCGAAGCTTGTTGCATCCTAAAGGGATTCCAAGATGGTCAAAAACCTATATATAGCCTAGGAGTTGTAATTTGTAGGAGGTTCTGATTTATGCAGGAAGGCATGCTTTGTGACATTTTCTCTGTCCTTGGTGTATTTTTGTGCATAAGTCTGTAACTCTTTGTGAGAAATAATATGCAAACTTTGAAGTTCTTGGAACCAATTTATTGAATTGTGTCAGCCTTGTCTCTTTTCTACTTGTTTGTATGCATTGTAGATGGTTGATGGGTTAATTTTGAAATGATTTTATTTCCTTTTAATCATGTCCCTTTGTAGCATCTTCTTGCAGAAGAGTATGTTTGTTTGCAGGTTGTAACTAGTGTCTCAGTTTGAGCTGTTAACTGTGAAGAAGTCTTTCCTCTTAACAAGTTAAATCATGACCTTGTTATGAAATATTAATGCATGCCTATACAAGAGATTTGTGTTTAACCTCCAATTCAAGTTAGTTGACCCAGGGCTTTATCCTGTGTGTGTTATGTTTTCATGTCAAATTTGGTGGATCACCTTAGCTTAGGTTTCATTTCTGTTATTTACGTTTTCATGCAATCCTTCTATCCCTTTTCCCCATCAATTTTCAGTCTTTCAAGAAGCAAATAGGTGACCATCATATAGGAAGCCAGCCTAGAATCTGGAGATTCATTCCAGCCATAGGTTACCCACAACCTTGGAATGTTTCCATGTTTCTCCAAAAGGTTAAGTTCCTGCAAACTTAACAGTGTGCAATTTTGGCAGACAACAGTTTTTGGCACGCCCGGTGGGACTAGTGACTGAATTTCTCAGTCCTTTTCAGCTCTTATGTATTGCTGTTGTTGGTGTGTATAGAAGTAATTTTGGCCTTCAAGAGGTAGATTTACAACACACATGGTGGCTCTGTAGAGGAGAATGAACTGGTTTCATAAGATCAAGTGTTGGTATGTTAAAAATTACACATTATTTTCTGATTTCCAACCTTTCAGATGATTAGAAATGTCCAATTTTCAAGGACACCATGTATACCCAGATGGTCAATATGTATTTTCTCCACCCTTTCATGAGAGTAATGTCCAAGGAGATCTATTTCAACCATGTCAGAACCAGCAATCACAATATGCTTACAATCAGCCCATGTCTGCTCAATCTTTTCATCACCCTGCAGATGTTAATGATTTACAAATTAAAGATACTGCAAGTATGTTGCCGAACTTGACTATACAGATTGATGACATTAAGAGGCAGCAAGAGGCTGAGTTTCAGAAAGATTTGAGTTTACAACAAGAGGAATGGTCATATCAGGCTTATCTTCATGAGCAGGAGGCATTAGCTTGTCTGGATAAATGTCATAAGAAATATTTGGTGGAGCAATATAGGCGACAAGAGCTGCAATTTAAGGAGAACTTTCAAAAAGATTTAGTAGCTCATGAGGAATTTCATGAGAAGGAGCTGGAAGAGCATAAGGAGCTAGCAAGGGTCCTACTTGCTATAGCTAGGAAGTGTGAAGAGGTTCAGAAGATGCAACATGCTGAGACTCTTTGCAAAGAATTGGACAAACAAGAGGTTTAGCTTAGAGCAAATCTAGAGGTTCAAAAGCAACACTATGAAAAAGTGTTGGAGGCAAAAGATGAATTGTTAAAGGCCCTATTGACTCAAGCTCAAGAAATTCAATCACAATACCAGGCTACTGTTGAAGGGGTCCTTATGTCAAGTACCAGTCTTGTTGGACAGAATCAGGAAATGGAAACTTCTTTGTTTAGTGAACTACCTGGTTTTTTTGGAGAGGATGACATGCTTGAACTAGTACCATCATCAGGCTTTGGACAGAAAAATGAAGAATATGAGTATGCACAAATTTTGCATCCTCAACAGTTAAAAGGTCAAAAGGTTCCTATGGATCTTCAAGAGAATTATCATGCTGCTGAAAATATTCACCTCATGCAAAAAAATGATAAAGACTTGGAGGAGGATATGTTCTGGGAGGAGCTGGAGCTTTTCTGCTCAAACATTGATATAGAACCAATATCTTTTAAGTTAGAAATTCATGAGCAGCAGCAACCAAGTGTTGAGGCAGCTATGTTTCAATTTGAAACACATAAGCCAAGTCATCCCAGCAAGCAAAGTGATGAAATCAAGGTGTCTTTTCTCCTCATAAGTGAGACAATTGAAGAAGTTGATCTCAATCAGCAAAAAAATGTTGAGGAAGCAGTCCAAAAGGCAAACGCCAGCAATAGAAGCTCCAAGTTTTCTCTTTCAAGAGGATGCCCTATTAGGAATTTATCTAGGGTGGAGGACAGCTCACTCATTTTACTGACACCCAAACATGAAGTTCCAGCTGGGGAGGATGTCAAAAGAGAACATGTTCAATCATTTACCCTCTCAAGCAGCAGTGTGCATGCACATCATCAAGCGGTAGGCACACTAGACTATAACTTTCAGGAGTTGGAGTTATTTGTTGAAATATTATCCAATGTATATGTTCCTCTAGTTGCCCATGAATATGTCAATCATTGCAAATTGAGGAGAAAGGGCAGTTATTTTATAGAGCCAGTAAATGGATTTGTTTAGCATTTCTTCATTGCTGGTTAGTTTAGGGTAGGTTTTAGTTTCAATAAGTGCTATTGCACATAGATTAGTTGCAATTTTCATTCCCTAAGTGCTGGTTGCACACTTTAGATAGTTGTTTCTGAGAAGGGACAAGCTTCTGTAGTGAACTATAATTGCATGAGATAGGCATCCATATTACGAAACAGTGAAAACATGTATCCACTGCTGCACATCATATATGCCTCCCTCATAGAGCTCTAATTGCATATCATAAGCCATACACAAGTACTAGATGAATTAGGAGAGGTTGCAGTCTGGAGGTGATTGCAGCATTGAGGGGAGTGTGTTTTTTAGAAGTTTGGCCATATAAATAACTCTGTGCCCAATGGATAGTACAGGCAGTTGGTCTGATATGCTTAGCAGGCAAGCATCATGCAGATGTCACCAGAAATGTTATCCATTTTATTCCCCAGCTCAATTAGGTGGAATTGTTATGAATGGATTAAGTTGTCCTGTTTCCTGTTCCTGTTCTCTGTGCTTCCAGCGTATCCATTTTAGCTGTCTTTGGTTCATCTGGCTTTATCTGTGTCATGTTTTTAGATCTTCAAGTCTGCACTTAACCATATTTGCAAAACCCTAGAAACCCTCAGTCTTCCATTTTGCACAACCCATAAACCCTAGGTCTTGGCGTTCTGTTTTGCAGTTACTTTTTCTAAGTCACTTAGGGCATGTGTTCTAATTGAATCGCCTTGTCACAAGACCCCGACCGAATATTACTTGTCTCTCCCCAAATTTGTGTTTCCCTTTTGTCGTGTGGTCTCATAATGAAACATCATATTCCTTCTGTGTTCTCAGACTTAGCGATTCCTCTCAGTCGGTATTCGCAGAATAGCCATGTTATAAGCCTTTGTGAAGATGGAACCCACTGCTCAGTCGGGTGATCATGAGAAAATCTTGATAGTTAAGAAAATGTTCTTAGACTCAGCCACTACTTCATGTCACGTTATCACCAGATCAAGTCACAGCTAATAGTTACATCCGGCCTTCAGTCGTGTAGTCTCGTGATGAAACGACGGTTAAGAAATTTTAATCGAGACTCCACGACTAACCGTCTGTGGTCTGCAGTAATCCTCAGTTAGGATGTCGCTAGAGAAGGGTGATGACTCAGTTCTTCAGTGTGCAAAAAGTGGACAAATGGCTGTGTGACATGTGTCATAAGATGGATGGACACTGAGGGGTTGTTGCCTGATTACCAGAAGAAAGAAAGAATTCAGCGACAACGAGACTAGGGGCACTTTCCTTTCAGTCGCAAAGTCTAGGAAAGACTTAAGGGTATATTCAAATGTCTAGCAATTAAGTGCCAGCCGTCAGATGAAAAGATCAGAAGATCCAACGGTGGTCGTGAAGTCTGGGAAGAAAAGTGCCCTACAGAAAAGGTTCTCCCGACTTGGCGATTAAGGTCTGTCGCGTAGTCGGCAGAAGTGCAAAGGGACATATAGGACCTGTTATGGTAAATTCAAAGGCTTAGGACTTGGATCTCCTGACTTGGCAACTAGGCATTGTCGCGCAGTCTCAAAATAGAAAGAAAGCATTCAGCGACAAGGAGACAACCGTGAAGGTTAAGAAAAATAGTTAGTAGCAAAGTCACAGAAAGAATGATGGGTTAATGTTAACTCTTCGCAACTTTGATTTCAGTTGTGTCACCTAGTCGCCAGATTGTAACTCAGGTTAGCCAAGATTAAGGAAACACATTGTCACCAAGTCTCGAGATGGAGCTAGGGTTAGTGACATAGTCCCACGACAAAGAGACTTCATGCAATCGCGCAGTTGCTTGATCCTGAAATTTAAAAAGCGGCGACAGTTTTCTGATATGACAGAGTGAATTGTTTGGCAACCAATCACAGATGTGCATTTTGATTATGGTGCATTCATCTGTATTCACCGTGTTCAGAGCCCAGGTTGCTAAGTTTGTAGAGGGAGATAATTTGCTCAGTTTGTGGGGTTTTCAAGGTTGATCAGAGAATTCTAAATTGCAGGAAATGGTGCACAGAACAGTCTGCTAATCTCTGAGATAGATTTGTTTCAATATCGGTAAAAAGAAGGAGATTCAGTGTGTTGCAAGGTTGAACAGAGTTATGGCTGAGATTCCACAAGTGCAAAGAAGCCTGTAGAAGAAGAAGAAACCTTGAACGATGAATAAGGTGAACACTTGGCAATGCACTGTTCAAAGACAAGAGGGGAAATTATTACAAAAAGTGTGTAGGTGAATAGGTGTGCACAGCTATCTAGACTCAACATAAATACTACCAGCTACCATCTACAAATCTGATTACAGTCGCCAGATCAGGAAAAGAGCAAGAGATATTTGTTAATATCTGTTTGACTTGGTCATTTCACTGCCTCTTCTCTCTCTTTCTTTTGTCTCTCTTGTAACTTTAGGGTTAGGTTTTCTATGACCATCTGAATCTTGTTGCATCCTAAAGGGATTCCAAGATGGTCAAAAACCTATATATAGCCTAGGAGTTGTAATTTGTAGGAGGTTCTGATTTATGCAGGAAGGCATGCTTTGTGACATTTTCTCTGTCCTTGGTGTATTTTTGTGCATAAGTCTGTAACTCTTTGTGAGAAATAATATGCAGACTTTGAAGTTATTGGAACCAATTTATTGAATTGTGTCAGCCTTGTCTCTTTTCTGCTTGTTTGTATGCGTTGTAGATGGTTGATGGGTTAATTGTGAAATGATTTTATTTCCTTTTAATCATGTCCCTTTGTAGCATCTTCTTGTAGAAGAGTATGTTTGCTTGCAGGTTGTAACTAGTGTCTCAGTTTGAGCTGTTAACTGTGAAGAAGTCTTTCCTCTTAACAGGTTAAATCATGACCTTGTTATGAAATATTAATGCATGCCTATACAAGAGATTTGTGTTTAACCTCCAATTCAAGTTAGTTGACCCAGGGCTTTATCCTGTGTGTGTTATGTTTTCATGTCAAATTTGGTGGATCACCTTAGCCTAGGTTTCATTTCTGTTATTTACGTTTTCATGCAATCCTTCTATCCCTTTTCCCCATCAATTTTCAGTCTTTCAAGAAGAAAACAAGTGACCATCATATAGGAAGCCGGCCTAGAATCTGGAGATTCATTCCAGCCATAGGTTACCCACAACCTTGGAATGTTTCCATGTTTCTCCAAAAGGTTAAGTTCCTGCGAACTTAATAGGGTACAATTTTGGCAGACAACATTAAGAAAGAAAGATAACTTGAGCATTGCCTCTATTGATGAATTGAAAAAAGAATTCCAAAGGAATATTGACAAGATTGCTAACCCAAAGGTTTTTGGGAATGACTAACACAATGAGCTAGCATGAATTGATGTATTCATAATTTGGTGTGTCAAACATCACAAATCCTTCATTTCCAAAGCTAATGAGGTCAAGAACGTCATCATTCCTGACCACGAGGGAATTACAACTGTCATTAGGACACTACAAGATTACAAGACCCAACAAATCCAAAAATAGAAAAAAAAACTCAACGTAGAGATGGAAACTTGACACCATGACTTTTCAGTTCCATGTTGTGATTTATAATGTGACTTATATGATTTTCCTTTTTATCCATTTTTTAAAAAGTTTTGATTTTCTTTTGTCTGGTAATGGTTCTTATAAACAATTGGTTTGTGTAACTAATGGTCATTTGAATGGTAGATGGTTTAAATATATAGTCAAACACAAGACACTCTTTGGATCAGAAATCTTCAAATCCCCCTTATGCTGGGACATATGAGTGTGAATTGATTTTGATTTTGTTGACATCTTTTCAAAGTTTAATGAAGTGATAATTTATGAGTTTCTAAATTATCTTTGTGTGTTTGGGTTGGATGTACGTGTCTAATTGGGAATTTGATTTTGAATATGAACATCATGCTCTTTATGGTTGTTGAATTCAAAGAAATGATGAAGAAAAACAAAATTGAAGAAAACAACAATAAACAAAACAAGGAACATGAGATTTATCATGGTTTGAAAAAATTTCCTACATCCACACTGAGCAGAGGAAATATATTAATTGTCCAAAAATAAGATTACATTGTAATACAACAATAGAAATATAAATAGGTTGTTCAACAAGCAAGAATCCCAACAACCAACACTTAGAGGGAAATAATAAGAGACCATTGGCCTTCAACTTTACAATCTCCCACTTGATGGCTACGAACACTACTACTGATCAAACATTCCCCTTCTTGCCCTGTTGATTTATCTCTTCTTTACAAGCCCAAGAGAAGTCCTAGAACATTTGAAATTCTCCTTGGGTACAACCTTGGTCAAACTATCTACCAAATTGACCTTTGTGTCAATTTTAACAACCTTCAATCTGCCCTCTTTAACCATATATCGTACAAAATGAGCATGAATATGAACATGTTTTGAATGACGCTGAGATGAGTGATTGTGAGCCATAAAAATGGCACTACGACTGTTAGAAAAAATAACATAATCACTTTACTAATATTTAAAATCACTAAACAAATGCTGTAACTAAATAATCTCCCTAGCACCTTCAGACAGTGCCAAATATTCAGCTTCAGTGGAAGAAAGAGAAATGGAATGTTTTAGTCTTGAGGCCCAACTAATTGCAGCCCCAAAAATATGAATTTATAAACGGTAGTAGACCTTCATTTATCCAAATCTCCAACAAGAAAAGAATCAGTAAATCCTTGTAGCTATACATTACTGCTACTAAAATGTAGATAATAATTAGAAGTTCCCTTAAGATATTTTAATATCCATTTAATAGCTTCCCAATTAGTCTTCCTGGGATTGCTCATGAATTTACTCACAACTCCCACTGCATGATAAATGTCAGGATGTGTAGAAACCATAGCATACATAATGCTACCAAATGCTGATTTGTAAGAAACTCCTTCCATAAAATCCTTGTCCTCTTGTGTTTGCAGACACAAATCAGAAGATAAATGAAAGTGGAAAGTGAGGGGAGTGGAAACAACCTTTGCATCAGCCATACCAAATATTTCAAATACTTTATCAATGTATTCTTTTTGTGATAAAGTGATGCAGAGCATCTGAAGAAGACAAAGAGGTCACACAAAATTGCTCCATGAACACCCTAATTTATTGTAATTTGGGCCATTAGTGCCTTTAAGATATTAAGCTATGTTTTTTTGTTCATGTTGCAATGGGAGTGTATGTGAGGAGTGAGTTCACAATTCCAAGGTCACCAAAAAGACCATTAGAAATAAGATTAGGGGATCAAAATATTTGGTGGTCAAGTTGACAACTTTGTTTGTCACTTGACAACATTGTTTTCATGCTTTATAAAAATTAGCATGCTTGGAAGGAGTTAGTTAGGGTTTTGGAAAATGGAGATAGAATAGGGTGTATGTGTGAGAAGAGGTGGAAGCTCTCAAAAATATGGAGGAGAGAAACAATGATAGAGATCTAATTTTGTTATAGTTTGTGGACAGCCATGTACGACTGTAACAGAGTTTTTGGAAATGTAAAACATCAAGCTTCCCATTAATCTAGTGTTGTTTTTGTTTTTTTCATTGTTTTTGAGACTCCAATGTTGGAGTGATCATCCCAATGTTATCTACTATGCATGATCAAGACTGGGGATTCAATCCCTTGAAAGCATTGCATTAATCTTTTTTTTTTTTGTGTTTGTTGTCCTACTGTGTCAATGCATCGATAATCTCAGTTACTTGTCTTAAGAAAGAGTATTCAAGGTTGTAGAACCTTGTAAGGCCACATTCCTTCATGGTATAAATTCATGTTATTTTGGAATGTGTTTTGTAATCATTTTTGTGTAGGGAAAAGGGACATGCAAATGGTTGAAGATAGAGATCTCAGATTGACAAAGAATATTGTCTTTGAAAAAATGACCCTCAGTACGGGGACCATATCTTTTCAACCAATTGTTGGATTTTGATGATCCCATCCTTACTGGAGAGATTTAAGATATTTGGTCTGATTCAAAAGTTATACCTCTCTGTGTATGGGTATGTCAAAGAGGACAACAAGAAGGTATATTTTGAGTATTTGTTTCCAGAGTTTTGTGTAATGGATCTAGTGGATGGGAAAGGGTATGGATAGAGTCACAAAGGATGTTAGGTAGTCTTGTTGATGAGAGAAAAAAGCCTAAATGTTTTAAGGGAGTGGTGTAACTGACTTTCCCAAGTGTGGAGTCAAGAGATGCAGAGTTACTATCTTTTAGGATAGAAACCCTTAGTTAGTGTGGGAAGCAATGAATCCTTTTTGAGCACTTGAATGGTGTGAGTCTGGTGAAGGTGAGTGTTGAAGAATAGTAAATTTATGACCCTTGATACACCTAGCTAAGTAGGTTGCATCTTGGCATTGTATCTAGTTGAAGGTACTTTTGGGAGACACTGAGAGTGTTTGGAGGATTCTTGGAAGAATCTTGGGATCTCACCACCTTGACTTACATCATAAAGTGATCTCATTCTTTCTTCTATCCCTGGTTACCATCATGACAATAATATTCTTGGTTTCCCCTAAGTCCTTCATAGAAAATGTACTTTCCAAGTGATCATTAAACCCACCAAAAATCTTAGGACTAGTACCGTCTATCAACATGTCATCAACATAGAGAAGAAGAATGATGAACTCACCATTATGAAGTTTCTTATAATAAATGCGTAGATCTGATTCACATCTGATGAAATTGTGAGCAATAATGAGTCAATCAAATTTTAAATACCATTATCTTGGGGCTTGTTTGAGCCCATACAAACTTCACTTTACTCTACAATAAAGATGCTCTTGTCCTTTCTTGATGAATCCTGGAGGATGCTCCATATATAACTCTTCATCTATATCACCATGTAAAAATGTAGTCTTCACATCAAGCTACTCCAACTCAAGATCCCATACAGCTTCCAATCCTAATATTGTTCAGAATGTTATCATCTTCATATCCGGAGAGAAAATCTTAGTGAAATTGATCCGCTGTTCCTAATCATACCCTTTTACCACTAATCTGGCTTTGTAACATTTTTTACCGCTATCTTCGTCTTTCAATTTATATACTCACTTGTTCTTAAGTTGTCTTCAATTTGGTGGAAGAGTGATAAAATCCTAGGTGTTATTCACTACAAGTGATCTCATTTCTTCTCTCATGGTGACCATTCATTTATCATTATCACTGCTCTGACAAATAACTTTATAATTATCTAGTTCAACTTGCTCAGAGATCAACAATTTAGGCTCTGCCTCTTCAAAAAATAACAATTCATAGGCTGAAAATTTTGAAGGAATTCATCTTTTTTGGGAAGACCTCCTCAATCCTTGATTGTTGTTCGAATCATCAATGTTGTTATTCTGTATCCCCTGCAACTTATTTACAAGTTTCAAGGAATTGGTTTTGTCAAAATTTCCAGTCTTTGAATGACAACCAAAATCTTTTGTTTTCTATCCAATTTATCTTACATTATGAGAAGGTTCAAACATGATGTGTCTCAAACCTAATTTCCTAGTTCCTAGAGTCTTTGATTGAGAATGTTGTTCATCGATACCATGGCTAAGAAAAGGAGACTATGGTGGACATTCCTTTCCAGCTGAGGACAATCCATTTTAAACAAAGGATGTGATTGGGGGTTTCATAGGAGGTAGAGGATAGCATTGTGAATTATGACTATCCTTAATTTGATGTGAGCAGGGAGAATAATGACTTGCGATAGAAGGACAGTGACCTATGTTGGCTTCCAATCATCCTCCACTGACTGTCTGTGGAGTCAGGTAACCAGACCAGACATCATTCTTCATGAGACATGGTGACATTGAAACATGTTCTGTCATCTTTTGTAAAATAGGCTTTCGGCCTATGATTTTCTCTAAAAAAGTTTTATGGGTATTCAAAATGCTAAAATCATCTTCCAATTCATCTCGATCAAATTGAATTGGAGGTAATTCATTTTTAAATTTATTTCTAGAATCGATTTGATAATTAGATTGTGAAGAGTCCTTTGTATCATTATTCCACATATTATCTATGGTTCTAATTTCATCAATCTAATCATTATAGCTAGATGATAGAGAACTTGTCTGTGGTGATAAAATAGAGGTTGGTAAAATAGACATGGGCTGAGGGTTTTCTATTGTTTGGCTTTGTGAGGAGATGTGAGTTAGGCCAATGCCATTGTTGGCAATATTATACAAGGGAATATAATATTTTACTTTTGTTTCCTCTGACAAAGCTGGAAACCTCGTCTCTTTAAAGACCACATCTTGACTCCTTGTCATGCCTCGCAAGGGAATCGGGGAAGAGAATAAAGATTCTCTTTATAAAATAAAACCTAAGTAATGATTTATGATTTTTTTTGAATTTTTAAAGAATTACATGAACAAAACATAGTTTAACTTAGATTCCTCCAAGGTTCCCTTCTTAATAAATTCACAATTTGTTTAAGTCCATTTAGTGTACTAGCAACTTGATTTACTTCTTAAGAAAACTACATCTCAACATTTGTAGATTCTTTATAAAGAAATACAAAGTACTTTCATTTCAATTTTCCATTTAAATCCATTTTTATTCCTAAGTATCCTTTATGAATGAGATAACTTTTAAAGCAAATACTAGAATTGTCTAAATCATTTGATACATTACAAATATTACATTTGTTTTTCAATATCTTTTCACTTAATCAACAGTAATGAGAAACATACTACTTTACTTGGAATATTACAAAACCCTTTTCTTTTCCAACATCATATACATAAAGTTCATGCTTTCCCTTTTCTTTTTTTCCTAAGTCTACCCATTCCAAATATATCATTTTGAAGTACATTTATGATTACATTACATTCATCTCCTCTTGGGAGGTAACAATAATTTTACATCATCAAAGATAAAGTCTTCATTCTTCAAAAATGGAACATTAAGCAAGCATGAATCCTCAAGCACCCCATCCGCAAAAAATACCTTGATAAAAAGATTTACCACCCAACCACGTGGATACCAAAAGGTCCACTCCCCCGTGCTAGGAGATAAACACCAAGGTCCACAAAGAAGGGATAGCTAGGCCATACCTAGGGCTGGGTAACCTTTCCCAAATAGCAAATGAAAGAAGATCAAAGTATAAAATATTTTCCCAAAGGTTCTAAGGCTTGGTAGAAACTCTAAGCAACAACCTAAGTGAGTGTCATCGCATAGCCCTCACCCC